>BLBF01000080.1:3026691-3092309 GCA_015471245.1 Laticauda colubrina | reverse complement strand
TCTCTTCCTGTTTAAGTTTTGTTTGAGACTGATCACCTAAGTACCCCACACACATTCCCCAAACATCCCATTTGTCACCGGTTGAGATGTTTGGGGAATGTGTGGGGGGTACTTAGGTGATCAGTCTCAAACAAAACTTAAACAGGAAGAGACCCAACTTATTCGTAGGAATTAACTTGCCAAGTTAGCAGTGTTTCTCTTTTTCCCTTCCCTCCCTTTTTCTTTCCTTTCTTCTCTTTCTTTCTCTTACCTTCCTTCCGCTCCCTGCCTCTCTCTCTCTCTCTCCTCCCTTCCCTTTCCTTTCTCTCTCTCTTTTTCTTTCCCTTCCCTTTCTCTCTCTCTCTCCTCATTTCCCTTCCTTTCTCTCCTCTTCCTTCCCTTGCTTTCTCTCTCCTTCTTTCCCTTTCCTTTCCCTCTCTGTCTTCCCCTCTTTTTCTCTCTCTCCTCCTTCCCCTTTCTGTCCCCTTCCTCCCCTTGCTCTCTCTCTTTCTTTCCATTGCTCTCTCTCTCTCTGGTGGCAACCGCTGAGCTATACAAAGCAATCCCCATCTGAATTCTGGAAGAAGCTGGAAGAGCCCTTTCAAGAAATTCAAACTTTTTGACACCCAATGTGCAAACTTTCTTATTAGACAGAACCTTTCAACAGTGCTTGACTGAGCTCTGTGAAACCCCAAGGTTAGCCTGTTCGAAAGAGTCGATTTTTGAAAGGATTTTCAATTCTTCACCGCTGCTGGAAGCAAATCCACAATGGGCACAACTAACGAGAAAACCTCAGCGGTGATTTTCAGTCGCTGGCTGCATTCACACAACAATCTGAGCCTGCTTCTTAAGCAAGCCCATTTCCTAGGTTAGAACAGTACCTTCCACCCAAAATTAACCAAACAGGTTAAATGTCACAAGGGTAGATATTCAGCCAGAGTAAAAACAGACCAAGATTAACACTAACCAAGAATCGTGCCTTGTGTGAACAGAGCAGGAGATCTTTAGTGCATTATTCCAGGTTATTTCTGCCATACTCCATCAGGGCATTTCACTGTGCCACAGAGTAAAACCTCCAATACACCCATGATTTCTTCCCTTCTCTTTCTTCTCCTCCTTCTCCCTTTCCTCTCCTTCTTCTCCTCTTTTTCCCTTTCTCCTCTTCATTGTTCTTCTCCTCCTCATCTGCCACCACTGCCCTCATTTCTCTTTCTCCCTCTCCTTTCCCTCCCATTATTCTCCTCTTTCTCCTTTCCCTCTCCCCTTCCTCCTCTTCATCCTCCACCACAAACCCTCATTTCTCCTTCTCTCTTCACCTTCTCCTTTCCTTCTTTCTTCTCTTTCTCTTTCTCCCCCCTCCTCTTGATCCTCCTCCTCCTCATTCTCCATTACTGTAATTTCTCCTCCTTCTCCTTTTCTCTTCTTGTTCTTCTCCTCCTCCTCCTCCTCCTCCCTTTCTCTTCCTTTTTTCCTCCTCCACCCTTTCTCTTCTTCTCCTCCTCCCTTTTCTCTTCTTTTTCTCCTTCTTGCCCTCTTCCTCCTCCTTCTCTCTTCTTTTTCTCCCTCTCGCTTCTCTTTCTCCTTCTCCCCCCTTCTTCCCCACCCAGCCCCCGTCCATTTACGTACCACCAAGATCAAGGTGCCCAGGCATTCAGCCAGGGCCTGCCGGAGCAACTTATTTCTGATTCGCAGCCTCCATCCAATGGCTGACAGCACTTCCTTCTGCCTCCCCATGGCTCCTGGAGTTCGCAATACAGGTGTGAAAGAAGCCTAGAAGATGCCTGGCTCTGAACCTCTCAGCCACAACTCTCTGGGGCTCATGTTCAGAATCCAGACCTTCCCCAGCTTATAAGCAGGTGGAGACATCCGGGATCCACCCTCCCCCATGTGCTCCTTTGCCCTGTGGCTGCCGCTTGTGCACACCCACGCCCTGACACACCCACTGCACAGCCTTGTACGGAGTGTGTGGTTTTTTTCTCTCTTCCTTTTCTCCTCTTCTTGTCAGCAACCTCTTTCTCTCTCTCACACACACACACACAGACACACTGAAGTCACTGCCTGGTTCAAACAGGGTGTTTGGACTGTTGCCAAATTTAATTCCCAACTTTCCTCAGCTGGTTGAAGGTCACAGAATAACAGAGTTGGAAGGGACCTTGGAGTTCATCTAGTCCAACCCCCTGCTTCTACCTAGGATCAAACTCACAGCCTCCTGATTGTGAAATGAGAGCTCCACCTGGTCTCAGACACAGGATAACCTAAGATAGCCTAGGATAAAAGTCAACCCACATTAACAGAGGGACAGAATGAAGAATCAACCAGCAATATATTTTTATTGGGTATTTTACCAGGAAAAAATACAATAAAGGGAATACAATGTTTAATTTTACACATGTTAACAGCAGCTAGAAGTGTGTTTGCACACCAGTGGGAAAACAAAGAGATCCCTACAGATGAAAATGTAATTTAAAAAAAAAAATTAGAATGGCCAGAAATGGATAGATTAACACTTGAAATCAAGGAGAGGGAAGAAACTGAACACTTTTTAACCTGGGTTTTATTTTATCAATGGCTAACAGAAACAGAAGTTAGAAATTTGAAAGCATAAAAGAATGACTAATTATGTAGGAAAGTTTACTAAAGTGGATAAGCAAACGCTATTCTTATGATGTGATCATTATTAATGTTATGAATAGTATTGTTTTTATCATTATTACTATTTCTCAAAGTTAATCGAGACAGCAGACTGTTTATGTAGACATTGATTTTTTATGAATAATAATAATAATATATTTTTTAAAGATCACATGAAATACATACTACACTAACTCCAACTATGGAGAGAGAGCTGCCTGTGAAGTTTTTCTCACTCAGGCAATTTCTCCAGATCGAAACAACAAATATTTCTGGAGGCAATTCAGAGTTTAATAGTGAAATTCGCTCTCACTGTAGGGTGACAATGCAATTCTAGGCTGCATGGATAGAGGGATAGAATCAAGATCATATGAAATGTTAAGGCCACTTTATAATGCCTTGGTATGATCTTGGAAGACTGCATCCAGTTTTGATGGCCATGATGTAAAAAAGATGTTGAGACTCTAGAAAGAGTGCAGAGAAGAGCAACCAAGAGGATTAGGGGACTGGAGGCTAAAATACATGAAGAAAGGTTGCTGGAATTGTGTCGGTCTAGTTTGATGAAAAGAAGGACATGGGGTGACATGATTAGCAATATTTGAGGGGCTGCCACAAAGAAGAGGGTGTGTGTCAACTTATTCTCCAAAGCACAGATATATTTAAAGAATTTTTTTTTAAAGTACCCATTCATCCAGCTAGAATTTTTCATTTCTTCCATAACTGTAAAATGTATCCAAGGATTTTGGTGAAGAGTGTAGTCAAAAGGTTTTAGAAATTAAAGACCTTCTCCTGGAAACTTCTCTCTGCTGATAGATTTCGTGATGCTTTTAAATAACTCCAGCAAATTAGCAAGACAACACTTCCCAGAAATGGAACACTGTTTCTCAGCAAGAGATGTGCCTCTTATCTGCTTGGCAATTTGTGGTTGATAACAACCATTTGCTCAGGAGAAAATAATTTTCTTTAAAGTTCTGCTTGTCCTACATTACACCTTTTTTTTTTTAAGGATTCCTTAGCACAACCTGTCCATAAAATTCCAGATAGTGGCTATGACAATCACAATCAACACACCAGAGAAACCTTTTTTTGACAGATATCCTTGCCATAATGCCGTGATGGCGAACCTATGGCACGCGTGCCACAGGTGTCACACAGAGCCGTTTGTGTCGGCACACGAGCCCCAGCCAAACTTAACTGCACTGCGCATGTGTGCACCTCTCAGCTGATTTTCGGTCCATTTGAGGCCATTTTCACCATTTTGGAGGCTCAAGGGGAGCCTCTGCAGCCTCGGGCGGCCGAAAAATGGGCCTTCTGGAAATACTGGAAGTGCTGAAACGAGCCTGTTCCCTCGAGCCACTGGGCTCCAAAGGTCCTCCAGAGGCTGAAAATGGACACTTCCAGTATTTCCAGAAGGCCCATTTTTCAGCCTACCAAGGCTGCAGAGTCTTCCCAGAAAGATTAAAATTGCCCCAAATGGGCTGAAAATCAGCTGGGAGGCATGCGCATGCGCAGTGCAGGTAAGGGGCAGGGAGGCGCATTGCACTGTGGGTGCTGGCATGCTCACGCTTTCAGCACACCACAACAAAAGTTCACCATCACTGCTATAATGGTTTGTTGGTCATCTACCACAGAAAATATTTCTACAGGTGAGGAATATTTTTGCTAGATGATTGTTGCTGTTGTTAGTTGCAAAGTTGTGTCTCACCCATCACAACCCCCATGGGCAATGTTCCTTCAGACCTTCCTGTCCTCTACCATCCCCCAGAGCAGGAGTGGGATTCAGCTGGTTTGGACCGGTTCAGGCAAACTGGTAATTCCAGCGATTAGTTGGCCCCGTTCACCCACCCCTGCCCTAGTCTGTCCTATATTTCCATGTTTTGCAGCTCAGCTGATTCAAGCGGCACAGTGCATTGTCGTGCTTCAGCTGTTTTACTCACTGGGGCTGCTGCAGAAGGCAAGTTTTATAGCTGAAAATAGGGGGTTTTGAAACGCTGTGCGTACGCGCTCGCCAGATTGGTTTTTACACCGGTTGAATCCCACAGCCCCAGAGTCCATTTAAGCTGCCGCAATTGCTTCAGTGACTCAATGCAGCCACCTCTTTCTCTGTCATCCCCTTCTTCTTCTTTTGCTCTCAATCATGCTAGATCAGGGGTCGCCAAACTTTTGAGCCTCAGGGACCACCAAACTCATAATTTTAAATCCCACGGACCAGAGAGCCTGCAAAAATCCCCAAAAAAGTCTGCAAGAAAATTCCCCACCCCGTTTTCCTACCAATCAATCGTTCTTTATTTGGGATCGCAGGATATCATCTCCAGCTCCATTCTCAGGGAGGGAGGGAGGGAGAAAGAGAGAGAAAGAGAGAGAGAGAGAGAGAGAGAGAGAGAGAGAGAGAGAGACTTTTGGATTTTTGCAAGGAAAGCAGCAGCAGTCTTTCTTTCTCTCCCCCAAACTCTGTCAGAAATGAGTCTTTGTGATGCCGGTGCAGCCTCTTGGAGCAGGAGGCCTTGCAGGGTCCCAAAGACTCATTTCTGGTGGAGTTTGGGGGAGAGAAAGAAAGACTTTGGCTGCTTTCCTTGTGTGCAGCCAAAAGCAGAAGAAGAAAGAAGTGGAAAGAAGCAGCCTGGTGGCCAGGCCAGGCACGTGGGGGAGTGGGACAAGTTCCCCCACTCCGCCCTTTCCCCCTTCCCCTCACTACCTCGTGTTGTTCACAATGCAAGAGACGCAAGCCTTATGTTCCCACAGGCCATGTGGGTGGGGCAGCCTTGTGTTCCCAGGCAACCTGGATTAATTGCTTGGGGGGGGGGGCATTTCTCTGCGGACCAGCAACATTTTCTCACAGACCACCAGTGGTCCCCAGCCCATTGGTTGGCGACCACTGTACTAGATGATAGTGAAGAAATTATAAAGGGGAATATGTTCCTTTTGAATTTCTAGCAAGCTAGAATCTCACCTTAAATAGAGTTAGGCTGTTATTTATGATTAAGGCCAGAAACTAGTAGTCCTTGACTTACAACCCTTAATTAAGTAACCATTTGAAGTTACCAAAAGTGACTGATGACAGTTTTCACATGAGAATTGCCACATCCCTCCCCCAGTCATGTTATCAAAATTCAGATGCTTGGCAACTGGCTCATATTTACAGTGTCCCAAGGTCATGCCGATCCCTTTTCACAACCTTCTGACAAGCAAAGTCAATGGGGAAGCCGGGTTTGCTTAACGACCGTGTGACTGACTTACCAATTGCAGTGATTCACTTTGCAGCTGTGTCAAGGAAGGTCATAAAATGGGGGGAAATTCACTTAACGTCTCACTTAGCAATGGGATCCGTTGTAGTTGGAAGCCGAGGATGTATGTATTGTCGAATCGTTCCAGATTCAACAGAATTGCTGGACCCAAGAAGTATTAGTACTGCTTTATAAAGCCTTAGTAAGTCCACACCTGAAATACAGCATCCAGTTGTGGTCACCACATCACAAAAAGAATGTTGAGACTTTGGACAAAGTGCAAAGAAGAGCAACTAAGAGGATCAAAGGCCTGGAGATTAAAACATATGAAGAATGGTTGCAGGATCTGGGATAGGCTTGCCTAGAGAAAAGAAGGACTAGGGGGGACATGATAGCAGCATACCAGTATTTGAGGGGCTGCCGCAAAGAAGAGGAGGTCAACTTATTTTCCAAAGCACCAGAAAGCAAGACAAAAAACAATGGATGGAGATGAGCAGCCTAGAATTAAGGAGACGCTTCCTAACAATGAGAAAAATTAGTGGAAGTGGAAGAGCTTGCCTTCAGAAGTTGTGGGTGCTCCAACACTGGAGGTTTTGAAGAAGAGACTGGAGACCCACTTGTCTGAAAGGTAAAGGATCTCCTGGATTGAACAGGGGGATGGACTAGAACACCTCCAAGGTCCCTTCCAACTCTGTCATTCTGGAAATTAATCAGAGGAATGGCTTGCCACTAGAAGTCGTGGGTGCTCCAACACTGGAAGTTTTTAAGAAGAGATTGGATAACCATTTGTCTGAAATGATATAGGATCTCCTGCTTGAGCAAGGGGATGGACTAGAAGACCTCCAAGGTCCCTTCCAGCTCTATTCTCATTCTGATTCTGTCCTGTGATCCAATAAGGGGGGAAAGTGGAATTCCACTGGATTTTTTGGTGTCCTACTTCGTTGTTGTCCTTCTTTCCCAGATCTCCTCCTGAAAGCCTCACTTTCTGGAAAACTTTCAGAAGGTGAGTTATACTGAGAAGATAAGATCACTCTTTAAGGTGTCATGCTGTAATCATAGTCCAGTAGGTGGAGGAAGGAAGTTATTTCCCCAAGACCAGGAGCATCTGAGTTTCAGATTTCCCAATTCTAACTTTGAACAAAAAAAAAAACAAACTTGAAGGTACTGGAAGAGCTTATCTCGAATCCTTCTTATCTTTTCCACCTTCCTTGCTTATTCACAGCTTCATTCCTGCCTTTGACATCATCTCTGGAACAAGAGCCCAAGAAGATCATCTGGGAGATGTTTCTTCATAATGAAACTAAGAAAGGAAATCAATGATCTCAGGATATTTTTGCTGTCTGGGTAGACTTGTCCAGTTTTAGGTCATGAATGCTTTGCAATACAGGTTGTCCTCGACTAAGGACCAGAATGGAGCCCTAAGGTCCTATTGCTAAGCCAGACCATGGTGGAATGAGTTTGGCCCCACTGTACCACCTTTCTTGCCACAACTGTTAAGGGAATCTCTCAGGGGTGTGGTTCAGCCGGTTCAGCCTGGTTCGTGTGAACTGGATGTTAAATTTACATCTGGTTCAGAGAACCAGTAGTTGAATTGACCAGCTGGTCCCATCCACCTTGCCCCGCCCCTCCAGGAATTTCCACAGAGCTCATTTTGGATGCAGGTAAGTGCAGAGTCCACGCGGAGGTTCTGGGAGGGTGAAAAAGTTCTGAAGTTCTGGAAGTCTGGAAACGGGCCTGTTTCCAGCTTCTGGGGGGCCTCTGGAGCCCGTGGAAGGCCGTTTTTGTCCTCTTGGAGCCCCAAGGGAAACCTCTAAACTCTGGGGAACGTGAAAAATGGCCCTCCCGAAAGTTCTGGAAGTCCAGAAATGGGCCTGTTTGTCACCCATTTATTTTTCGTGCCTATGGCAAGACTAGAATTCACCCTTTCCTAGTGATTGGCCTGAAGTCACTCAGCTGGTTTTAATGCCTAAATTGGGGCTAGAATTCACTGTCTCCTGGCTTCCAGCTTAAGGCCTTCATCACTAGGTAGTACAAACTGGCTCTCATTGCTGGGATCTACACACACCCTTGGTAATAAGAAGATATATGTTGACATCAACCAAAAGCAAAATGGTGGAAGTAATCCAGCACCAAGAGACTGCATTGTCCCGCACATTGCTAAAATTCCTTTACGGGAAAAGAGACAACTCACAATTCTTGGAAGTTAATCAGAGTTAGCTGTTGGGATTAGTGTCCCAGAGCTGGGGGGGGGGGGGTATGTCTCTTTTGAGTGCCATTTCCCACGCCCATCACCAATGCTCAAAAGCTCATGTCCTACAAGTTCAGCTCGGCTTCTGGTTTTGCAAAGTGGTTGATAACCATGTCGTTCCAAAATCAGTTTCTCAGTTTCCCAGCCAGTCTCAGCTTTCTTTCAGGTAACCGAATAACAGAGTTGGAAGGGAACTTGGAAGTCTTCTAGTCCAACCCCCTCCTCAAGCAGGAGACCCTCTATGACAAGGGTCGCCAACCTTTTGGACTTCAGGGACCACCAAACTCATAATTTCAAATCCTGAGGACCAGAGAACCTGCGAAAATCCCCAAAAAAGTCTGCAAGAAAATTTCGCACCCCGATAGGTTTCCTACCGATCAATCTTTCTTTATTTGGGATGGCAGGATACTGTCTCCAGCTCTGTTCTCAGGGAGAGAGGGAGAGAGAGACTTTTGGCTTCATGCAAAGAAAGCAGCAGAAGCTGCAGAAGTCTTTCTTTCTCTCCTCCAAACTCTGCCAGAAATGAGTGTTTGCCGACACAGCCTCTTGGAGCAGGAGGCCTTGCAGAGTCCCAAAGACTCATTTCTGGCAGAGTTTGGGGGAGAGAAAGAAAGACTTTTGATGCTTTCTTTGCGTGTAGCCAAAGCAGAAGAAGAAAGAAGTGGAAAGAAGCAGCTCAGTGGCCAGGCGAGACATGTGGGGCAAGTTCCCCCTCCACCCTTTCCCCCTTCCCCTCACTACCTCATGTTGTTCTCAATGCAAGCCTTGTGTTCCCGCAGGCCATATGGGCAGCACAGCCTTGTGTTCCCGCACAGCCTGGATTAGTTAGTTAGTTTACTTTATCGTCATTGCACCTCATACAACGAAATCAAACATCATCTTCAGTGCACATCATGACCATGAAAATAAACACAAACACACATCCTTCATGCTCCCCATTAATTGCTTGGGGGTGCTTTGGGGGTGAAATTTCTCTGCGGACCACCAAAATTTTCTCACGGACCACCTGTGGTCCCCAGCCCACTGGTTGGCGACCGCTACTCTATGATGCCAGACAAATGGTTGCCCAATCTCTTCTTACAAGCCTCCTCTGATGGAACACCACAACTTTTAGCAGAATAACAGAGTTGGAAGGGACCTTGTAGGTCATTTAGTGACTAGTCCAACTCCTGGAAGTAAAACCTTCCACTGATTCCACTGTTCTCACAATCAGGAAATTTCTCCTTAATTCCAGGTTGCTTCTCTCCTTGGTTAGTTTCCATCAGTTGCTTCTTGTCCTGCCTTTAGGTACTTTGGAGAATAGATGACTCCATCCTCTTCTTTGTGGCAGCCCCTCAAATACTGGAATACTGTTCTCATGTCAACCCATGTTCATTAAAGTAGACATACCCAATTTCTGCAAGCTTTTTTTTGTAGGTTTTAGCCTCCAGCCCTCTAATCACCTTTGTTGCTCTTCTCTGCACTCTTTCTAGAGTCTCAACATCTTTTTTACAGAATAGAATTCTTTATTGGCCAAGTGTGATCGGACACACAAGGCATTTGTCTTCGATGCATAAGCTCTCAGTGTACATAAAAAATACATTCATCAAGAATCCTAAGATACAACACTTAGTGATAGTCATAGGATACTAAATAAGTGATCAAAACCATACTAGGAAACTAAATAAAACAAGATAAATCGTAAAGACACAAGCAACAAGGTTATAGTCATATTCTGTAATCATATAATATATTCGGTGTTATATTGTGTTGTTTTGTTATATTGTGTTATATTACAGTGACCCCAACTGGATGCAGTATTCCGTGTATGGCCTTACCAAGGCATTATAAAGTAGAATTAACATTTCATATGTTCTTGCTTCTATCCCTCTGTCCATGCAACCTTGGATTACATTATCAGCCTCCAGTGAAAATGAATTTCATGCAGTGGTGGGATTCAAATAATTTAACAACCGGTTCTCTGCCCTAAAGATTTCTACCAACAACCAGTTCACCAAACTGCTCAGAAAGTTAACATCCGGTTCTACCGAAGTGGTGTGAACTGGCTGAATCCACTGATTCTACAGTTGAACTCTGAACTGCATGGAAAATTATTTTTCATTTCAATCCTGGGAAACTGCCTGAATGTGAATGACATTCTACTGCAGAGTACAATGTTAAGGCACTATCGGGTTTTCCATTCAGTTGTATAGAATGTGAAGCAGAGGTGGTATTCAGTAGGTTCTGACCAGTTCTGGAGAATCGATAGTGGAAATTTTGAGGAGTTTGGAGAACCACTCCTGACCAGAGTTTTACAGTATCCTTCACCTGCCATGTCCACCAAGCCACACCCACAGAACTGGTACCCACCACTGATGTGAAGGATGTATGTTTGTGTTTTATTTTTATAGTTATAACGTACACTGTGTCAACTCATAAAACATTCCTATGCTTGCTTTAGTAGTTTCCATTAAAAAAAGGGTGGGGAAGGAAATCTGGAAGAGCAGATGCAGCAGTTTGAAAGCGAAAGTACATTCCAACTCTTATCTTTAAAAGATTGTAACTAAAATACCAGAGTATTTTGCCTGAGAATATATTTAATTGGAGAACGTGATTGATGGCACCCAGCCTGGGAATGTGCTCAATTGGAGAATCTGATTGATGACACGCTGGGGGGGGGGGAAACAGGGTCACAGGGGACTGTAAATGAGGTAGGCCAGAGTTGGCTGCATACAGGACAGTGCCAGTATATCGTCTCTAATAAATCCTTTGAAGTTTCTTGAAGTTTGACTTGAGAATCATTATTTAATTAGAGCGATTGCTGGAATCCTGACAGCAAATCAAGTGGAAGGGCTACCCATTATCACAGGCATCTTGGGTAATGAGTAAGAAGGTCCAGGCCGATCGCCTTATAGCAAGATTCCATGCAGAAAATCCAACCAAGCCTAGGGGGGCTGTTCACAACCCTAAATTCTATATCTGCACTCAATTTGTTTTTGCTTAATACAGGTCACCTTCAAGAAGTAAGAGGAGCCGAATGTCAACTCATGAACCATTCCTATGCCTGTTTTAGTAGTTGCCATTAAAAAAAAGGGAGGGGAGGAAGGAAATCTGGAAGAACAGGTGCAGTAGTTTGAAAGTGGAAGTACATTCCAACCCTTATCTTCAAAAGATTGTAACTAAACTACCAGAGCTTTTGCCCTCAAATATATTTAATTGGAGAACGTGAATGAGGACACCCAGCCCGTAAATGGGCTCAATTGGAGAATCTGGTTTATGACACACCAGGGGGGAAACAGGGTCACGGGGGACTGTGGATGATGTAGGCCACAGTTGGCTTCCTAGAGGGCAGTGCCAGTAGGTCGCCTCTAATGAACCTTTTGAATTTTTTTGAAGTTTGGTTTGAGAATCATGATTTAATTAGTGCAATTGCTGGAATCCTGACATGCTGAAGATGGAGTTTTATTTCGTTGTACGAGAGGCAATGACAATAAATGAAACTTCCCAGCCGGCTTCCGATGAGCAAAATCCCCAGATTCAATTAATAACTTTCTGATTCACTTAACTACCATGGTAATAATGGTCATAAAATCGGCTCCATTTATGTGTGATGACTCGTGTTAGGATCAGGCTGACTCAGGATGGAAATTTTCATTCTAGTTCAGTCGTAAATCAAGGACTGCCTGTCGTTTTTTTTCCTTGCTCTGATTTAAACAGGGGTTAAGCTAAGAATGTAGGTTATTCCTGCCTGTTGCAATAGGGAAGCAGATGTCCTTAATACGGCTCCTTCTGTTGATAATTATAAGGTATAGTTTATAAATCTCACACCCATCATTTCTTAGATCCAGGACATAACTTCTCTGAAGCCCAGCATTTTTTAGCTTTCCAAGCCACATAATGAATGCAACTTCAGCCATTATTAATGTAACATCACAACAAATGTGTGAGTGACAGCCTGAAGCAAAGGGAAACAACCATCACCCCAAGGGGGATGAGTTTGAAACCACAAAAATTGGAATACAATATCCAGTTTTGGTTGCCACGATGTAAAAGATGTTGAGACTGTAGAAAGAGTGCAGAGAAGAGCAACCAGGATGATGAGGGGATTGGAAGCTGAAACATATGATGAATGGTTGCAGGAACTGGGCCTGGCTAGTCTAGGGAAAAGAAGGGCCAGGGGAGCAGGAGAGCAGCCTTCCAATATCTGAGGGGCTGCCCCAAAGAGGAGAAGGGGGTCAAGCTATTCTGAATATGAATTAGGAATAGGATAGGATATGAATTAGGAATAGAATAGAATATGAATATGAATTAGGAATAGAATATGAATATGAATTAGGAATAGAATAGGATAGGATAGAATAGGATATGAATTAGGAATAGAATAGAATAGAATAGAACAGAATAGCAGGCAGATATAGATCAATCTTGGGAGACCTGCAAAATTGACAGCTCTTGTGGCTTCTGTTCTAAGGCAAACGGGGAATTGTTTGTGTGGTGAGTGGTGTTGTGTATAGAACTTCGTAGACTCCAAATACTGATTGGCCAAGAGGCCGTTCTTGTATTGGTTACTTGGAAGCCATTCCGATTGGCCCGCCGGACGGCGGGAACACTTGAACTACTGTCATTGGCCACAAGCCACGAGCAAGCTGCTATAAGAAGGGCTGCTGCAACTTGGGCAAATGTTCTGTTACCAGTTGCTTTATTATTTAATAAAAGAGCTGTTTGTTGGAACCAAGTCTCGCGCACCTTATTTCCAAACGGAACACTGGTGACGAAGGTGGGATCATCATAGAAGAGCGAGACTGAAGCACGCGACAACCAGAACAGAGCGATAGAGATGGCCAGTAACAATGTGCCGCCCGCACCAATCAACCCAGCCAAGGAAGACTGGGAGTCGTACATTGATCGCTTTCTGATGTTTTTAGAAAGCAACGAGCTGCAGGAGATAACTGACCAGAGGAAGAGGGCCGTATTCGTCATGCATTGTGGACCAGCCGTTTTCAAAATGGCAAAGGCACTAGCCAAACCGAGAGACATTAAGCAAATGACTTGGCCTGAGCTGAACAGAATACTCCAAGCACATTACGCACCTGTGGTCTCCAATCTGATCAAAAGACACGAGTTTTACAAAACAGACCAACAGGAAGACGAGAGCATCGGAGACTTCGTAGCAGCCCTAAGACACATCAGAGGAGCCTGCGAGTTCCAGAACATGGACGAGGCCATGAGGGACCACGTGGTCCTCGGATTGAGGGATGCTACACTCCAAAGCAAGCTGCTAAACAGACCGAATATCACAGTGGCCGAGGCCATCACAGAAGCCAGCACCGCTGAAGCATCCAAGAAATCTGCAGCACTATGCGCCAGATGAACTCAGTTCCAGATCTGCCGAATCAACCAAGAGAAAAGAAGGCGGAGGGAAGCAAGAAACAGCCCACAGCTACCGCCCACTATGAAAATCTTGACTCCCTGAGCGACACTGATGACGACAATGAAAATATACATAGGCTTCAGTCGGACAGAAAATGGTGGGAAAAAAGAAGAAGCAGGCGGGAATTCCAGTGTGCTGGATGTGGAGGCAACCACCCGCGATCAGAATGCAGGTTCCTAGATGCAATCTGAAGAGCTTGTGAAAAACAAGGGCACATCGCAAGGGTCTGCCAAAACAAAAAGAGCTATAGTCCTAAAGACAAGGCAGTACACCCCCCCAGAAATGAAGAGAGACAAGCTGGAAGCAGATGGAACCGACGAACGAGCGACAGAGAGGAAATGCACCAGACGATAACTATCGGAAATGCCAGGACAGCAAACGTAAAAAAGGTCCGGATAAAGGTGAACATCGAAGGAAAGCACTGTGAGATGGAAGTAGACTCTGGATTATACTTATCAATGGTATCTTGGAACACTATCAGATGCCTGATACCAGACATCAAGTAAAGAGAACTTGAACAACAAAAGTTAATATTAAAGGACTACCAGGGAAAGCGAATCCCGGTAGTGGGCCTTGGACATTTCCTCGTAGAATTTAAAAATCACACTGAAATCCTGCCTCTGACAATCATCGACCATGATCACCCTAGCCTGCTGAGAATTGAATAGTTCACGCCCCTGGGAATCGGGATGACCGGGATCAACAGCATCGTTATGGCCAACTGGGAAGAGAGCCTGTTGCAAGAGTTCCGGGATGTATTCAACGGGACCCTAGGCAAGTACAAGGGGACCCCAATATCGTTTAGCCTAAACCCAAAAATATCCCCCATCCGGCTCAAAGCCAGACGTGTTCCTTTTGCCTTAAAACCAAAAATAGACGAACAACTAAACAAATAGCACAAAAACTAATAGCACAAGGGGTGTTAGAGCCAATCGACCATGCCAGGTGGGAAACACTCATCGTGACTCCTGTCAAACTAGATGGGTCACTGCGCATCTGTGGAGACTATAAGGCAACCCTAAATCATGCACTCCAACAAAGCGCATACCCAGTACTGGTAGTGCAATACTTATTGCACTCACTAGGGGGAGGAAAATTTTTTGCGAAACTTGATCTCACACAAGCGTATCAACAACTACCAGTTGACCCCACAACCGCAGAGGCACAAACTATAGTTACACACAGAGGGGCATTCAAGTGCAACCGACTTCAGTTCAGCGTTAGCGTTGCCCCAGGCATTTTCCAAAGCTTCATGGAGTGCCTTCTAAATGGAATCAAGGGAGTCATCCCCTATTTTGATAATGTACTAGTGTCAGTAAAAAATGCAAACCAATTAAAAAGTAAAGCGAGAAAAATGTAAACTAGCCACTGACCAAATTGAATTTCTAGGCTATCTCATAGATGAGTAAGGGATACACCCCACCGAAAAGAAGATAAAGGCAATCAAAGATGCCCCTAGACCTAGGAACAAAACTGACTTACAAGCATTCCTAGGTCTCATAAATTTCTACAATGTCTTCCTGCCCCAAAAAGCAACCGTAGAAGAACCTTTACATTGGTTGTTAGACAAAAAAACTATCTTGAAATGGGGCCACTGGGAACAAGCAGCATTCCAAAATATCAAGGACTTATTAACTTCTAAACACCATGTTGATCCAGTATAGCAATACCCTGCCTTTGACAGTCACCTGTGATGCATCGCCTTTCGGAATCAGTGCCATCCTGAGCCACAAGCTACCAGATGGCAGAGAGGCACCAGTCACCTTCTATTCCAAAACGCTGTCAACATTGGAGAGAAATTACAGCCAACTCGATCGAGAAGCCCTCGCAATCATAGCCGGCGTCAAAACATTCCACACGTACCTTTATGGTAGGACTTTTTCGATCATCACTGACCACAAACCCCTGCTAGAGATCCTAGCGGGAAACAAACCAACCCCGAACATTATATCACCAAGAATGATGAGGCGTTCTGAATTCCTCACTGCATACAACTACACACTCATCCATCGCCCAGGAAAGACCATCACCCATGCAGATGCCTTGAGCCATTCCCCACTACCCATCACAGAAGACGACCCAGCTCCCACCGTCTCCACTCTCCAAATCGAGTCCTGGCCGAATCTGCCACTAACCGCAGCAGACGTCGCTAAAGCTAGTGCGAAAGACCCGCTGACAGCTCGCATTCTGCATTGGGTAGGTAAGGGCTGGCCGGATGAAAACAAAAGCGAGACTTTTAAACCTTTTCGAAACCAACAGACTGAACTGTCTATTGAAAAAGGCTGTATATTGTGGGGGACAGGGTGGTAATCCCAGAAAAATTATGGGAAGAAGTGTTGTGCATGTTGCATGAGAGGCACCCGGGCGTAGGTAAGATGAAAGCCTTGGCCAGGAGTTACGTCTGGTGGCCAGGGTTGTACAAGGATATTGAACGTTGGGTGGCCACATGCCATGACTGCCAAAAATCAAGGCCTACACCCCCACTGGCACCAGTCATGGAATGGGAAACTACCAGAGGCCCATGGTCGAGATTGCACATTGACTTTGCGGGGCTGACAAAAGGGAACACCTATTTGGTAATCGTGGATGCCTACTTGAACTGGTTGGAAGTCATACTTATGGCATCCACGACCACCGAGGCAGTCATGAAACAGTTAAACAATTTTTTTGCCACACATGGACTGCCTGGTGTTATAGTCTTGAGCAATGGGCCCCAGTTTACTGCTCTGGCATTCGAGCAGTACTTGGCTGCACAGGGTATCCACCATGCCCTGACAGCACCAGCTCATCCGGCTTCAAATGGATGGGCTGAACGCATGGTTTGTTATACTAAAGAGGGCCTAGAAAAAATGGACATGGGGGACATGCAAGATAAACTTAACAGATTGTTAACCATGCAACATATCACCCCTAGCACAACCACTAACAAGAGCACAGCAGAACTCCTCGTGGGTAGGAAATTGCGCTCCTATCTCGATAGACTGCACCCCACTTATACCTGGGACAAACCCCCTGACTCCTCCAGTAGATATCGCTCATTTGAAATAGGCGATCTGGTTTACGCTAAAAACCTTACCGGGGACCCATTATGGCTCCCAGCCACAATTATCCAAATCACAGGCCCCTAGTCTTACCGACATGTGTTGGACGATGGAAGAGCATGGAAGCGGCACATTGACCAGCTTCACTCTTGAACGCTAGAACGCAACACCACACCAGCGCCGAAAATAAATGAACCAAAAACAACCAAGGGGGGGGGGAACACAAAATAATAAAAAAGGGAGAGACGAACCTCCAATAACATGACAACAATCACTACACATAGAAACCCAAATAAAACAAAAAGAGCACTCAAAATTAGATGACCTCCAGAGAAGAAGTCCGGGAGCAGGAGAACAAAGCGAGGCCTTCCTGGAAGGAGACAGCCAGGCCAGCTCGACCAATCTGGAGAAATCAGGAGGGAGCAGCGGAGCCACCTCAACCAGCCCGAGAAACTCAGGCGGGAGCAGCAAGGATGACTCACCCTTGCAGGAGGTTCCATGGAGAAGACGCAGAGAGAAAGCGATCCCGTCCGAACCGCTTGAGGACCACGCTGAGACTGAGCTGCGGTCAACCAGGACTCGAAAAAGCCCCACCTACCTGTGTGACTATGTGACTCATGTTGGACGAAACCAAGGGGGGAGGGGTGTTGTGTATAGAACTTGGTAGACTCCAAATACCTTAAACTGATTGGCCGAGAAGGCCGTTCTCAGATTGGTTACTTGGGAGCCATTCCGATTGGCCCGCCGGACGGCGGGAAGAACTGCTGTCATTGGCCACAAGCTGCAAGCAAGCCGCTATAAGGGCTGCCGCGGCTTGGGCAAATGTTCCGTTTCCAGTTGCTTTACTGTTTAATAAAAGAGCTGTTTGTTGGAACCCGGTCTCGCGCACCTTATTTCCAAACGGAACAAGTTGCACAATTAAACCAGAACAATTGACTAACTGAAACCCCATTGCTCAATTCAGCCTCACTGGCATTCATGGATAACACAGCACTTGTTGCATCACTCAACGAAAGATGCAGAATGTAGTGGTACCTGCGTGCAGATAGAACAATGCTATCCTAGTAGGATTACAGGAACACACACACACACACAGAGGCATAAATACAAACACACATGAGGAGGGAGGGGGAGTGAGAGAGATGAGAGAGAGAGAGAGGGAGGGAGGGAGGGAGGGAGGGAGGGAGGGAAAGAGGGAGAGGGGTGAGGGAGGATGGAAGGAAAGAAAAAAAGAAAAAAACAAAAGGAGGAAGAAAGAAGGAGGAAAGAAGAGAAAGAAAGAGGGAGAGAAAGAAGGAAGGCAGGGGTTGGATTCAATCAGTGTTATTACCGGTTCGGTGAGAGTGTGTTTTGCAGAACTGGGCTGAACTGATAGCATCTCACCCCTGAAGGAAGGAAAGGAGGAAGGAAGGAAGAAAAAGAAAGAAAGAGGGAGGGAGGGAGAAAAAGACAGAAAACAGAGTGAGAGAGAGAGAGAGAGAGAAGGGAAGGAGGGATGAAAGAAGGAAGAAAGAAGAGAAAGAAAGAGGGAGAGAAGGAGGGAAGAAAAAAGGAAAGAAAGAAAGAGGGTGGGAAGGAGGGAGAGAGGGAGAAAAAGAAAGGAGAGAGAGAGAGAGAAGGGAGGGAGGAAAGAAGGAAAAAAAAGGGGAGAACAACTTAAAATACATTATCTCAGTGACAATTCCCAAAACGAGGTAATTGCTGAATGTTCCTCACTTGTAAAGCAATGCAGATTGGAGGACACGAAAACCGCAAAGTACTTTGCTGTTGTTGTTGATTCCACGCCAGGTTCATCCCATGTTGAACAAACAAGATTTCTTTTGCGTTATGTAATACCAAGGCCCCTTTCCAAATCTATGCGGCTGCCTCCATATTCGGTTAACAATTCCTGCCACTGCAGCAAACTAAAGCTGATTTTGAAAAAATTATCTAAGATCGACTGTGTCACCCGGAGCGACTGTGAGATTTGGCACTGATCTTGCAAAAACGATGGATTTTGATGATGTGATCTGCAAAAAAAAAGAAAAAGGCTAGGAAAGCATCTTTCTTTTGCAGAATATCAATGCCACGACAACTCAACAATAATAACTTGTTCTGAAGTTGCAATCAATCTATGCATTAAATCCATTGCTTAGGTATATAGTGTTTCATTGTTGTTTATGTACTAATGCATATTATTGTTTTTTATTATCTTTTACAGGAGGACCTGTCCTCTTTTTAATATATTTGTGCAAGTAATGTAATTGGATGTAATTAACAAATGTACAATTACGACATTATTGATTTAGGTGTCCATGTGTAGGTGGGGACGGGGGGGCATAGTCGTGTTCCAGCACTTAATAATCCTCTTGGCGGCCCTGCTTTTGAAGGCAACTTCTGTTCCATGGGTTGATTTGTTCTTACTGCCAGAAAATGTATCCTTGTTTCCAGGCTGAATCTCTCCTTGTTCAGTTTCCGTCCATTATTCCTTGTCTGACCTTCAGGTGCTTTAGAAAATAGCTTGACCCCCTTCCTCTCTGGGCAACCCCACAAATATTGGAAGATGCTATCCTGTCTCCTCTGGCCCTTCTCTTCACTGTACAAGCCATGCCCAGTTTCTGCAACCATTCATTGTTTGTTTCAGCCTCCAGTCCCCTCAGCATCTTGGTTGCTCTTCTCTGTTCTTTTTCTAGAGCCTCAACATCTTTTTTATAGTGACCAAAACTGGATGCAGGACTCTAGGTGTGGCCTTACTAAGGCTTTATAGCGTGGTATTAGTACCTCACTTAATCTTGATTGTATCCCTCTGTTAATGCAATTTAGGATTGCATTGGCTTTTCGGGCTGCTGCTGCAAATTGCTGGCTCATATTTAACTGGTTGTCCGCAAAGACTCCAAGATCCCTCTCAGAGTTACTACTATTGAGCCTGGTTTCACCCAGTCGATATGTATACTTTGGGTTTTTCTTGCCTAAGTGTAGGACTTTACTTTTTTTTCTACATTGGATGTCATTTTGTTAGATATGGCCCAATGTTCCAGTTTGTTAGACTAGAAGACCTCCAAGGTCCCTTCCAACTCTATTATTATATGTTGTCTTGCAACCTTTGCGCCCTACAAGATCAATCCACACAATGCACAATGACACAAGGAGATAAGCTTCTCGGCAACCATCTTCACTGCTGGGTTTGGTACTCAATTGATCGACTCCGTCAACACCCCGAAGGACACAGAGAGATAGCTCATTTCATAAAGTAAAGATAACAATCCCACATAACTAAGGTTGTTGATGTCACAACTGCACTTGGCAGACGTCTTTCCAACTTCCGCTAGATAAGGGCTGAATCCACAGACAATTCCCTCAATATTTTTTGCAACCTTCTGTCTGTTCTTAAACGGCCAAACAAGCTGCTTGAAGAGATCCAAGGGATAATAAAGATAAAAGTTTAAGATTCAGTTGAGATGGTAACTTTCCTTTTTCACAGGTTTGTTTTAATGAGTTCACACTTTTCTTGGCTTTTAAGATATATGTTCAGCAACATCTGGAATAATAAAAGTAATTATTTTTCAAAAAGTTAAGCAGTGCCATGTCTCTCTCTTTCTTTCTTTCTTTCTTTCTTTCTTTCTTTCTTTCTTTCTTTCCTTCTTTCTTTCCTTTTCTCTCTCTTTCCTTCTTTCTTTCCTTCTTTCTTTCTTTCCTTTTCTCTCTCTTTCCTTCTTTCTTTCCTTTCTTTATTCCTTCTTTTTTCTCTTTATTTCATTCTCTCTCTTTCTTTCTCTTTCCTTTCTTCCTTCCTTCTTTCTTCCTTCTTTCTTTCCTTTCTTCTTTGTTTCCTTCCTTCCTTCTTTCCTTTTTCACTTTCTTTCTTTCTCTCTTTTTCTTTCTTTCTTTTTCCTTATATTTATCCCTTTATGATATGCTTTATAGGGAACTCAAGGTAGCAAACACACCAACAGCACACCTTCCTCCTCCTATTTTACCCACAACAACAATTCTGTGAGGTAGATTGGGTTGAGAGGGGATGAGTGGTCCAAAGCTATCCAGCCAGCTTTCATGCCTAAAGACAGGACGAGAACTCACCATTTCCTGGCAGTCAGCTCAAAAATCACCCAGCAATTTTTATGCCTAAAGTGAGGCCAGAACTCATAGTCTCCTTAGGATTGACCCAAATCATCCAGTCAGCTTTCAAAGGTAAGATTTGTGGATTGGAGGAGGAGGATTGTTGGGTCCTTGGTGCTCTCTGAGTTCGGTTGTATTCTTGCCGACATTTCATGATGCAACCAGTGGTGAGATTCAAAAATGTTGACTACCAGTTCTGTGGTCGTGGCAGGGGAAGGATACTGTAAAATCTCCAGTCAGAGATGGGATTTGCCAGTTCTCTGAAGGACTAAAGATTTCCGCGACTGGTTCTCCAGAACTGGTCAGAACCTGCTGAATGCCACCTCTGCACCCAACTAGGTAACACCATCAGGTTTAGAATGGAGTGACATTTGTGGAGAAGAGGAGGGGGAGGGGGAGGAGGGGAGGGGGAGGATGAAGGGAAGAGGAGGGAGGAGGGGGATGGGAAAGAGAGGGATTGGAAGGAGAGGGAGGGGAGGAGAGTGACGGGGAGGAAGGGGAGGGGGAGGGGGAGGAGGGGAGAAGGAGGAGGGAAGGGAGAAGAGGAGGGGAGGGGAAGGAGGGGGCAGGAGGAGTAGGAAAAATGGAGGAGGAAGGGGGGAGGGAAGGGAAGGGGGAGGAGGAGAGGGGAGAAGGGAGAGGGAGGGGAGGAGGGGGAGGAGAGGGAGGGGCAGGGGAGGGATAGGAGGAGAGAAGGGAGGAGGAGGAGCAGAGGAGGAGGGGAAGGGAGGAGGGGGGAGGGAGAAGGGGAGGGGGAGGGGGAGGAGAGAATCAATCTGCAATTAAGGAGAAAATCCCTTAATCTCTGTGAAGTGTCTCAGTCGTTCTGATCATGGTTGTGCAATGACTATCATTAAGTGTTGTGCCTAATGATTCTTGACTCTTGATGAATGTCTCTTTTCTTTGATGTACACTGAGAGCATTTGCACCAGAGACAAATTCCTTGTGTGTCCAATCACACTTGGCCAATAAAAAAATTCTTTCTATCTATCTATCTATCTATCTATCTATCTATCTATCTATCTATCTATCTATCTATCTATCTATCTATCTATCTATATCTAAATATCTAAATCTATATCTATCTATCTATCTATCTATCTATCTATCTATCTATCTATCTATCTCTATCTGATTTGATTATTGTACCCCATGACTATCATTAAGTGTTGTATCTGATGATTCTTGACTCTTAACAAATGTACCTTTTCTTTTATGCACACTGAGAGCATTTGCACCAAGACAAATTCCTCGTGTGTCCAATTACACTTGGCCAATAAAGAATTTTCTATTCTAAAGTCACTTTTTCCTGTCCCATGTAACTTTGAACGGTCACTAAAGACCTAAGCTATAAATCAGGGACCAGATGTCATTTCAGCCCAGTTCTTACATTGGACCTTCCTGGATCTGCCTCTCTTTGGGTAGCTTTGTCGTTGGGTTTTCCAATCAGTTGCACAACATTGTAATGTCTGTGGGGTGTTTTCCTTCTCAGAATGGCACCTGGCACGAAGCCAATCTCTTTGGCCCACATCCTTTACCCAGGCAGGCATCCCAGGATAATTTACCTGTCAACAGAAAAGAGCCAGGGCTAATTAAAACCTGCAATTATTCTTATGCACAAAATGAGTGGCTCCATTTACCCCCTCTGGAGCCCACAGGTTGACTTAACAAGACAGATAACAGATAATCAGAGTTGGAAGGGACCTTCTCCAACCCCCCATCCAAGCAGGAGACCCTACACCATTTCTGACAGGTGGGAGTCCAATCTCTTCTTGAAAGTCTCACAACTGGCGCTACCACAACTTCCGAGGGCAACTGCTGTTCCATCGGTTGTTTGTTCTCACTGTCAGAAAGTTTCTCCTTATTTCCAGGTTGAATCTCACCTTGATTAGTTTCCATCCATTATTCCTTGTTGAGCCTTTGGGTGCCTTTGGGTGCTTTGGAAAATAGCTTGACCCCCTCCTCCTCTCTGGGGCAGCCCCTCAAATACTGGAAGGCTGCTCTCCAGTCTCCCCTGGTCCTTCTCTTCTCTTCCCTAGACTAGCCAGGCCCAGTTCCTGCAACCGTTCATCGTATGTTTTAGCCTCCAGTCCCCTCATCAACCTGGTTGCTCTTCTCTGCACTTTTTCTCGAGTCTCAACATCTTTTTTATAATGTGGTGACCAAAACTGGATGCAGTACTCTAGATGTGGTCTTACTTTACTAAGTGGTGTTAGTACCTCACTTGATCTTGATTGTATCCCTCTGTTAATGCAATTTAGGATTGCACTGGCTTTTTTGGCTGCTGCTGCACATTCCTGGCTCCTATTTAGCTGGTTGTCTACAGCTTGTCTCCACCAAGATGCCTCATTTGTTTTCATTTGAGCATTGTCTGCTTTTTTTTCAGACAACAAACAAACTAGGAACCAAATTCAGAGCTGACTTTTTTCCTCTCCTCAAAATTAAGGAGACTTCCTTTGGCAGAACCCCATGCTGTTACTCAAATACTGATACCACTCTACAAAGCCTTAGTAAGGCCACACCTAGAGTCCTGCATCCAGTTTTGGTCACCACACTATCAAAAAGAGGTTGAGACTCTAGAAAAAGTGCAGAGAAAAGCAACCAGGAGGATTAGGGGACTGGAGGCTAAAACATACGATGAACGGTTGCAGGAACTGAGCCTGGCTGGCCGAGGGAAGAGAAGGACCAGGGGAGACAGGAGAGCAGCCTTCCAATAGTTGAGGGGCTGCCCCAGAGAGGAAGGGAGGGTCAAGCTATCTTCCAAGGCACCCAAAGGCCAGACAAGGAATAATGGATGGAAACTGATCAGAGAGATTCAACCTGGAAATAAGGAAGAATTCCTGGCACTGAGAACAACCAACCAAAGGAACAAAAGTTGCCCTCAGATGTTGTGGGGGCTTTATCACTGTAGGCTTTCGAGAAGAGACTGGACTTCCATCTGTCAGAAATGGTGTAGGGTCTCCTGCTTAGGATGGGGGTTGGACTAGATGACTTACCAGGTCCTTTCTGAGTCTATTAATCTCTATCTGTTCCTTTCCTAAAGGAACAAAGAAGAAGGAATCCAGCTATTCTCCAAAGCACCTGAAGGCAGGACAAGAAGCAAGAGATGGAAACTGAAAGAAGCAACCTGGATCTAAGGAGGAGGAGGATTGTGGGGTCCTTGGTGCTTTCTCAATCTGGCTGTTTTCTTGCAGATGTTTCATTACCCAACTAGGTAACTTCAGCACTGATGATGTTCCCTAGTTTGGTAATGAAACATCTGCAATAAAACTACCAAGCTCAGAGAGCACCAAGGACCCCACAGTTCTCTCCTCCTCCTTCCTCCTCCTCCTTCCTCCTCCTCCTCCCTCCTTCAAGCACTGATGAAGTTATCTAACTGGTAATGAAAAACATCTGCAAGAAAGCCACTAAGCCCAGAGAGCAGCCAGGAGCCCCACAATTCAACCCTGAGCTAGAAACTTCCTCTTCCATCCATCTGCAGGAGGTATATAATTTATGTGTGCAATACCTGCTTCTCTCACTCACTCCCTGGGGTAAATACCTTGCAGGGTTTTTTTGGCCCTGCCCTTCTCTCTCTTCCCAATCCCTCTCTAAAAAGCTTCAGAACTGGAGAAGCTGGCTTCTCTTGGCGCCTTCTCAACCCTTCAACTTCCTCCAACTTTCCCCTGCCTTGCAATTTCTGGCAGCTGGTTTACCATTTGACCCAAGGGGTGGAGGCAGAGGGGATGAAAAGGGCTGGCTTCCCAACGGCCAGCTGGGTTTTCGGAGGGCAGTGCAAAAGGACGGAAAAGCTGTCTGGAGATAGGCCTGGTCATGCCAGGTGGGGTGGGAGGGAGTTGGGTATCCATGAATCATGATTGAATTGACGGGCAGCTCCAGATCAAACCTGCTTTGCCAGTGCCGGGCAATTGAGAGATAGAGTGATGAGTAAAGATATTGTTCAGGTCTACTTTGAAGCGCTTTCCCATGCTCTGGAGAAGGATGGAATGGAACGGGATAGGATAGGACAGGACAGGACAGGACAGGACAGAACATTATTATACATTATACAAAATTATATAATACTGTATAATATTATATTATACATAATATAAATAATATATATTATACATTATACAATACTATAGGACCATTACAACACATTTTTACTTGAAGTCAAAAGAGTCATCAAACTATATGTACCAACAATAACTCCCCCCCCCAAAAAAAAAAAAAAAAAAACCAGATTACACATAACAATAAGGAAGCTTCAATCCAAAAAGAGATCACTCTGGCGGAAAAACAAATCTGGTCATGTTGCCAATTTCAAAAGCCGACAGAAAAATTTATGCCACCAGATAAAGACTGAATGCACCAATTATCACATTAAACAAGAGGAAAACCTTCTATGCACCAATTCCACCCGCACTTTTTACAATTTTGTAAACAACAAACTAAAAGACTCAAGGTCCATCCCACCCCTGATAGGACCTAATGGTAAAGACTGCAACGACGACACTATTAAAGCCAACCTCTTTAACACATTCTTTGGTTCAGTATTTGTAAAGAGCAATGGATCATGCCCAGTATTTTCTAGCCAAACCACAGACAGCTACAATGATCTAATATATATTGATTTTACAGAAGACAATGTTGAAAAAGCACTACTCCATCTAAAACCATCTCTATCTATTGGACTGGACAGAATATATGCCTACTTCTTAAAAAATCTATCCACTGCCAAAGCCGAACTTCTAAGCATAATCTTTGAAAAATCTTTCAGGACCAGCTCCTTGCCAAAACTATGGTCACAAGCCACGGTCATCCCCATCTTCAAAGAGGGAGACCCTAGACCAATCTCCTTATGCTGCATCCCCTGTAAAGTCATGGAATCAATTATTAACCAATCCATCATCCTCCATTAAGAAACAAACAACCTTCTCTCTAATAAACAATTTGGTTTCAGGAAAAAACTATCCTGTAATCTGCAACTCTTACACAACTCAATCAGGGCAAAGCAAGAGACACAATCTACATAGACTTATGTAAAGCCTTTGATTCAGTGGAACACGACAAACTACTCCTAAAACTAAAATCTTATAGTATCTCTGGACACCTGCATAACTGGATAGAAGCATTCCTGCCAAACAGAGAACAAATGGTCAAAATTGGGAGCGTCCTATTAAATTCTGTACCTGTCAACAATGGTTTTTCCCAAGGCAGTGTTCTAGGACCAACTCTCTTCATACTCTACATAAATGACCTCTGTGATCATATTAAGAGCTGCATTCTCTTCACCGATGATGTAAAGCTATTCAACACCACAGGCAATACTGCTACCCTTCAAAAAGACCTTGGCTATGTATCAGAATGGTCAAACAAATGGCAACTTCAAATCTCAACAAATAAATGCTCTGTCTTACATATTGGCAAAAAAAATCAGAAAATAAAATACAGATGATCCAAACTCTGTCAAGGATCTTGGAGTACTCTTCTCTAATAACCTAAGTGCTAGAGCCCACTATAACTACATAGCCAAAAAGGGGTTAAGAGTTGTTAACCTAATCTTATGTAGCTTTTTCTCTGGTAATATTACACTAATAACTAAAGCATACAAACATTTGCTAGACCAATACTTGAATACAGCTCATCAGTCTGGAACCCACATTACGTATCTGATATTAACACAGTTGAGAAAGTCAAGAAATATTTCACAAGAAGAGTTCTCCACGATTCTACTCATTGCAGAATACCTTATGCCACCAGACTCGAAATTCTAGACCTATAAAACCTAGAACTATGCCGCCTTTGGTCCAATCTAAGTATAGTATATAAAATCATACATTGCAATGTCCTACCTGTCAATGAATACTTCAGCTTCAACCATAACAACACAAGAGCACACAATAGATACAAACTCAAGGTTAATCGCACCCAACCTGATAGCAGGAAATACGACTTCAGCCACAGAGTGGTCAATGTCTAGAATCCTCTACCTGACTCTGTGGTTTTTTCCTCAAACACTAAAAACTAAGGTTAGACTGCCTACTATTGACCTCACCCTTTTCCTAATAAGTCTGTAAGGGGCATGCATAAGCACACCAACATGTCCTAGTGTTTTTTTTAATGTATATATTTTATTTTTCTTATATGTATCCATGTATTCATAACTATGTTTTTACTTACACCTACTATCTTGTCAGCAATTGACAAATAAATAACCAATAATAATAAACAGAACAGAACAGAACAAAATAGAACAGAATAGAACAGAATAGAACAGAATAGAACAGAACAGAATAGAATATATGGATATATATAGGACAGGATAGAAGAGAATAGATAGGATAGAAGAGAATATACAGAATGGAGTGGAATGGAATGGAAGGATGGGATGGGATGGGATGGAAATAGAAATAGAAATAGAATAGGATGGGATGGGATGGGATAGCACTTAACAACTGCAGTGATTCACTTAAGGACCAGGGCTAAAATGGTCAGCAATCAGGCACAGCTCAACTTCCTCGTTCACCCACAGAAGTTCCGGTTCCACTTGTGGTCGTAAAGTCGAGGACTACTCGTGTAAATATAGACCCATCAGTGACTTTCATTCATATGACAATGTCATTTGCGTAATTCACATCACTTGTGTGCATCACTTCCTGAAACAACATTCCAGGACTTTCAGGAGCAAGGGGTTGGACGAGAAGACCTCCAAGGTCCCTTCCAACTCTGTTATCCTGTTATGCTGATCCTCGCCCTTTCTGTTTTGATTTTTCGATTTTGCAAATATGACATGCTGCAAACACATTTTCGGTACATGATCCCTTAAAAGGGGCATTCATTTGATTGACAGGTTGCCCCAATCTGTATGAACCTGAGACAGATTTCTGCCAGTCGTCCTTCCTGATATATTTGGGTAGATTAGTTTGGTAACAATCTGGTTTCTGTAAAAATGCTTCCTTTGTGGGGGTTACATACAACAAACGCACATAACCAACTCTTGAGAAATGGTGCTGTGAAATTCACAGACCTGCAAATTTCATAAATGTTGTGGCCCGCCAGCAGCCAGCAGAGCTGATGGCAGACTCACACAGTGAGGAGTTTGGGGAGAAACATGGGCCAGTCCTGGAGTCTGGGGAAGGCTCAGATGAGGACTCTGTGTTAGAGACAGAGAGGGGGCTCGGGGTGTCTGACAGTTATCAGCTGCCTTCAGAGTCCGAGATGAATGGGGCAGAAGTACATCTGGAGCCTGTTCCCAGTGTATGCATGCACAGAGCTGCCAGAAGAAGGGAACAGTTAAGGAACAATGGTTGACTCAGGAGTAAAGGCTCAGGTGGACGGTGAATGGTCTCTCCTATAGGGAATAATGAGGAGTAAAAGGGGAGTGGGGTTTGCAGGAGACAATTAATTCAATTCATTAGGGTGAAGATCTGTTCCTGACTTCTTGCCGAGTAATTGCTGCTATAGTGTGGCATTTGGAAGCCATCGGCCTGACAACTCTTCAACCCCAATAAGGGTCTGTTGTCACGAAATCTCATGAAAGACTGTTTTCTGGGACTTTGCTGGAGAGGAATTCCCTTTAACCTAAATAAAAGGGGTTTTATCGGGATGAGGAGTCGGCTTCATGATGTACGTCAGAACAATAGGATAACTAAATAGTGCATAGGCTGATTTAAAAAATGCAAAATCAGATGAATTTCTACCTGTTTTAATAATCCACCCTCCATGGCTTGGGGAAATAAACTTCCCAACATTTATAAACCAGGCTGGATGAACCTTGGTGACTAAAAGGCAGCTTGTGTAATTTATTTTATTTACATAAGCAAATATATGTTAATAAATCCACCCAGGTCGACAGATCAAATTGTTCTGTTCAGGATTTTCTGACATTTAACAGTCACAAGTTTATTGTGGTTTATCTGTATTCAGAAATTCAGTCCATAACACAGAACAATATTTTGGAACTCCTTTATTTATTTATTTGGATGCGGGTAATCCTTGTCATACAACCACAACGGAGCTCCAAATTTCTCTTGTTCATGCAACCTTTTGTTAAGTGAGTTGTGCCCCATTTTATGACTTTTCCAGTTGTTAAATGAGTCACTGCAGTTGATAAGTTAGTAACCTGGTGTTGTGGTTCACCGGCAGCAGGTGTGGACTCCTAAGTTCTTGGAGAGCAAGGACTCAGATGAGGGGCCTGCGTGGGATGCAGGGATGGGGCCAGGACCATCAGAGAGTGGAGTGCTGCCTTTGGAGATTGTGGAGGCTGGCAGCAGTGAGGAAGAGGACCCCGAGGAGTGCATGCGCGCAGAGCTGCTCTTTCCTTCAAGCAGCTGCAGCAGCATGGGTGACTCAGAAGTAAGGCTGTGAGGTAATGGCCCCTCCCTGAGAAGATAAAAGCCAGCTGAGAAACTGCAGCTCTTTACAGAAGGCAAAGAAGTTTGATACTGGAGCCTGGTGGACATTAGGAATATCTGAGTTGGTGTTTGGAGACTCTTTGATTTATTGTTTAGAAATTTTATCTGGTGTTCTTGGCACCCTTGCAAAAACTTGGCAAGGCTCTTTCTTATCGGAGCTAATTAGTTGGAAGCAGCCTTTTATCTGTGAACAAACGGTGTTAGGGATAACATTGTTCACCCTAACTGTTTTAGGTGAAATACTAACTATGAATCATAGTTAGTGTATGCAGCTTTAACTGTAAAATAGCAATTGTGGGTGTGGTTATGAAAACCATATAAAAGTAGCAAGGCTACAGCTTGCTCTCTCTCTCTCTGGCTTTGATGATCCCTGATTACTGCTTGGAAGCAAGACTGCATTGCTCGAACGGGAGAGACAACAACGGACTGATTTATGTGAACTGACCTAGGATATTCTACATGGACTTTGCTAACTGAATATCCCTGAATGGACTGACTACATGGTAAATGAATATTGGACTGTTTTTGACTATGCTATAAACTTATACTGGAATAAAATATATTCTTGATAGCACAAGCGTATCTGTTATTTTTACTGTATGTTAATAAACATACAAGCTTAGCTCACTCATTTATCTGTGTGCCTATCTGACTAACGCTGCACATTCTGTTTAGCTTGTCTACCTAACCCTGGTTGGGGAACCCAGGCTTAACAAACGGGATTCGTAAATGAAACATTAAAAGGTGGTGCTGGTACCTTTGTCTCGTGTTTGCTCTCTTGGAACCAGGTTTGGGTCAGAACACCTGGTTGTTAAGTGAAATCAGAAAAAAAGACCTATTGATCCTGCTTCAACTATGCCTCACTTACTTTATGATATTTTACAAGTAGTGCTCGACTTATGATCACAATTCAAATCCGAAATTGCCATGAGCAAAACATTTATTTGAGCTTTGCCCTATTTTATAATCTTTCTTGCCACGGTTGTTAAGCGAATCCCTTCGGTTATTTTACTCGCATGGTTGTTAAACGAATCTGGCTTCCCCGCAAAAGCAGGAATCATGTGAGCCCAGAACATTGCAACTGTCATAAATACGAGTCAGTTGCCAAGGCTCTGAATTTTATTCATGTGACCGTGGGGATGCTGATAATGGTCGTTGGAAAGGACCCTGGAGATCTTCTAGTCCTATCCCTCGCTCAAGCAGGAAACCCTATACCATTGTGGACACATGATTGTCCAATTTTTTTTCTTGCAAACCTCCAACTTCTGAAGGCAAGACTTTGCACATTAGCAGAATAACAAAGCTGGAAGGGACCTTGGAGGTCTTCTAGTCCAATCCCCCCCTCCCCACTCAGGCAGGAAACCCTAGACCATTCCAGACAAATGACTGTCCAGTTCCTTCTTGAAAACCTCCATTGTTGGAGCACCCACAATTTCTGGAGGCAAGTTGTTCCACTGGTTAATTGTTCTAACTGTCAGGAAATGACTCCTTAGTTTTAGGATGGATCTCCTTCTGAGGAGTTTCCATATATTAAGTAACAGAATAACAGCATTGGAAGGGACCTTGGAGGTCTTCCAGTCCAGCTCCCTGCTCCAGCAGGAGAACCTATACCATTCCAGACAAATGCCTGTCCAGTCTCTTCTTCAAAACCTCCAATGATGGAGCATCCACAATTTCTGGAGGCAAGCACTTCTACTGGTTAATTGTTGTCACTGTCAAGAAGTTTCTCCTTAGTTCCATGTTGCTTCTCTCCTAATTGAGTTTCCATCCGTTGCTTCTTGTCCTGTTTTCAGGTCCTTTCTTCCTTCGTCCCTCCCCCTCCCTCTCTCCATGCCTCTCCTTCTTTCCTCCCTTCCTCCCTCCTTCTCTCCCCTCCCTCCCTCCCCTCCCTCTCTCCATGCCTCCTCCCTCCCTCCCTTCCTTCTTTGCTCTGGAGGCAAGTCTGATTAATTATTGTCACTGTCAGGAAATTCCTTCTTAGTTCTAGGTTGCTTCTCTCCTTGTTGAGGTTCCATCCGTTGCTTCTTTTCCTGCCTTCAGGTGCTTTGGATAATAGGTTGACCTCCTGTTTTTTGTGGCAGCTGTTCCATATTAACATACTTCAAATAGTCTATTCCTATTGGTCGAGAAATACTAGAAGCTGATTGGTTCCTTTCTTGACGCTGATTGGCCAATAATAGCTAACCTATGATTGGCCAGCTCAGCGGCGGGAAAAACAAGTAGCCGTCATTGGCCACTAGCCGCAAGCAGCCTCTCTATAAAAAGAGCTGCTGCGGCTCCTGGTTCAGACGGACTTTCTGCACTAAATAAAAGAGCTGAAGTTATGCTGGTCTCCGGTCTCATCCTTCGCGAACACTACAGCAGCCCTTTAGATATTGGCAATTGTTGTAAGGGTGAGGACCAGCTGGAAATCACTGTTTCTTATAGGTGCCTTCAGCACCTATACTAGACTGGGAAACACCGAGGGGCCCCTGGTCATGAATCCACATAGATTTTGCGGATCCAACAAAAGGATATACATTTTTAATCATCGTAGATGCTTACTCCAATTGGCTAGAGATAAGCGTCATGAACTCTACCACCACAGAAGAAACAACTACGGAACTATTAAACAACTACGAAACAACTACGGAACAACTATTAAACAACTACGGAAACTATTCACCACACATGGGTTACCGGACTTGCTCGTCTCAGATAACGGCCCACAGTTTACTGCACTAACATTTGAAAAATTCCTCGCTGAGCATGGCATAAGACATGCTTTGACAGCACTGGTTCAACCGGCTATGAATGGGAGGGTGGAACGCATAGTCTGGTATACCAAAGAAACTTTAGACAAATTAGACTCAGGGGACATTCAGGAAAAAATTGAAAAAATGCTCACCATACAACACATAACACCGAGCTCTATTACAAATAAAAGCCCAGCAGAATTACTAATGGGCAGAAAATTAAGATCACAATTAGATAGGTTACACCCAACATACACCTCTGAAAAACCAACTGACTCCTCCAGCAGATACCGCGCATTTGAACCAGGAAACTTAGTATATACAAAAAAATCTCACCGGACACTTACTGTGGGTACTGACAAAAATAACTCAAATGACAGGACCTCGGTCCTATAGACTAGACACAGACAATGGCAGAACCTGGAGGAGACACATTGATCAGTTACGATCACGAACACTGGAACACACCACTGACATACCCAGACACGAAGACCAACACACACACACATCAGAAACAGCACAAACATTACACAAAAATATTAATAGACCAACCAGAGAGGGGGGGAGACCTCTTAAACATATTAACATACTTCAAATAGTCTATTTCTATTGGTCGAGAAATACTAGAAGCTGATTGGTTCCTTGCTCAACGCTGATTGGCCAATAATAGCTAACCTATGATTGGCCAGCTCAGCGGCGGGAAAAACAAGTAGCCGTCATTGGCCACTAGCTGCAAGCAGCCTCTCTATAAAAAGAGCTGCTGCGGCTCCTGGTTCAGACGGACTTTCTGCACTAAATAAAAGAGCTGAAGTTATGCTGGTCTCCGGTCTCATCCTTCACGAACACTACAGCAGCCCTTTAGATATTGGCAATTGTTGTAAGGGTGAGGACCAGCTGGAAATTACTGTTTCCAATCCCATGGAAGTTCGAAGAGTCACTAAACAAATGGTTGCAATTGAAGGACTACCATATGGTAGTGGGTAAGGCTACACTTGGAATACTGCATTCAGTTTTGGTTGCCACGATGTAAACAAGATGTTGAGACTCTAGGAAGAGTGCGGAGAAGAGGAAGAAAGGATTGGGGGACTGGAGGTTCAAACATATGAAGAACGGTTGCTGGAACTGGGCCTGGCTAGTCTGATGAAAAGAAGGACTAGGGGAGACATGATAGCAGTGTTCCAATATCTCAGGGGCTGCCCCAAAGAAAACGAAGTCAAGCTATTCTCCAAAGCAGGAGAAGGCAGGACAAGAAGCAATGGGTGGAAACTGATCAAGGAGAGAAGCAACCTAGAACTAAAGCCCATGTCACACTGAACCAACGGATGCAAAGAGGAAGTAAAACGGACAAAAAACCTTGCCATCCGTTGGTTAACGCGATGTATCCATTCTGTACTCACTGCCTCCGTTTTGCTTCCTCTCTATCCGTCCAGCATCTGTTTATGGACGTTTCATCCGCTCCAAAAGTTTTGGGCTGCCTAAAACTTTTGCATGGAAAATGCATCCAGTTCGTCCGTTCTGCATCCGCTACGCATCCACTGTATCCGCTAGGCATCCGTTGCGCATCCGCGCAACTCCATCCGCCCGGACGTAGGGAGGAAGCAGAACAGATGCGGAATGGATGTAGAACGGATGCCTAGTGGATGCAGAACGGAAACAAAGCGTTTAAAACGTAAAAAACGTTCGCAGAGGGGACGTATCTCGGATATTAAGGATGTCTAGAGGATGCCTAGAGGATGCCTAGAGGATGCCTAGCGGAAAACCTATACTGCCTATAAAAAGGAGGAGCAACTCGCCTGCATCGCACTTTCAGAACAGCAGCCCAGTGGTGCAGACCTCTGCAGCCTTCATCTGCCTCTTCCTCTTCCACAGCATCCAGTCATGTCCACCGTGGATTGCAACAAAATCCTTTCGGCAGCCACCATCATTCTGCAACAGTGTGAAGCCATCTGCAGGCTCTGTGAACACTACTGCGAGAAGAAAAGGAGCCACCCAAAAAGAGTCTGGGTCCGAAGATGGTTCACCAGAAGAGCAGAGGACGGACTGTACAACAAGCTGATGGTGGAGCTCAGGAGCGAAGACACTCGGGCGTTCCAGAACTTCATGAGGATGCCTCCAGCCATGTTTGACGAAGTTGTGCAGCGCCTGACACCCAGGTTGACCAAGGCAAACACCAGCTTCCAGCCCAGCCTGGAACCTGGGCTCAAGGTGGCATTCACTCTGCGCCACCTGGCCTCAGGGACCTCCTACAGGAGCATGCAGAACGGCTGGAGGGTGCCATCCAACACCATCAGCATTGTGGTCAGAGAAGTGGTGCAGGCCATCATCGAAGAATACAAGGAGGAGCTCCTCCACTGCCCCTCCATTGAAGAAGGATGGAAGAAAGTTGCAGAGTAGTGGTATCAGAAGAGGAACTTACCACACACCGTTGGAGCCATAGATGGCAAGCACGTGGCCTGCAAATCTCCAGCCAACTCGGGGTCCACTTATTTCAACTCCAAGGGCTTCTTCAGCATCATCCTCTTCGCCATGGTCGATGCTGACTACAAGTTCATGTACATCGATGCTTCAGGCAACAGCTCCTCTTCAGATGCCCAGGTATACAATGCCAGTCACCTCAAGGAGGGGCTGGAAGGCAACCTCATCGTGGGCTTCCCAGATCCAGACCCCCTGCCCAATGACACGCAAGATGTCCCCTACTTCATCGTGGGGGATGACGCCTTCTCCCTCACAACCTACCTCATGAAGCCCTACACCTCCAAATACCTCACCCGTGAAGAGAGGATCTTCAACTACAGGCTGTCCAGGGCAAGACGGGTGGTGGAGAACGCCTTTGGCATCCTGGCCAACAGGTTCCAGGTACTTCTCACCACCATGCAGCATCGCCCAGAGACTGTGAGGAGTATCATGGAAGCTTGCTGCATCCTGCACAATCTCATGCGCACCCGCTACCCAGTGTTGCAGAACAGGCTCATGGACCTCCAGCAAGGCAATGGGGACATGGAGCCTGGGGAATGGAGACAAGGGAGAAACCTGATAGACACTGAGGATGTGCAAGGCCCCAACAGAACCTCACATGAAGCGAAGAAGCAGCGCAACCTCCTGAGACACTGGTGCAACTCCCCAGCTGGAGCAGTGGAGTAGCAAGACAGGATGGTAGATGTACCATGCTTCCTTCAGCCTGTCTCATCACACGGATGAGATCGGGCCATGTATGTTGGGTGGGCCTATAATGAACAGGGCATTTAATAAAGAGTTGTGTTTATGTTCAAATGTGTGGATCAATGCTTACATTGTTATTGATAATTAAGGGCCGTAGGTGTGGCACCTGGGAGGTTGGACCATACAGTCCCACTATGCTTGCACTGGAGGTTTATCTATCCTACTGCTATCCTAACCCATCCCATAGCTATTACCCATGCCACAGGTATCCTAACCCATCCCAAAGCTATCCTTACCCATCCCACAAGCATGCAAAGGCTTAAACCATTTCTAAAAGTTTCCACCAAGACTTTATTAAAAAAAAGAAATGAAACAAGTGTGTGAATCATAAATAGACTTTATTAACAACAAGCTATAAGACAAAAATGAGTCTCTGGCACTCCTCTTGGTCGCTCAGTCTCAGGGGTGAAGGGTCCAGGTGCTGTGGAGGTGGCTGGTGCTGGAGTGCTTGTCATCAGCTCCTCCAGCAGCAGAAGCAGCAGAAACCCCAGCCCTAGAAGAGCGAGCCCATGCTGCAGAAGCCCCAGCAGAACCAGAGTGAGGGCAAGGGGGCGGGATGGTAGCCCTGTCCCTCTTGCCAGGGCTGGCAGCAGATGGCTGAGGCTTGTTGTGCTTCCGCATGGTTGTGGGGTTACTGGCTGGCAGGGAGGCTGGCAGGAACCAAGGCTGGCAGGAAGGCTGGCAGGGAGGCTGGCACCAAGGCAGGCAGGAAGGCTTGCAGGGAGGCTGGCACCAAGGCTGGCAGGAAGGCTGGCAGGGGAGACAGGCACCAAGGCTGGCAGGAAGGCTGGCAGGCAGGCATGCAGGAAGGCTGGCAGGCAGACATGAACCAAGGCTGGCAGGAAGGCAGGCAGCAAGGCTGGCAGGCAGACCAGCTGGCAGCAAGGCTGGCAGGGAGGCTGGCAGCAAGGCTGGTAGCAAGGCTGGCAGCAAGGCTGGCAGGCAGACATGCAGGCAGGGCAGGCAAGGCAGTCGATGTGTCCGGCAGCAGGTCTTTCCTCTGAATGGCGACCTGCTTCCGAGCTGCTTCCGTTATATCCGCGGGGCTGAAGCAATGCATCTTCCCCACATGTGCAATTAACGCCAGGCATCCATTAGGCTTCCGCTGTGCATCCGCTAGGCTTCCGCTCTGCATCCGCTCTTTCCGTTCTGCGTCCACTTCACTGAGGCCCCCCGGAAGCCCTGCGGATGTGCCACCCACTCCCATCCGCTCCCATCTGCTAGGCTTCCGTTCCACATCCGCTTTCCATCCGCCCTGCATCCTCCCCGCGTCCGTGTTATCCGCTCTGGTTATGCAAATTTTCGCCCCTTTTGAGAGCGGATAACAACGGATGGAACATTTTGCTCGTCCGCTGTGTCCTTTTTGCATCCGTTGGCCAGTGTGACATGGGCTTAAGGAGGAATTTCCTGACAGAACAATTAATCAGTGGAACAACTTGCCTCCAGAAGTTTGTAAGCACTCCAACACTGGAAGTTTTTAAAAATATATTGGATAACCATTTGTCTGAAGTGGTATAGGGAAGGTTTCCTGCCTAGGCAGGAGGTTGGACTAGAAGACCTCCAAGGTCCCTTCCAACTGTTATTCTATTCTATATCATAAAAAAGGATTGATGGACCCATAATTTTGCAATGGAGTGTAAGTTCAGGAAATGTTTCCAATTCTTTGCTGGAGTCCAGTCATCCAGCCAGCTGGCTACCTCTGCACCAAGGATTACAAAATATGCCAGAAAAATGTCCTGATATGAACCACGGATAGGTTACAACCCTCCCTGTGGGTTTTTGCTGTACCTATGAGAACTAACAGCCTTTGGACCGGTCCTGCAGCTACCCAGGAGTTGTGTAGGATTAAAAGGCGATTCAAAAGTCTTGCACTCTGAACACCCCACCCTGAGGCTGTTTGTAAGTTTCTCCTGCTTTTCTCTCCCCTCCCCGTTGTGGGTTTTACAAGCTCCAGCATCCTGGGAGCAGGTGAGTACAGGTTTGCAGGCAATGAAATTCTGCAGCTTTTCCTTGGAGGTGTGATTTACCTGGCCCAGGCAGCATTAACCCGTTGCAGGAGCGCAAAGGAAATATTTCCACCCTTACTTGGGAAGGTTTGGGTGCCGCTCGATGACGGATCGAATCCTGCTCTTTGGCAAGAGTGCCACCGAGCATGTACAAAATGCAGACTGCTGAATCAAGGTTGAGAGCCAGGAGAGGCTCTATGCCATGAAGGTTGTTAGATGTGGATATATATTTTCCCCTATAATTACAGACATGCAACTTCACAGGTATGTGTCTCTCTACTCCAAGGAACTCCAAATTTAGCCACTTTTACAGATTACAGATTAACAGAGTTGGAAGGGACCTTGTAGGTCATCTAGTCCAGGGGTCACCAACCTTTTGGATCTCAGGGACCACTAAACGCGTCATTTTAAATCCTGTGGACCAGAGACCCTGGGAAAATCCCTCCAAAAGGAAAATTCCTCACCTTTTTCCTACCGATTGATCATTCTTTATTTGGGATCATGGGATACCATCTCCAGTTCCGTTCTCAGCGGGAGAGAGACTGACTTTTGGCTTCATGCAAGGAAAGCAGCAGAAGTCTTTCTTTCTCTCCCCCAAACTCCACCAAAAACGAGTCTTTGCCAGCACAGCCTCTTGGAGCAGGAGGCCTTGCAGGGTCCCAAAGATTCATTTCTGGTGGAGATTTGGGGGAGAGAAAGGAAGACTTTGGCTGCTTTCCTTGCATGCAGCCAAAAGCAGAAGAAAGAAGTGGAAAGAAGCAGCCCGGTGGCCAGGCAAGTTGCCCCCTCCGCCCTTTCCCCCCTCCCCTCACTACATGTTTGCAATGAAAGCGACGCAAGCCTTGTGTTCCCGCGGGCCATGTGGGTGGCGCAGCCTTGTGTTCCCGCAAAGCCTGGATTGCTCTGGGGGTGATATTTCTCTGTGGACCACCAAAATTTTCTCGCAGACCGGGTGGCAACCACTGTTCTAGGGTCTCCTGTTTGAGCATGGGGTTGGACTAGAAGACCTCCAAGGTCCCTTCCAAACTTTTGTTATTCTGCTAATGTGGAAAATCTTGCTTTCAGAAAATGTGGGTGCTCCATCAATGGACGTTTTCAAGAAGAGATTGGACAGGCATTTGTCTGAAATGGTACAGGCCTCCACTCCGCATTCTGTATTAACTCAGCCAAGGAGATGTATCTCCATCTCAAGAGGCAAGAAGAATAATGGGGGGGGGGGGGTGTCAACCAACTTTTCTGGTAGTTAATGTCCATGCACCTTCAAGTCCTTGAGGTTGAGAAATGTTGGTCTTGAGAATTGCAGAGTTTGTGCTTATCGTGCAGATGTGTCATACCAGCTCAGAAAATGGGTTAGGGAAGTAATCATTATTACAATTAGCCCAATAAGCATTTATGCAAATACAACCTCAGACAGCTAAGTCAACAGTCAACCAGATTTTCCTGGTCTTAAGATTTCCAGCTTCTCAACCCAAAGCATCTTAAGAGATGTCCCTCAGATGGATTAGATGCCCTGGACCAGAAGAACCAAACTTCTAACCTAATATCAAGATGTTTCCCAGATCCAGATTTGTTCTCCCACCTAGACCTCCAGCCAAAGCGGTCTCTTGCTGCATTCTTTTGACTGCCTCTATCTCAACTTCTTGACTACTTCCTGCTGGTGACTCATCTTGGCCCTTGAATACTGTGGAGCTGTTCACCAAATACTCATTATATAATGAACAGCCTTTCTGGTCATTGCTTAATTGAGATTGTTCAATCATGCGTGTAAAGCACAGGACAGAGCCCGCTGCTGGAGGGCATTTTTGCCCTCCCCAGACTCTGGAGGCTGCCCTCGGGCCTCTGGTAGGACGAAAATGGACTCCCCCAGGCTCCAGAGGCTTCCCTCGGGCCTCTGGTATGGCGAAAACGGACTACCCCAGGCTCTGGAGGACCTCCGGAAACCGGAAACAGACCCGTTTCCGGACTTCCAGAAGGCCAGTTTTTCACCCTCCCAGAGCCTCCACATGGACTCTGCACTTACCTGCATCCAAAATGGCCTGCACGGGGACTCTAAAGAGGGGAGAGGAGGGGTAGGTGGGGCCAGCCAGAGGTGAGATTTCCGGTTTACCGAACCAGCCATAAACAATGATAAAATTAGCTAAGGGTTCGCCCGAAGTGAAGTGATGCTTGATTAGAATAGAATAGAATAACAGAGTTGGAAGGGACCTGGGAGGCCTTCTAGTCCATTTGATTTCAACTCAGTGAATGAAGAGACATTTTCCAGTGTTTCTTTGACCAGAAGGTGAAGAGGTTGAGTAAAAGTCCTTTATTGGAGGCACCAGGGTCACCTGAATGCACCTTGGGAAGGAGACAAGGATGCAAAGACCTTTCGATCACAATGTAACAAAAATCTAGAAAAAAAATCTAAAGGAAAAAAAAAGTTATGGGGTGAGAAGAACCCACCCTCAACAATTTCCAATTCCAAGGGTGATTCTAGATGGACCATTTCTCTGTCTGAGCGTCCAAAGTTTTGACCAGGCCTTCCCCCAAGATCTTGAAGTCTTCCAAAATAGCCTCCACGTTGGGAACTACCGTTGGCTGAGAACTTACTTGGGATATCATCCTTCCTTTAATGTTTGATACCTGGTGGAATTAAGAGAAGGACATTAAATATCTGCCAATAATCAAATAATTTACACATGGGGTCCTTGGTGCCTGATTGTTTCAACATCGGCATATTTCATGGCATTTTGGTTATAAAAAATAAGGACCTGCTCATCCATAGGTTTATCCCCATATACAGATAGCCCTCGACTTACAATAGTTCATTTAGTGACTGTTCAAAGTTACAACAGCAGTGAAAAAAAGTGAGCTATGACCAGGGGAGGGATTCAAAAATCCCAGCAACCGGTTCACTGCCCGGTTGCTGGGTGGGTGTGGCCATGGTGGGCATGGCCTGCTGGAACTTCCTGTTTCCAACTTCTGGAGCAGTGGTGCCCAACCTTTTCTGTACCAGTTTCACGCAGAAACACTTTTTCAAGGACCGGCAAAATCAATTCTTCCCCAATAGTAAAGGGCTTCTTTACTATTTCTTTACTAAAAACATATTTTTATATATATTTTAATCATGATTATTCATTCTTTGTGGCCCGGTACAAAATGATCCACAGACCGGTACCGGTCCGGGGTCCAGTGGTTGGGGACCCCTGTTCTGGAGGGCCTCTAGAGCCCAGGTGAAGCCATTTTCACCCTCCACAGGGTTCAGAGGCTTCCCCCGGGACTCTGGGAGGGCGAAAACAGCCTCCCCTGGGCTCTGGAGGCCTCTTGAAGCCAAAAACAGGCCCGTTTCCGGACTTCCGGAAGGCTCATTTTTCCCCCTGCCAGAACCTCCACACGCCTGCGTGCGCCGGAAACCAGAAGAGTAATGGCCGACAGCTGGCATTCCTGAAGAGATGGCTCTGCATGCCACTTTATTTATTTATTTTGATTTGTCAATCGCTTACAAGATAATAGGTATAAGTATATATCTAGTTATGAATACATGAAATGGGTACATATAAGAAAAATAAAAGAAACAACAGGACAGGGACGGTAGGCATGTTGGTGCGCTTATGCATGCCCCCTACAGACCTCTTAGGAAAGGGGTGAGATCAATAGTAGATAGTCTAAAGTTAAAGTTTTGGGGGTTTGAGGAAGAAACCACAGAGTCAGGTAGAGTATTCCAGACGTTGACCACTCTGTGGCTGAAGTCGTATTTCCTGCAATCAAGTTTGGTGCAGTTAACCTTGAGTTTGTATCTTGTGTTGTTATGGTTGAAGCTGAAGTATTCATTCACAGGTAAGTCATTGCAATGTATGATTTTATATACCATATTTAGATTAGACTTCATCACTTCTGGCACGCGTGCCATAGGTTCGCCATCACAGGTAAATACTGTGTTTGCAGATAAGCCTATCCACAGATCTAGCCAATCACAATTTTGGAGATATATTTTGGCAGCTAGAATTCTTAGCTTATCTTTGAATATATGTGTGGTAGCTTTTTATTATGGGTACACAATAATTTCTTTCTTTTTGGTTTTTTCTTTTTTTTTTTAGAAAATGAGGAAATTGTCACAAAACGCTAAACTTCCGCAAGAGTTAGTTAAAGTTAAAATGTTTACCAACAGTAGAAACTAAGGACAATCAATCAAATCTCAATAGAATAGGAATAGAATAGAATTCTTTATTGGCCAAGTGTGATTGGACACACAAGAAATTTCTCTTTGGTGCATAAACTCTCAGTGTACGTAAAGAAAAAAATATTCATCAAGAATCATAAGATACAACATTTAGTGATAGTCATAGGTTACCAATAAGCAATCATATCATGCTAGGAAAAAAATAAAACAATATAAATTGTAATGATATAAGCAACACGGTTATAGTCATAAGTCAGAAGAGATAGGTACTAGGAAGGATGAGCAGAGTAGTAGTAATACAGTCTTAATAAATAAGTTGGACAGTGTTGGGGGAAATAGTTGTTTAGCAGAATGTTGCCATTTGGGGAAAAAACTGTACTCGTGTCTAATTGTTTCATGTGCAGTGCCCTATAGCGTCATTTTGAGGGTAAGAGTTGAAACAGTTTATGTCCAGGATGTGTCAATCAAATCTCAAATCAATCACATCTCAAGAGTTGAACGCTCACCTTGAAGGGCTGGGGTTCAAAGGCCGAAGGCTTCCAGAGAACCCCAATAACGTCTCCTCCATATTTGTCATAGAAGAATAAGGCGAAGTCACTGAAGGCTTCCTGCAATGAGAAAGGGTCCATTCAAGGAAACTGCCAACATCTCCAAGTCTACTCAATCTTCATGATTCCAAGATAGCAACTGCCATCTTGACCTCCCCCTCTCCTCCCCCCCTCACACACACAGGGTGACCCTGCCTGGTATTATTTCAGCTTGCAACAGGACAAGTAACAAGTCTACCTTAAGTTGAAGGTGTCTCTTTTAACTTCTAGAATGGAAGTGGCTGGCCTTGGCTTTCTTCCAGGGCCTTTGACTCTATAGAGGTCCTTGACACTCTTCGAGTTTGGGTGTTTCTTTGCTGCAGACGTTTTATGACTCAGCTGGGGAACATCATCCAGGCCAGAAAGGGAGTGGGGTTGGCTCTGTTTAAATACAGTGGCTTGCCCTATCACTGATGCTGGGAGTGTTCTTAGTAGTTCCTTAAGTAGGCTGTGGGATGGATGGGTGGAGGGAGGGAGGGAGGAGGGGGGAGGGGAGGGGGAGGAGGAGAAGAAGGAAGATGAGGGGATGATGACATCATCAGTGCTAGAAGGGAAGGGAGTTAGTAGAAAGGAGAGGAGGAGGAGGAAGAGAGGAGGAGGTGGAGGAAGAGGAAGAGGAAGAAAAAGAAGAGGAGGAAGAAGACATCATCAATGCTAGAAGAGAAGGGAGTTATGGAGAAGAGGAGGAGGAGAACTATGGTCTCCTTGGTGGTCTCCAAGCTTGGTGGTTTCCTTCAAAATTCGGAGGCTTGGCAACTGACTCATATTTATGACTGTTGTAATATCCCAGGGTCATATGATCACTTTTACGACCTCCTAAAAAGCAAAATTAATAGGGGAGCAAGATTTACTTAACAACCATGTTGCCAACTTAATGACTGCACTGATTCCCTTAACAATTTCCTGACATCATCAGTGCTACAAAGGAGGAGAGTTGGCTTTCTATTTACTTACAGTGGCTTGTCCTGTCAAGTGACAATGGGCCTCTTGTTTTCTATCTTGGTGGTTCTAGAAACTCTGTGTTCAAGTTGCCAAGGGTGAGAAACACTGGATTAGAGCACGGATGGGAGACCACCAGGAAACCTACAGCAGTAGCCTGAAATGGGAAACTGATCTTCTACTCACAAGGCACTATATTCAACCTAAGGGACACTTAACCTTGTGGTACTCAGAAGAGAGCCATAAATTGGGGTTAAGAGTCTTTTCAGCAGCAAGCTGAAGTATCTTACTATCTTACTTACAGTTAGCAAGTATCTTACTAACTGGGTTTAGTTGGGTTTACTCTTGGTTATTTCTGAAAGCATTAAAAAAAAAACCCAGGCATAGTTGCTATCTTGACATGGAATGACCATACACCCTGTATAGGTAATCCTTGACTTCCTGTCAAGAGTGTTTGCAGCGTGACCACTATTGTGAGACAACCCAGGAGCAAAACACAGCTTCATCTTTTAACAGTGGCTTACATACATATACGTGATAGGCAAATACCTGGCAATCAATCAATCTTCTTTGCACAGAGAACTACAATGGAGATAGAGCATAAGGGGAGAGGGATATGCCCTTTCATGGCAGCCCTTATAGACAGTTTCTTAAAGCGGCAATAATCCTGTGGACCCATTCTCAGTCTTAAAGTGGCAATAACTTTGCTGACTCATCCTTATTGTATCAGCTTTTACAATAGCCTTACAGCAACTGGTCAGCTATTAAATCTCACTACCTTGATACTTACAAGCATTCCTTTAGGTACCATTTGAAGTGACTTATAACCATTTTTCACATTTACAACCGCTGAAAGTGGTCACATGATCAAAATTAACTTAACTGTGCTGATTCATTGAACAACGGTGCTTATAAACTGGGGCAAAATTCACTTAACAATGCTGGCTTAGCCATGGAAAGTTGAGAACGGTCTCTTTCTTATAAGCTTCTTGGTTTTAGGAGGTTTTTATTATTATTTTTCTTACAATATTTGAAGTATGTTTTACAAGTCACGGGGAAGTCCTTGGGCAAAGGAGTCCTCTCAGGGCACACCCATCCAACCTAGGTGGTATCTTTTGTTCATCCTTTTAAAATGATGAAAAAAGAAAATAAGATCCCAAAATCCTGGCGAGGAGCATTCATGCCTAGCCAACACCCCTGGAGGGCAACCATCAACACCACTGATGAAACACACTTTATCTGGCAGCTGAATTAACCCCTTTTTGGGATTAAACTATCCGAGGGGCATGTTTCTGGCATGAAAACCTTAAATGGTTTCAACCACCCTACATCTCAGTTTTTGAGAGTTGCTGATCAGGAAAGAAAATTCATCCATCTATCTGTCTGTCTGTCTGTCTGTATCTATTTGTACCTATCCATGTACCTATCTATGTATCAATTTATGTATCAATTTATGTATCTATTTATGTATCTATCTGTCTGTCTGTCTGTCTATCTAATCTATCTATCTATCTATATCATCTAATCTATCCATCCATCCATTAATCCAAGCTACAAATATTGTCTGTCTGTCTATCTATCCATCCATCTAATCTAACCATCCATCCATTAACTCAAGCTCAAATATTATCTATCTATTTATCTATCTATCTATCTATCTATCTATCTATCCATCCATCCATCCCATCTGTATAATTTTTATTTTTAGAAATAAGGCAGAAAACATCAGGAAAGAAAATATTCAAATTAATAATCTCTCTCTCTCTTGCTAGCTAGCTTATCTATCTATCTATCTATCTATCTATCTATCTATCTATCTATCTATCTATCTATCTATCTATCTATCTATCTATCTATCTATCCATTAATCCAAGCTACAAATATTGTCTATCTATCCATCCATCTAATCTAACCATCCATTAACTCAAGCTCAAATGTTATCCATCTATCTATCTATCTTATCTATCTTATCTATCTATCTATCTATCTATCTATCTATCTATCTATCTATCTATCTATCTATCTATCTATCTATCCATCCATCCATCCATCCATCCATCCATCCATCCATCCCATCTATGTTCTTTTTATTTTTAGAAATAAGGCAGCAAACATATTAGGAAATAAAATCTCCAAATTCATAATATGCTGGTATCCATCTATCCAATCTTTATTATTTTTGCAGCAAACATCTAACATACCTTCCTCCTTCTATTTTCCCCGCAACAACCCAGTGAGGTGGGACGGGCTGAGAAAGAGAGACAGTGGCCCAAAGTCACCCAGCCAGCTTTCATGTCTAAAGAGAGGACTAGAACTCACTGCCTCCTGGTGATTGGCTCAAAGTCACCCAGCTGGCTTTTATGGCCAAGGCAGAACTAGAACTCAAATTTTCTAGTGATTGGCCCAAAATCTCTCATCTGGCTTTCATCCTAAAGTGGAACTCGAACTCACAGTCTGCTGGTGATTCGCCAAAGTCACCCAGAAGGCTTTCGTGTCTAAGGTGGGACCAGAATTCACCATCTCCTGGTGATTGGCCAAAGTCACCCAGCTAGCGTTCATGGCCAAGGCTGAACTAGAACTCACCATCTTCTGGGGATTGACCCAAAATTGCCCAGTTGGCTTTCGTACCTAAGGCAGAACTAGAACTCTCTATCTCCTAGTGATTGGCCAAAGTCACCCAGCTAGCTTTCATGACCAAGGCAGAACTAGAACTCACCGTCTCCTAGTGAATGGCCCAAAATCGCCCAGTTGGACTTCGTGCCTAAGGGGGGGGGGGAAGTTGAGTGGGTGACTTCAATACACCTCACAGGATTGGTTTTTGTAGGGAAAATTGGGGAGGAAACTTCAAGTATGTTTGCTGCCTTTAGAGTTATTCATAAAAATAACAATATATAGATAAATATAAATATTGGGACTCCTAAATGAGAAAAACAAGAGTGTGTCTCTATCTACCGGCCTGTTAAAAATGATCTGCATTTTTTTTTAAAAAAAGAAATCATCTATATGACAGACAATTCTGCAAGAACGAGATAAAACAGGTTCAATCCTAATCTCTTCCCTTCTTGGGAGGAGAGAGTTTCTCGTGGACGGCTTTCCCCTCCATGGCTTCAAACCTTCTGCACCGGGTTGCTTCCGTAGCCTCTGAATCACGCTGTTGGCTTTAATGGGAGTGATTAAGAATGTGTCATCTGATGAGGTGCAGACCAAAAGACAAAAACCAAACAAACCACTTTGAGGACAATGTTGGTTATTTCGCAAGGCTGCAAAAAGGCTGTGGAGAAAACAGACTTTCATCCTCATATGTAGAGAAAATGGCAAAACAAAATGTCCCTTGTGCTAAAACACTGATGGCTAACCTTTTCGTTGCCGCGTGCCAAATATGCCTGCACCCATAGTGCAATGTGTGCGCAACCATCCGTCCCTTGTACATGTATGTGTGAGACACCCCCCATGTGCCCTGCCTCCTGCGCATGCACGGGAGATACTCGACAATCTGCTGGCTGGTGTTAGTTCACGTAACCAAGGGGATGCTGGAAGAGCTGCGAATGTGGAAAATGGTCGTAAGTCACTTTTTTCAGTGCCGTTGACCAACTTTGAATGGTCACTAAATGAACTGGTGTAAGTCGAAGCCTACCTGCATTATTTTTAAACTTCATATATTGTTATATATATGTAAATAACGTAGTTGGGTTGACAATATATAAATTACAAATATATATGTTTGTAGCTTTAAGGAAAAGTACTGTAATATATTATACTGTGTTCTGGTTAGTTAATTATTCTACAAGTTGCCATAAGAGGCAGCTATAGATCATGGTTTAATTCTGTTTCTCTTTTTCACTGATGACTTCTCTTGATACTGATACCGACTGACTACGGACCGATACTGACCAACCCTGTTTATTTTGATATTCTGTTGATATCGAAGGTATTTTTGTTGTATTATGGTTTGATATTTGCCTGCTATAAAAGACATGGAACCGGTAAGAAGACTTTGTAACTAGATGTAAGAAGATTTTAAAACTGGATATTCCTGGATAGTTAAAAATGTGTATGACATGGTCTGTTTATTGGACTGTGCTATTTCTTCAAGTAAACATTAATACAGCTTATTCAACTCTGAGTGATTTATTCACAACTCTTCTCATAAACCATTTCTGTGTGCATATCTTTTTTATACAAGGGTTACTCTGCACATATCCTAACATATACTGCCCATCTCGCTATCCAGATGGCTTAGCAACGCAATCATAGATGGCTGAATAAACCACAATTGGAAAGGTCCATGCGGCACACTGGTGATAAAACTGGGGGGGGACGGGACACTCACTGAACAACTGTCTCACTTGGCAAGAGAAATTTGGGGCTCAACTGTGGTCGTAAACTGAGGACTACATGTACAATGTTAGGACTGCAGCCACACTTCCTCAGGTGAGCGGCCAGGTGTCTACCAGTTGGATACTGTTCTGACCCAGGCTTCCTAAACCGTAATCATGCACACACTTATTTTAAAAACAAAACCTATTTTATTGCAACACTGGGAATTGTTTTCATTCCCAGCCGGAATTAATCTCAAACAGTTCCCTGAGAAAAGCAACCACTTTGCAATTCTGTGAAGTGCTGCCAAAAACAGAAGTGTCAAATGAACTAGAAAAGAAACCAACCAAAGTACAAGAAAACACAACCTAAGTACAAAGAGCTTCAAGAATGAATCTGAACTGAACGAACGACTTTGCTTCCTGCAAAGGTTTCATCATCTTTGCCTATCCTTTATCCCTTATGGGAGGGGCAATCAGCTCCCAGCCTTACTCCTGAGTTGCCCCTTTTGTTTCAGTTGCTCTCGCCTTTTAACATCTCTGTGCACACGCGTACTGGAAACAAGCTCCCCTGGGTCCTCTGCCTCGCTGCTGCCTGACTCTGGAGGCTCCAAAGGCAGCACCCCACTCCCAGATGCTCCTGGCCCCATCTCTGTATTAGACGCAGGACCCTTGTCTGAGTCCTCTCCAAACTCCCGGATTGGTCCCTGTTCTCCCCCACTGTCTGATTCCGCTGCTGTCTGCACCAGCTGCCGGTGAACCACAATAGATACTTACTTGGAGCTCCTCCAGGTAGCACTGCACGGGGTCGTAGTCCACCACTGGGAAAGAAATGGTTTTTGCGCTACTGCTGCTCTTCAACATCCCCCGGTGAAAGGACGTGTTGGGCCGGTCCACGGCCTCCAGGTGCCTGGGAATCTGCTTGGGGTTCAGATGGATGAGGACATCATAGAAGTCCAAGGGAGGACGGAAGGCCATCTGCAGAAGAGAGGTTTTATGGTCAGCAGATAAGAATCACAGTGTTCTGACCTCAGCTTCCCCAATAGCATGAAGCCGACTCCTTGTCCCAATAAACCCTTTGTATTTAGTTTACAGGGAATTCCTCTCCAGCAAAGCCCTGGCCAACAGTCTTTCAAGAGATTTCACAGTTACAGACCATTATCAGGCTTGGAGAGTTGCCAGGCCGATATCTTTCAGACGCCACACTGTAGCAGACAATACTCGGCAAAAATGCAGGAGCAGATTTTCACCCAAATGAACTAATTGCCTCCTGCAAACACCACTCCCCTTTCGCTCCTCTTTTATTTCCTGTGGGAGGAGCTATTCACCGTCCACCTGTGGCTTTACTCCCAAGTTGACCCTTGTTCCTTAGCTGTTCTCTTCTCCTGACAGCTCTGCGCATGCACACATTGGACAATAAAAACAGGGACAAATAGGCTGAAAAACCTCTTTTATCCCAGGGCAGTAACTCTATTGAAATCTACTGTATAGTGCAGTGTTGGTGCGGTGTTGGGGGTTTTCGGTTCAATGTCTGGAGTGTGAAGGATATGTGTTTGTGTTTATTTTCATGGTCATGATGTGCACTGAAGATGGTGTTTGATTTCGTTGTACAAGGTGCAATGACAATAAAGTAAAGTAAACTAAACTAAACTAATTACCCATATTTCCAAAGTTCACAATCATAGACTTTTAACCACAGCCTGATCGTTTCCTTGTGCCAAATTTGCTCTGCCCATTGATGGATTTTGGAGGAACATACCACAAGAACACAACGCAATGAAAACAACGTCACACACCAGCCTCCAGTAACAATAGGATTAAAGATTGCAAGGCATTTACAAATATACTTGATCTGAAAAGCTCCGGCCTTAAATATACATATGTTTACCCCGGTGCTGAAAGCATTTTCTGACAGCCACTGACAAACGCAACCTCTCTTGGGGATATGCCATCATGCTCAGGGGTCATCCCCCCAAAAAAAAATTACCATCGTGGAATCATATGGCTGGAAGGGACTCTGGAGTAGTCCAGAGTAGTCCAACCCCCTACCCAAGCCAAGAGGCCCTATACAATCCCACTCAAATGGCTTTCAAAACTCTTTTAACAGCATAACAGAGTTGGAAGGGACCTCGGAGGTCTTCTAGTCCAACCCTTTGCTCGGGCAGGAAACCTTATATTATTTCAGACAAATGGCTATCCAAGCTCTTTTGAAAAACCTCCAGCCACAACTTTTGGAAGCAAGCTGCTCCACTAGTTAAATGTCCTCACTGTCAGGAAATTTCTCTTTAGTTCTGGGTGCTTCTCTCCTTGAGTAACCTCCAACCATTGCTTCTTCTTCTGCCTTTAGGTGCTTTGGAGAATAAGTTGACCCCCACCCTCTTCCTTAAGAGTTAGAGTTGGAAGGGACCTTGAAGGTCTTCTAGTCCAACCCCCTGCTCAGGCAGGAAACCATATCCTATTTTAGACAAATCTCTTCTTAAAACCTCCAGTGGTGGAGCACCACAACTTCTGGAGGAAAACCATTCTATTAATTGTTCTCACTGTTGGGAGAGTGTGTTCTGCCTTCTGGTCCTTTGGAGAAGAGGTTGACCCTCTCCTTTTTGAAGCAGCCCCTCAAAAATTGGAAGACTACTGTCATATATCCCCATGTCCTTCCTTTCATTAAATTAGGCATAACTAATTCCTGCGACCAATTCTCCTTATGACTTTTGAGGGCTTGAAGAATGTAAAGGGTGATGGATCCCACTGATCTCCTCCTCCTCCTACACTCTGCAGGCTCCACTCCCTTCTAGCACTGATGATCTTATCTAATGAAACATCTTCAAGAAAACAACCCAACTCAGAGAGCACCAAGGACCCCAGACTTCAACCCTGAGCAACAAAGACACTCTTCTATCCAAACCACTTATAGGTGAAGAGAGAGAAAAACCACATTACCTTCAAGATCAAGTGAGGTCCCTAACAGCACTCTGTAAAGTCTTAGTTGGACCACACCTAGAGTACTGCATCCAGTTTTGGTCACCACACTATAAAAAAGAGGTTGAGACTCTAGAAAGAGTGCAGAGAAGAGCAACTAAGAGGATTAAAGGCCTAGAGACTAAAACATACAATGAACGGTTGCAGGAACAGAGCCTGGCTGGTCTATTGAAGAGAAGGACCAGGGGAGACAGGATAGTATTCCAATATTTGAGGGGCTGACCCAGAGAGGAGGAAGGGGTCAAGCTATTTTCCAAAGCAACCAAACGCCAGAGAAGGAATAATGAATGGAAACTCATCAAGGAGAGATTCAACCTGGAAATAAGGAGGAATTTTCTGACATGAACAATCAACCGATGGAACAGAAGTTGCCTTCAGAAGTTGGGAGAACTTCATCACTGAAGGTTTTCAAGAAGAAATTGGGCTGCCATTTGTCAAAAATGGTATCGGGACTCCAGCTTGGGCAGGGGGGGGGTTGGACTAGATGACCTACAAGGTCCCTTCCAAATTCGTTAATCTAATCTAAAGGCACTGATGAGATTACCTAGGTGGGTCATGAAACGTCTGCAAGAAAGCAACCAAGCTCAGAGAGCACCAAGGATCTCATAATTCAACCCCCCAGCTACTCTTTTCTTACTATACATCTGGAAATTCAAGATTGGCCACCTCCATTTAAGATTAACCACAATTTCGAGCTTGAACGTTGTGCTTGCCCAAGGCACAAGCGAGAATCAAAAGCTGGCCAGGGAAACTTTTATCAAGGTTCCAAGCCCCGTAAAAGTTGTCATCAAATTGTAATTTGTAAGATGCCAGAAGGAGAAACTGATTACATCAATAATAGGAGAGATGAATGAAGTAGCCCTAATAATGATTTCATGCAGCTTTAATCACACTTAGTTTTTAACACCTACACACACACACACACTAGGCCATGTACATCTGATTCATCCCAAAAAGAACAGCAGAGAATATGATGAACCCCTTGGGTATGAATAGTAATGGAGATAAACCTTTTGCCATGGGCAAACCTTAGATCTGACAAAATATCTGCAACTCAGGATTGAACGTGGAGTGGAATCCATGGTGCTCTCTGTGTTGTTTTCATGTTTTTTATTTTATTTTACGACAAATCCATCTTTCAGTTATATAGTGTGTCAACTGGGTACATATATCTTGTGCAAATATTTAAGTTTTGCATATATTTCTTACTAGGATTACATCTGTGTTAAAAACTGCTCAAGCTTACATATCTTACCATTCTGACGATATTCATTTAATTTCTTACTTTATTTTCCAACCATTTATAAAATCAATCCCATATCATATAATATTCCGCTTCTTCTTGTTCTTTAATTGCCAATGTTAATCTATTCATTTCTGCATATTCCAATATTTTCCTAATCACCTATCGGAATATTTTCATTTTTCCAATTTTGAGCAAATACAATTCTAGCTGCTGTTAACACATGTATGATTAAATGTGATTTTTTTCTTTAGTATCTCTGTATTTGATGGTTTCCTTGCAGACATTTCATGACCCAACTAGCTAGCATCATCAGTGCAAGGGAGGGTGGGCTTTGCTTTAGATACAGTAGCTCGCTCTGCCATTTTGGTGGAGGAGAGTTCTTCTCCTTGATAATTCCTTGATCAGGGTGCTGTTTTTTTGTGCCGGATTGTTTGGCCTGGTATCAATCCAAGAGAATATCTGTAGCTCAGATTTGAAATGAGGAGTTCTGGATGCTCTCTGAGCTTGGTTGTTTTCTTGCAGACGTTTCGTGACCCAACTAGGAAACCACATCAGGGCTAGGAGGGAGTGGGATTTGTGGAGAGGAGGAGGAGGAGGAGGAGAAGAATGATTGTAGGCTCCTTGGTACTCTCTAAGTTTGCTTGTTTACTCACAGACATTTCATTACCCATCCAAGGAACATCATCAGTTCTAGAAGTAGGGAATGCCTACTACTCTAAGCGTTCTAGCACTGATGACGTTCCCTAGTTTGGTAACAAAACATCTGCAAGAAAACTATCAACTCAGCTTCTCTCCTCCTCCCCCTCCTCTCCACCCACTCCTTTGTAGCACTGACGATGCTACTTAGTTGGGTCATGAAATGTCTGCAAGAAAACAACCAAGATTAGAGAGCACTAAGGACTCCACAGTCCTCCCCCTCCTCCTCTTCTTCCTCTCCACAAACCCAACTCACTTCCAGCTTTGATGACATTCCCTAGTTGGGCAACGAACAGTCTACCAAAAAAATAATAATAATAATAAAATAAAACAACACCCAACCAAGCTCAGAGAGCACCAAGGACTCACGAACCCGAGATCAGTACAAACTCTGCCACATTCCCTCTGCTGATGGGGCTGGCAATTTCCCCCACTCCTCCCACCCCAAGCTTTTAAGAATTAATTTTGCTTAATCGAGGTCAGGCAGGAAAGGGGGGGATAGAAACCCAATCCCTCCCAATTGCCTTTAAGCAACTCTCTTGAGAAAGACAGGGAAAAAAAAAACAAAAACCAAATATGAGACCAGCTCATAAATAATCACAAATCCCATCTGCACACAAAGTCCAGGGCTGAGTCACACACTGCGGGTGCTCAGCCCATTTCCTCCATCTCACCCTCTGCACCCTCCCCACCAGAAGTCACCCGCTGCTCAATTTTCTCAGGCTCCCGAATTCAGCCGCAAAGAGTTCAGAAAAAGAACCGTGCAAAAGATTTCCTGGCATAGAGCAGAGAGAGAGAGAGAGAGAGACGGAGGAGGAAGCAGCTGTCGGGCTTACGCCGGCTGAATCGGCTTGAAAAAAAATTAAGCCTGGCTCTTAAAAAAGAAAAGAAAATCACAGAAATCACACACTGTTATTGATTATCTTACATTTTATAGTATTTTACATTATTTTACATCTTACAGTATTTTACATTTTATAGTATTTTACATTATTTTACATTTTATATTTTACATTATTTTATATTTTACATTTTATACTATTTTATAATTTATACTATTTTACATTTTATATTACTTTATATTTTATAGTTTATATTATTTGATATTATTTTACATTTTATATTTTATGTTATTTTATATTATTTTACAATTTATATTTTACATTATTTTATATTATCTTATATTTTATAATATTATATATTTTACATTTTATGTTATTTTGTACTATTTTATATTATTTTATATTTTACATTTTATGTTGTTTTACATTTTATATTATTTTATGTTTTTTACATTTTACTTTTTTATATTGATTCCTGACTATCTGAAAAGAGTTTCGCCCACCCAGCAAATTCAATACAGGTGGTCCTCGATTTATGATGGTTCGCTTAGTGACTGAAGTTACAACGGCACTGAAAAAAATGGGACCGAGGGCTGTTTTTCAGTTATGACCATTGCAGCATCCCCGTGGTCATGAGACCAAAATTCAGAGGCCTGGGCAACTGACTTGTATTTATGACAATCATTGTGTCCCTGGGGTCTCGTGATCCTCGTTTGCGATCTTCTGGCGAGCAAAGTCAATGGGGAATCCGTGTTCGCTTAACAACCATGTGACTTACTGTTCTGACCCAAACCTGGTTCCAAGAGAGCAAACACGAGACAAAGGTACCAGCACAACCTTTTAATGTTTCATTTACGAATCCCGTTTGTTCACGGATAAAAGGCTGCTTCCAATTAATTAGCTCTGATAAGAAAGAGCCTTGCCAAGTTTTTGCAAGGGTGCCAAGAACACCAGATAAAGTTCCTAAACAATCAATCAAAGAGTTTCCAAGCACCAACCACAAGAGTCCGAACATCCACAGCTCTGTTCTCGGAGGGAGGGAGGGAGGGAGGGAGGGAGGGAGAGAGAGAGAGGGAGGGAGGGAGGGAGGGAGGGAGGGAGGGAGGGAGGGAGAGAGAGAGAGAGAGAGAGAGAGAGAGAGAGAGAGAGAGAGAGAGAGAGACTGACTCTTGGCTTCATGCAAGGAAAGCAACAGAAGTCTTTCTTTCTCTCCCCCAAACTCTGCTAGAAATGAGTCTTTGTGAGAATTGGTTGGCGACCACTGGTTTGGAGGTTTACCTGAACAGGTAGTCCTCGATTTACAACAGTTTCTTTAGGGAACGTTCGAATGGCAATGAAAATAGTGACTTATGACCATTTTCCATACTTATGGCCATTGCAGCATCCCCCAGGGTGACATGATTTACCATGGTACCCCAAAAAAAAGACACTGTCTCATATTTTTTTTGCCGCCAAAAAGGCACCAGGTCTTATTTTCAGGGGATGTCATCCACTGACTAACCTCACTTGCGCGCGTCGTCCCTTGCCCTCCTTTCCGCTGTCAAAGGCCTTCAGGAACTTCTTCTGTGGCCGGCAAGGCTTTCCTGAAGGCCTCTGCAGCTGGTAACAGAGCTCTGGATTGATCCTGAGCTTTTTTTAAAATAAAGTTTTTTAGTTTTTTATGTACAATAAATCCATTCCATTTCAACCATGTGTCAATTAGGTACATATCTTGTTGCTTACAGTTTATGATTAATACTCTCCTTATCAAGATAACAATAATCACATTTTCATATAAGTAAAATCCAATGTATCCGTATTTTTTAATAATCTTCTCTTACTGCTTTATATATTCATCTAATCCATTTTAATTCATTTTATTTTCTAACCCAGGAGTCTTCAAACTTGACTTTAAGACTTGTGGACTTCAACTCCCAGAATTCCTCCTCCAGTCATGTTAGCTCAGGAATTCTGGGAGTTGAAGTCCACAAGTCTGTGATGACCCGGGGCGTGGCACAAAAGCAACAAAGTCACAAAAGTAGGTAAAGTCCCTTTAATACCTCCAACTTGGCCCCCAATGTCCAGTTATCATCTGGAAAAAACTCTCCCAAGAACAGTTTTTAAAGGGAAGTAATTCTGTCTGCACCCAAACTACATATAGATTACAAAAAAAAAAAAAAAAAAAACCCCAACACAAACCACAATGCAGCAATTAATGAGACAGGGCAGGAGAAGGAATTGCATACTTCAAAAGATAACGAAACACCCAGTTGGGAGGATGCCAGAACCCAGATAAGACTTGAGAAAGATAATTCACACTTTGCTTCCAGCAAGGTGCTGTGCACAAATACCCTTTTAAAATCCTGTTTTCCAGCTGCAGCTAATGAAGGGAATCAGGGCCCTTTCCTCCCCTGTAATCCATGTAACTCACGTTGCTCCCTTATCTGTCCCTCCCTGTGTGCCCTAGGATGAAGAAGGGGTGGACCCGGGTCTTCCTCTGAATGCCCAGCCAGACTGTGCCCTTCCCCAGTTTCTTCCACAGCCACCAGAGCCACACTCTCACTCCGTCAGCTGTTCAACCTCACCCTCAGAATCAGAGTCCAACAAGGGCATGACAAAGTCTTAAACTTGCCAAATTTGAACACCCTTGTTCTAACCATTGATAAAATAAACCCCATAGCATGTAGTATTCAGATTCTTCTTTTTCCTTTAATTTCCAATGTTGATCTGTTCATTTCTGCACATTCAAATATTTTCTCAATTACTTTTCCCTCTCTCGGTATCTTATCACTTTTCCAATTCTGAGCAAATACAATTCTACGGATTGTTTTGGAGCTTTGTTCTCAGCTCCAGAAGCCTTCAGGAAACCCATCGCGGTGCTAAAATGTCCCTTGTGCAGATTCTCGGTCATCCAAGTTTTGGTTGTCCCAAAGATGCCTTTTTTGTGTGTGTTTTCTTTCAAAAGGCAAGTGGACTTTCTTGGTTTGTACTGGAAGACTTTTTGCTCTTCTCATCCAAGAAGCCTCCTCGGTTCTGATCGAAGGATTTATGGAGAATGGAAGGATTTCTACAGGCAGTTCTCAACGTCCAACCACAATTGAGTCCAAAGTTTATGTTCTTCAGTGAGAAATGGGTTAAATGGGCCCTGCCCTGTTTTACGACTTTCCTTGCCCCATTCGTTAAGTGAATCACTGCAGTTCTTAAATTAGGAACATGGTCGTTAATTGAATCTGTTTTTTCCCCATTGACTTTGCTTGTCGTGATCCCGGGACATTGCAACTGTCATAAATAGAAGTCCATTGACAAACGTCTGAATCTATCCCATTTCCCTGAAAATATGACCTACCCTGAAAGTAAAGCCCCTGTCACACTGCACCAAGGGATGGAAACAGGATGTAAAACGGAGAAAAACACTTGCCATCCGTTGGTTAACGCGATGCTTCTGTTCTGTACTCACTGCCTCCGTTTTGCTTCCTCTCTATCTGTCCAGCATCCGTCTATTGACATTTCATCCGCTCAAATGGTTTTGAGCTGCTCAAAACTTTCTGAGTGGAAAATGTATCCAATGCGTCCGTTCTGCATCCGCTAGGCATACGGGGGACATCCGTTCTGCATCCGTTACGCGTCCGTTACATCTGCTAGGCATCCGCTGCGCATCCGCGCAATTCACATCCGCTCCAGCAGAAAGCGGACACAGGGAGGAAGTGGAATGGACGCGGAACGGACACGCAGTGTTTGTAGCATGGACGGAGAAAGGATGAAAGCGGATGCAGCACGTAAAGAAAGCATTTAAAACGGAAAAAACGTTCGCAGCGGGGACCTATCTCAGATATTAAGGATGTCTAGAGGATGCCTAGAGGATGCAAAAGGACACATAGGGGAAAACCTATATTGACTATAAAAAGAGGGAGCAACTCACCTGGATCTCACTTTCAGTCCAGCAGCCCTGCTGTGCAGACCTCTGCAGCCTTCATCTGGCTCTTGCTCTTCCACAGCATCCAGTCATGTCCACCTTGGATCGTAACAAACTCCTTTTGGTAGCCACCATCGTTCTGCAACAGTGCAAAGCCATCTACAGGCTCTGTGAACTCTACTACAGGAAGAAAAGGAGGTGACCAAGAAGCGTCTGGGTCTGAAGATGGATCAGGAGAAGAGCAGAGTACGGACTGTATAACAAGCTGATGGTGGAGCTCAGGAGCGAAGACACTCGTACATTCCAGAACTTCATGAGGATGCCTCCAGCCATGTTTGATGAAGTTGTGCAGCAGCTGACACCCAGGTTGACCAAGCAGAGCACCAATTCCGCCCAAGCCTGGACCCTGGACTCAAGATGGGAAGCACGTGTCCCGCAAAGCACCAGCCAAGTCGGGGTCCACTTATTTCAACTACAAGGGCTTCTTCAGCATCGTCCTCTTTGCCATGGTCGATGCTGACTACAAGTTCATGTACATCGATGCTTCAGGCAGCGGCTCATGTTCAGATGCCCAGGTATACAACGCCAGTGACCTCAAGGAGGGGCTGGAACGCAACCTCATCATGGGCTTCCCAGATCCAGAACCCCTCCCCAACGTCACGCAAGATGTGCCCTACTTCATCGTGGGGGATGATGCCTTCTCCCTCAGAACCTACTTCATGAAGCCCTACACCTCCAGATGCCTCACCTGTGAAGAGAGGATCTTCAACTACAGGCTGTCCAGGGCAAGGCGGGTGGTGGGGAACGCCTTTGGCATCCTGGCCAACAGGTTCCAGGTCCTTCTCACCACCATGCAGCATCGCCCAGAGACCGTGAGGAGGATCGTGGAAGCTTGCTGCATCCTGCACAATCTCATGCGCACCAGCTACCCAGTGTTGCAGAACAGGCTCATGGACCTCCAGCAAGGCAATGGGGACATGGAGCCTGGGGAATGGAGGCAATGGCGAAACCTCATAGACATTGTGGATGTACAAGGCCCCAACAGAGCTTCACATGAAGGGAAGAAGCAGCGCAACCTCCTGAGACACTGGTGCAACTCCCCAGCTGGAGCAGTGGAGTGGCAAGACAGGATGGTAGATGTACCATGCTTCCTTCAGCCTGTCTCATCACACGGATGAGATCGGGCCATGTATGTTGGGTGGGCCTACAATGAACGGCATTTAATAAAGAGTTGTGTTTATGTTCAAATGTGTGGATCAATGCTTACATTGTTATTGATAATTAAGGGCCAAAGGTGTGGCACCTGGGAGGGTGGACCATACAGTCCCACTATTCTTGCACTGGAGGTTTATCTATCCCCACAGCTATCTCAACCCATCCCACAGCTATCTCAACCCATCCCACAGCTATCTTAACCCATCCGACAGATATCCTAACCCATCCCACAGGTATCCCTGCCCATCCCACAGCTATTACCCATCCCAAAGGTATCCCTGCCCACCCCACTGCTATCCTTATCCATCCCACAAGCATGCAAAGGTTAAACTATTTCTTAAAGTTTCCACCAAGACTTTATTTAATAAAATAAATGAGGCAAGTGTGTGAAGCAAAGATAATCTTCATTAATAACAAGCTGTAAAAGAAAAATGACCCAAGTCAAGTGTCCAAATAAAGTCTACAGGCAGCCACCCAGTCTCTGGCACTCTTATTGGTCACTCGGAGGTATGCCCAGTCTCAGGGGTGAAGGGTCCAGGTGCTGTGGAGGTGGCTGCTGCTGGAGTGCTGATCTGTACCGTCATTGGGGTGCCTGGCCCCGAAAGGACAACAGGGGATGGTGTGTTGAAGAAGCTCTGACACCTGGCTCAGCCCCGTGATGTTGAGAGCTCCTTCCTCCATGCCATGAGGTGTCAGTCCCAATACCAACGACAGATGTACTGAGGCCGGGCTTGGCTGTGGGGTGGAGGAAGGAGCAGTGTAGTGGGGCTGTCTGGTCTGCAGCTGGGTGAGGACTGGCGTGGGTGGCATTGGTGGCATGGGTGGCATCAGTGGCGTGGGTGGCATCGGTGGCATCAGTGGAACCGGTGGCATCCGATGAGCCTGTGCCTGGACTGGGAAGGGCTGCTGCCTGTGCTGCTGGACCTCCTGGTAGCCGTAGCCCTGGCAGGTGAGGGGCTATGGAAAGCCTTGGAATGGGAGGGACATCACCTGGGGTGGAGGAGCAGACCTGGACTGGGTGGAAGCAGGTTCCTCTGGATCTGGAGGGTTGTGAAGCAGCATGGTGATCCTCTCCTTCACCACCTGGTACTGGGGATCCGCCATCTCCTTGAGGGTCTGGTTCACATAATTGAGGAAGGGCTTGCGGTTGGAGGATGAGGAGTCGGTGTGGACCAGCTGAGAGAGGAGATCTATGCTGCTACGGATGGTGTCCCTGATCTCCAGCAGGACAGTGTGGCTCTGCCCCTCTTGCTGTCTTGCTCTCTGCCTTTCTGTGGAGGTGGAGCTGAGGGTGGATGAGGGTAGGACTGTGGTGGAAGTGCCGTCTCCTTTCTCCCACTGCGCCAGGGAGTCCTCCGTGCACTCCGCCATGGTTAAAACAACTGTCCGTGGGTTATCCGCCGTGGGACGCTCCACAGAAACCAGCCTGGAGACAGGAGCTGACTCTTGGCCGGAAGAGGATTGGCTCTCAGCAGGCTGCCGGAGAGAGAGGGTAGACAGAGGGGCTGCTGCTGCTCCTCGGTGGCGGATCTCACCCTCCAGGAAGCTGCACCTGGCCATGATGTAGGTCTCTCTGTCCGTCAGCTTAACCGTGGCCTGTCCAGATTTCTTGAGGTGCAGCTTCCCGTACCAGGTGTGCATGTGCTTCCACCAGCCAAGGAGCACCTCCGAAGTGTAGCCCAGACTCTCCACCTTCTCTCACCAAGCAGCCTGCTTCCTTTTGGTGTCCCTGTACAGCCGGTGTCCCTTCCGCCATATATAGTCATTCTCTCTCAGCCACTCCAGCACCTCATCCTCGTGTTCCTCCTCAATGGAGTATTGCCTCCTCTCCGGTTCTCGCATATGCCTCTTCCTCCCTTTGGCAGGACCAGATGGGCCCTCATCAGAGGGGCTTCCAGGTTGTAGGGGCTGCTCCTCCACACCACCAGCAGCAGCAGCAGCAGCACCAGCAGGATCATCAGCAGCAGCAGCAGCAGCACCAGCAGGACCAGGATCAGCAGCAGCAGAGTAAGCACCAGCAGCGCCAGCAGCACCAGGAGCATGAGCAGGACCAGGAGCATGAGCAGGACGAGCAGGACCATCAGGACGAGGAGCAGCTACAGCAGAGTAAGCACCAGCAGAAGCCCCACCGCCAGAAGCATCATCATCAGCTCCTCCAGAAGCAGCATCAGCAGAACCCCCAGCACCAGGAGCAGTGCCAGCAGAGTAAGTACCAGCAGAAGCACCACCGCCAGAAGCAGCATCAGCAGAGTAAGCATGAGCAGAAGCACCACCACCAGAAGCATCATCATCAGCTCCTCCAGAAGCAGAAGAAGCCCCAGCCCCAGAAGAGCGAGCCCGTGCTGCAGAAGCCCCAGCAGAAGCAGAGTGAGGGCCAGGGAGCGGGATGGTAGCCCTGTCCCTCTTGCCAGGGCTGGCAGCAGATGGCTGAGGCTTTCTTTTCTTCCCCATGGTTGTGGGGTTGCTGGCTGGCAGCAAGGCTGGCAGGCAGGCAGGCACCAAGGCTCGCAGGCAGACTGGCAGGCAGGCTGGCAGGCAGGCTGGCAGGCAGGCAGCAAGGCTGGCAGGCAGACTGGCAGGGAGGCTGGCAGGATGGCAGGCAGCAAGGCTGGCAGGCAGGCATGCAGGGCAGGCTGGCAAGGCACTCGATGTGCCTGGAAGCAGGTCTTTCCTCTGAATGGTGACCTGCTTGGGAGCTGCCTCCCTTTATATCCGCGGGGCTGACGCAATGCATCCTCCCCGCATGCGCAGTTAACGCTAGGCATCCGCTAGGCTTCCGCTAGGCTTCCGCTGTGCATCCGCTTCATCCGCTCGGCGTCCATTCTGCATCTGCTGTATCCGTTCTGCGTCCGCTTTGCTGCGCTCCCCCGGAAGCCTTGCGGATGTGCCATCCGCTCCCATCCACTTTCATCCGCTAGGCTTCCATGGAGCATCTGCTTTCCATCCGCCCTGCATCCTCCCCCCGTCCGTTCCTTTCCGTGTTATCCGCTTCGGTTATGCAAATTTTTGCCCCTTTTGAGAGCAGATAACAACGGATGGAACATTTTTCTCGTCCGCTGTGTCCTTTTTACTAACGTTTTGCATCCGTCAGCCAGTGTGACAGGGCCTTAAGGCCTAGCTTGATTTTTTTTACACGTGAGCCCAATGTAAGCCCTACTTCCCAAAATAAGCCCTAATTAAGATCCCTCCCACTGCAGAGTAGGCGGCTAAAAATTAAGCTCGGTTGGGGATGGGGAAGGTGCTGCCCTACTACTTCCCTTTGGACAGTTGTAGCCAGGCCTCACACACCCCGACACCTGCCTTGCTGGCCTATTTTCTAAGCAGCCAACAAGGCTGGCAAGCAGGTGTCCAAAGGGAAGTAGTAGGGCAGCACCACCACCCTCATCCCCACCCTAGCTTAATTTTTACCCAGGCACTCTGGAGTGGGAGGGATCTTAATTAGGGCTTACATTGGGGGATAGGGCTTATTTTGGGCTCACATGTAAAAAATCAAGCTAGGACTTACTTTCACGGTAGGTCGTATTTTCGGGGACATGATTGTAATCATGATTGTTAAGTGAACCCTGCTTCCCCCTTGACTTTGCTTGTCAGATTTCAAAAGGGGATCACGCAATCCCGGGATATGGCAACCGTCATAAAATACGAGTCAGCTGCCAAGTGTCTGACTCGTTTTTTTTTCATGTGACCAAAGGGATGCTACAAAGGCCGTAAGTGGGGAAAACGGTCGTCACTTTTTTTTTCAGTGCTGTGGTAAATTTGGGCAGTCACTAAACGAACTGTTGTAAGTCAAGGACTACCTAAGTATTAGGTAGTCTATTAAGCTCGAGAATCTTTAGGTCTACAGCTGAAATAGACTTGGGGTACGATAGGAAAGCAGCTTCTGAAATATAATGAAGCCAGGGAAAAGAGCTACCTTTGCCAAGATTGTGATTAATATCATTGTCTTGTTTTGCATGGCAAGAAAGTACAGCCTAGGAGGGAAGCTACAAAGAGGATCAATCAGGGCTTACTATTTAATATGTCAGTGGAAATAAATAAACATTGTCCTCACTGTAATCTGATTTTAATTAACTTTAAATTAAATCAAATCAAATCTGGTTTGCTGTGTGTTTGCTCTGTGTGTTTGCCCTTTGTTTGGGGAACATTTACACACACATACACACACCTAATAATAACAGCTGTCATTCAGACCAAAGACAGCCCACATAATGAAGAAATGCATGTACTATTTTCTCCCAAGTGAAAAGGAACTTCATAAAGAAAAATCATCACCCCTAATTTTGCTGAGGTGTGGTGAGTTGGCCTGTGATGAGTTGGCCATGGTAAATTGGCTGTGGAGAATTGGTCTTGGTGAGTTGGCCATGGGGAGCTGGCTGTGGAGAATTGGCCATGGAGAGTTGGCCATGGGGAGTTGACCATGGTGAATTGGCCGTGGTGAGTTGGCCATGGGGAGTTGATTTGTGGTGAGTTGTCTATGGTGAACTGGCTGTGATGAGTTGGCCATGGGGAGTTGCCCCATTCCGATTTCCCCAGCTTAAGTGATAAGAAGGGATTTCAAAGGAGGAACTCAACCATCCTTGTTGTGGTCCACTTCTGGGGAAAAGGACCTCTGGCCTTCTCTTGAAGGACTCACCTTCACATCCTGGGTTCCCAGAGGGTCCATCAACTGCTTGTCCAACACCTGAAGGGCCTCTTGGGCCAGTACAAGGAGGCGCTGAAGGATCTGGAGAAGGGAAGAGGAAGAGCTTTTAAGCAGAGATCAACTGGGCAGGATGAGTAGAACTGAAAAAAAAAATGACTTATGGCCAATTTTCACACTTACTGACCATTCAATGGCACTTTAAAAAGTGACAGGACCATTTTTCATAGTTATGACTTTTCTGGCATCCCTGGCGATGGAAATTTCGGTCCCAATTACCATTGTAACCTGAGGACTATCTGTATTTATCTCAGGTCTGAGCGCTGGATTGAAAGTTTAGTGGAGACAAAAGAGAATATATGTAACTCAAGAGTTGAACTGTGGAATCCCTGATGCTCTCCGAGCTTGGAGGTTTTCTTGCAGATATTTCATGACTCAACTAGGTAACAGCATCAGTGCAAGACGGGAGTGGGGTTTGCTCTTTTTGGTTGATTACCAATTCAATAAATAACAGCTTAATTAAGGAACTACACCAAGGCATTCTCCGACAGAGAATGTGCTCTCAACACCAACAGAGCAAGCCACTACTACATAAACTTAGAGCAAACCCCATTCCCTTCTAGCTCTGATGGTGTTACATAGTTTGGTAGTGAAACATCCGCAAGAAAAGTGTCAGTCTTCAAGATCTTCTGCTATTGCTTTGCATCTTTTTGACTGCCATAAGTAACAGGGGGGTGGAAAAGGGAGGTAGGAATAGCTGGGGAAGTGAGCTGGAGGAGTTACATTCGTCTGATGTATAAATGGAAGGGGGGAGCATAAAATAGAGTTAGGTTTCTATTTCTCGCTTAGCTTTCTTCTTTCTCTGCGCAACTGCAACCCGTTATCAAACTATGCCAAGGTCAACGGACAGAGGCCTCATCATCACCTGAAGATGCCACATGATCATATCCACAACTTCTAATTGGAAGTGTCAGTTGAACTATTGGGGGTGGGAACATTTCCATCATTTTCTATATGTGAATTGCGCACCTAAATTCTCAGATTCAGAATTCTTTGGTTGCTACCACTTCACTTTCAGTAAAAGATATCTTTTCTCTAAACTAAAGAGTCTAAGTATTTCTTTCCTGGATTTTGAATGGAGCTCCGCCTGACAAAAAGAGAGCATCAGAATCCATGGTCCTCCTCCCTCCCCCTTCTTCTCTTCCACTCCAGTCTTCACTCCCTTCTAGCACTGATGATGTTACGTAGTTGGGGAATGAAATGTCTGCAAGAAAAGCACCAAACTCAGAGAGCACCAAGAACCCAAGTCCTCCTCCTCTCCACAAATCCCAGTCACTAGCACTGATGATGTGACCTAGTTGGGTCATGAGATGTTTACAAGAATATCACCAAGCTCAAAAAGCACCAAGGACCCCACAGTCTTCCTCCTCTCCACAAACTTCTCTCTCTTCTAGCACTGATGATGTTACCTAGTTGGGTCATGAGGTGCCTGCAAGAAAACCACCAAGCTCAGGCACCACCAATGACCCCGCAAAGCTGAGTGGGCAATGAGACTTCAGTTCTCTGGCAACCAAGTGAGACCAAGAGACGACTTACCCAACAGACTTTGTATCAACTCGTAAAGCATTCCTATGCCTGCTTCCGAGCTGCCATAAGCAGGAAGAGGGAAAACAGAAGTACATTCCACGCTTAACTTACAAAGATTGTAACCAAGGCTGTAATCTTCTGCCCACAAAAATACTTCATTGGAGAATGTGATGATGACACCCAGCCTTGTTGGAGAATCTAATTTATGACACATCCAGGAAGGGGGGGGGGGAAACAGGGTCACAGGTGGCCGTAAATTATGTGTGATAAGAGTGGGCTACATATGGGTTAATGCCGACTGCATGAATGCATGTTGCTCTTAATAAATCTTTTGGATCCTTTTGAAGCTTGGCTTGAGGCTCATGATTCAGCTAGGGCAATCGCTAGAACCCAAATACTTTGGCCAAATGAAAGACAGGCCTTGAAACTGGACCTTTCATTCATCACTGCCAATGGAAATGTCCAAACAGCTGACCTGATTCCCCAATGAGAAGTAGAGAAGGGAAGATACTGCCCAGGTAAGGTGGCCACAGTGTGACATACCTGAGGTGATGGCTTCTCTTTGGTCCACACTGATTGTTTCTGGTCTTTTGGGGTTGCAATGAACATGGCTGGGAGACGAGGCCGAGCTTCCATAAAGTGGTTTCTGACTGCAACATAATCTGTCTCTGGATGAAAAAAAAACAAAAAACCAAAATGTCACCATATCAAGAGGTAGTTGCCCATTTCTGAATTGCTTTTGTATTTAAGCATTGAGGTGCAATCACACGTTTAGCAAAATTCAAAGGGAGAGAGAGGAAGTTTGGCCTGGTGGTTAAGGTATCAAGCTAGAAATCAGGAGACGGTGAGTTCCAATCCTGCCTTAGGCGCAAAAGATGGCTGGGTGACTTTGGGCCAATCACCAGGAGATGGTGAGTTCTAGTCCCGCTGAAGGCACAGGAGCGTGCTGAGTGAATTTGGGCCAATTACCAGGAGATGGTGAGTTCTAGTCCTGCCTTATGGACGAAAGATGGCTGGGTGACTTTGGGCCAATCACTAGGTGACAGTGAGTTCTAGTCCCGCCTTAGGCAGGAAAGCCAGCTGGGTGACTTTGGGGTAATCACCATAATTTTTCATTGTACTGACATTGCTGCCTTGTCACTGTTTATCTGTTATAATATACTACTACACTAATTCAAAAAGAGAGGGAGTGAGAAGGAAAACATATTGGGATAATATTTGTAGCTCAGGGTTGAACGGTGGGGGTCCTTGGTGCTCTCTGAGCTGGGTGGTTTTGTTGCAGACATTTCATTGCCCAACTAGGTAACATCATCAGTGCTAGAAGGGAGGGAGGAGGAAGAGAACTGTGGGGTCCTTGGTGCTTTCCAGGTTTGGTGGTTTCCTTGCAAACATTTCATGAAAAAGCTAGGTAATATCATCAATGCAAGAAGGAAGTGGGGTTTGTGGAGGAGGAGAAGGAGGAGGGGAAGAGAAGGGGAAAGGGAAGGGAGGAGGAGGAGGAGGAGGAGGAGGAGGAGGAGGAGGAGGAGGAGGAGGA
>BLBF01000080.1:2989047-3008961 GCA_015471245.1 Laticauda colubrina | reverse complement strand
TCTATCTATCTATCTATCTATCTATCTATCTATCTATCTATCTATCTATCTAATATCTATCTATCTATCTATCTGATTTGATTGCTTATTGTACCCTATGACTCTCATTAAATGTTGTACCTGATGATTCTTGACAAATGTATCTTTCCTTTTATGTACATTGAGAGCATTTGCACCCAGACAAATTCCTTGTGTGTCCAATCAGACTTGGCTAATAAAGAATTCTAGTAAAAAAAAAACAGCTATTGGTTTGGCCAAACCTATATTTCTTTTTCCTCCCTACGATCAGCTGTTCCGATGATCAGCCGTGCCGGGATCCCCCTCGCTGTCTTACTGCCTCGCCTAGGAGGCTTCCCTGAGGCCAGGAGGCAAAAAAACAGAGTGCAGGGTGGGGAGGGTGCTGCAAAACAAAAAAAAAAAAAAGCCACGTCTACCCACTCACATGGCCATTGCCCTGCCACCTAGCCATGCCCACCTAGCCACATCCACAGAACCAGAAGTTAAAATATTTGCATCCCACCTCTGACTTCCCCATGGATTTTGCTTCTCAGAAGGTTGCAAAAGGGGATCACGAGACCTTGGGACACAGCAACATTTGTAAGTATGAGTCAGTTGCCAAGCATCTGAAGTTTAATCACGTGATCACAGGGGATGGTGGAAAAGTTGTAAGTGTGAAAAATGATCCGAAGTCACTTTTTTTTTTTTGCACTGTTATAACTTTGATCATTAAGTGAACTGTTATTAAGTCGAGGACTACCTATCATGCCAGTTTTGCCAGGGGTGGAAAGATTTTACCCTAAGAGCAGGTGTTAAGGATGAGCATTTGATTATAAATGTCTTAACATTTAGCTAAGCTAAATTAAGCTAGAATTGTATTTGCCCAAAACTGGAAAAATGAAAAAAATCTAATAGAAGAGGAGGTGATAAAGAAAATAATTGAATGTGCAGAAATGAAAAGATAGACATTGGCAATTAGAGAGCAAGAAGAAATATTGTAAAATATGGGGTTTAAAATAGAAAATAATAGAAATAATAGAAATAAAATATACTATAATACAGATATAATAAAAGAGTACAATAATACAATGTGATATGTTATAACTGATTATCATGAAATGTATGATATGAATATGACATGTATGAAATGTAAGATACTTTGCAGACTTCAGTTCAGCATTCAATACTATCGGTTTCAGACACTTCTAAATAAATTAAACCAACCAGCGATACCTGAACACACTTGTAAGTGGATCATAAGCTCCCTAACAGACAGGAAGCAGCAGGTGAAGTTGGCGGAATCACCTCCGATACCTGTACAATCAGCACAGGGGCCCCCAAGACTGTGTGCTATCTCTACTTATCTTCTCCCAATATACCAATGACTGCATCTCAAACGATCCATCTGTTAAAATACTGAAGTTTGCTGATGACACAACAGCGATTGGTCTCATTCGAGACAACGACGAATCTGCATACAGAGAGGAGGTTATACAACTTGCCTCGTGGTGTAACCGGAACAATATGGAACTGAACACACTCAAAACCGTAGAAATAGTGGTAAACTTTAGAAAAAACCCTCCCATACTACCACCTCTTACAATACTAGACAACACAGTATCAACAGTAGAGACCTTCAAATTTCTAGGTTCTACTACATCACATGACCTAAAATGGACACTTAACATCAAAAATGTCATCAAAAAAGCCCAACAAAGAATGTTCTTTCTGCACCAACTCAGAAAGCTCAAACTGCCCAAGGAGCTGCTGATCCAGTTCTACAGAGGAGTTATTGAGTCTGTCATCTGCACCTCTATAATGGTCTGGTTTGGTTCTGCAACCCAAAAGGACAGACCCAGACTTCAGAGGATACTTAGGACTGCAGAAAAAACAATGGCTACTTACCTGCCTTCCATCGAGGACCTATATACTGCACGAGTTAAAAAGAGAGCTGTGAAAATATTTACAGACCCCTCGCATCCCAGACACAAACTGCTGCAACTCCTTTCCTCAAAACGACGCTTTAGAGCACTGCATACCAGAACAACTAGACACAAGAAGTTTTTTCCCCAAAAGCTATCATTCTGCTAAATAATTCCCTCAACACTGTTCAACTATTTACAAAGTGTACGTTACTATTACTGTTTATCTTCTCACCATTCCTTATCACCCATCCCCTCCCACTTGACTGTTTTCTAGTATGATTTGATTGTTGATTGTACCCAATAACTATCATTAAGTGTTGTATGTTATGATTCTTGATTCTTAACAAATGTACCTTTTCTTTAAGTATATTGAGAGTATTTACACCAAGACAAATTCCTTGTGTGTCCAATCACACTTGGCCAATAAAATATTCTATTCTATTGCGAACTAGGCTTAGTAGAAGTTGAGATTTGCTCAAAAAGAATGATTTGAATTTGCAAATACAGCCAAATAATGATTTGATAATAATATTATTTGAATAGTTGATTTATATATTAGGAACTTTAATCTAAATTAGGAGGGAATGACTGCTGATATTGTGCACAAGAGATATGTATCAACCAACACACTGTACAATGAAAAGAAGGTTTTATTTGATGGTTTGTGTTTGTCTATGTTTGTTGTTAAAAATTAAAGAAAATACAAAAAAAGGATGAGCATTTATCTGTCTGCTTTCATCACCTCCTAGGACATATTATGATAGCTAGAATTTTATAACTACAGACAGATCAAACAAACGATGGAAGGAAAACATTCAGTTTTGCAGACTGCAGTTCATCTGTGAGACAGACTTGCCAAATGCTGCCATATTCAAGTGCGATCAAATTAATCACAAATCCTGAATGTTTAAAAATATAAAAACAAAAGAAGAAATCGAACAATGAAATTATCATGTGTGTTGAAATAACATGGTGACTGGCATAAGAGAAATATACTGGAATATTGAATAATTAAACAATGAAGGATGATAATTTAATACAAATATGTGTATTATCATTAAAACTATATAAGTTTGATGAATGTAAGAGACATGATTAATGTTATCTTTGTTTGCACTAAAATGTATGGTGCTTAGGTGCCACACTGTTTATGTATTGAAGTGTGTAAGTAGAATAAGTAAAAAACTTGATTAAACAAAAAACAAATCCTGAGAGTTGTTGATATTTGAAAAAAAGAGGGATTTAAGAGAACGACACAGGAATCTGAAAGGTGCTTTCACAAGAGGCAACTGGATTTTGGCACAGTATGTAAATGTTGTTTCTGTCTGTGGGCCCATTGATGGCCAGCTTGTCAGAATGTCAGCTTTCCAGGACGTCCCAACTGGACTTTTTTTCGGTTTTTCTTTGACAGATGTTTTGCTTCTCCTCCAAGAAGCTTCTTCAGCTCTGACCGGATGGTGGGAAATTCTCAGTCATCCAGATCGTGGTTATACCAAAGGTGCTTTTTTTTAATATCCTTCCATTCCCTCCGGTCAGAGCTGAAGAAGCTTCTTGGATGAGAAGTGAAATGTCTTCAAAAGAAAAAAAACCCAGAAAGTCCAGTTGCCTCTTGAAACAAAAGCACCTTTGGGACATGAACAATGACAATGCAAAAAATATTGTAGGATACGAATATGGATGAAACCTAAAGCTTTTTTCTTCTTCTTTCAAGTGTGATGGACACGTGGTACAAATACCACTCAATAAAAGTAAGACCACACCTAGAGTACTGTATCTACTTTTGGTCACCACATTATAAAAAAGATATTGAGGCTTCAGAAAAAGTACAGAGAAGAGCAACCAGGATGATTGGAGCAACCAGGGGACTGGAGGCTAAAACATGATAAACAGTTGCAGGAACTGGGCCTGGCTAGTCTGAGGAAGAGAAGGACCAGGGGAGACATGATTGCAGTCTTCCAATATTGGAGGGGCTGCCCCAGAGAGGAGGAAGGGGTCAAGCTATTTTCTAAAGCACCTGCAGGCCAGACTAGGAACAATGGATGGAAACTGACCAAGGAGAGATTCTACCTGTAAATAAGGAGAAACTTCTGACAGTGAGAACATTCAACCAATGGAACAGAAATTCCCTCGGACGTTGTGGGAGCGCCATCATCTGAGACTTTCAAGAAGAGATTGGACTGCCATCTTTCAGAAATGGTGTAGGGTCTCCTGCTTGGGCAGGGGGTTGGACTAGATGACCTACAAGGTCCCTCCCAACTCTGATTATCTGTTTTCTGTTAAGTCAGGTGAGAAACAATTTGGGGTGGTGACGGCTTGTACTTTCTAAACACTGGAAAAGAAAAAGGGTTGCCGACTATTGAAGAATGGATTTGGAAACTAACAAAATTACCTGCTTTGTTTAGAGATAATGGGCTAGACAGCTTAATGAGAGACTGGAATCTGTTTGCGGACTTTCTACATGCCAACTACAATAACAGTTGCATAACAGAGGGATTTGAAGATTAGTGTAATGTTTAGCTTAGATGACTGCTTTTTCTTCTTTACAAATATATATGTATTTATTTGTGTGTGTGTGTGTGTGTGTTTCTCCAAAAATAGGACCAGGTCTTATACTTTTGGGGGCTCCAAAATAAGCTGTAGGGCAGTGGTGACTAGCCTTTTGGGGCTCCTGTGCCAAAAATTATGTGCGCTCTTGTGCGCCAGCACCCAAAAGGCAATGTGCATGGCCTTCTATGCATCCTGCACTTGCGCGCGCAATCCTACCCCCCCACCAGCCCCTTACCGGCACTGCACCTCAGCTGATTGTCTGCCCGTTTGAGGCCTTTTTGGCCTCCCAGAGGTTTGAAAAAAGCTTCAACAGGCTTCATAGGCTGAATACTAAGCCCATTTCATCACTTCTAGTATTACAGGAAATGACAAAACGGGCCCATTATTCATCCTACAAAACCTGCAGAGGCTTTTTTCAAGCCTCTGGGAGGCCAAAAAAGGTCTCAAACCAGCCAAAAATTAGTTGTGAGGCGAGTGCATGCGCAGTGAGATATGTTTGCCTGCAGTTCATGTGCTGGCACAAATGGTTCTGCATGCCACCCATGGCACACATGCCACAGGTTCGCCATCACGGCACGAGGGCTTATTTTCAGGGGATGTCTTATTCCCCCCCCCCCACATGTACGGGAGGCATATTTCTGCTTGCTTGCACCCACAATGTGGCAGGAGTCCGCGCGGAGCACCAGTGCCTCCATTGCAAGGCAAGAGGGAGGGTTGGAGCTGCCCCACACCAGCTTACCTCAGGGCCCCTCAGCCAGGCCCACCCACACCCCGACACCTGCCTCAACTTGCAGGAGCAGCTTCAGCAACCCCATCCAGCAGGACCCTGCATAGCCACCAGCCCACTACTTCTGCTTGCTCGTGGCCTCAATGGAGCAGGCGAGGAGAAGCGGTGGGACGGAGCGGGTGGGTGGCCGCAGGAGGATCGTCTTCACGTATCACCCCTGTGTCTCTGCCTCCATCTGCTGCTGGTGCCATTGCGTGATGAGCTTCCCATGGCTGCCTCCCTGCTCTGGCCCACTGATTCTCAGCTTTCCCAAGTCCCGCATGGCTGGATTGCATGCCTCCTGCCCCGCCCTTCGCCTCCGCCTGCTTCTTGGATAGGTAATCAACTCACCTGCACCATGCAGGCTGTGACTGCTGCTGGACACCATTGGCCCCAATGCCCTCGCTGCCTCTAGTGCTGGCCATGCCCACCTCACTGATGATGACCTTAACTAGGGCTTATTTTGGGGAGAGGGCTTACTATATATTACAAAACTAAAAAATCAGGATATGGTTTGTTTTGGGGGTAGGTTCTATTTTCAGGGAAACAGGAATTCACACACATATATACACACATATATACAGAGAGAGAGAGAGACACTACATGTTAAATATTAAATATAATTGATCACATTTTCTTCTTTTTTGATGCACTATTTTTTTCTTTTTTGTTGATGTTCAGGTTGAATGTACGCTTTTTGCTTTTTTGTCTCATTTTGTTTTGTTTGTTTTTCTGTTATGTGTTTTATTTTTTATGATAAAACAATGGAAAAGATTTTTTTTAATTTGTCACAAATCTTTTTTTTAAGTCCTACTGATTTCACTGGACCTGCTCTGCATGGAAGCAAAAGTTGGACTTTTAATAAGTTCTTCCTGAGGCAGATTTGCTGGACAGTGCTGGCTCAGGAAATCAGGGAGTTGAAGTCCCCAAGTCATAAAGGAACCATTGTTCCCCACCTCTAGGTATAATCAAAGAAACAAGCTGAAAGGGCAGGTATCAAGTTGGCTTCTCACCTGGGTGCCGTGAAGGGTGCTGGAGAGAGGAAAAGGAAAACCGCTAATAAATCCACAGCCTCCTCTGTGAGGCTGTCGCTGAGTAGCTGAGCGTTGATCCATCGCTTGGCGAGACGGCAGCTGCCGCTAAAAGCCGGATATTGTTGCTGCAGCCTGTTTGGGAACAAAAGTAATGGGATCAGGACTAGGATATTTGGAGGATCAATGATCCTAACTCGATTGAACAGCAAATGAATTCTTGCTGGAAGGGATTTTGATTTCCTGACAGAGGAGGTGAGGAGGAGGTGTCTCAAAATGAATGCTAGGTAGTTCTCGACTTAAAACAGTTCCTTTAGTGGCCGATCAAATCAGAATGGCACAGAAAAAAGAAAGTGCTTAGTGAACAGCGTATTCTCTGGATCATTTTATTTATGTATTTACCATTTCACTGAAAATGTGACCTACCCTGAAAGTAAGTCTTAGCTTGATTTTTACATGTGTGCCCAATATAAGCCCAATCCCCAAAATAAGCCCTAATTAAGATGTCACCCACTCCAGAGTGGACAGGTAAAAATTAAGCGAGGCTAGGGATGGGGGTGGACCTGCCCTACTACTTACCTTTAGACAATTGTAGCCAGGCCTTGCACACCGCAACACCTGCCTTGCTGGCTCATTTCTTCTGTAGCTGACAAGGCTGGCAAGGCTTTTCTGAAGGCCTCTGGAGCTGAGAACAAAGCTCTGGATCGATCCAGAGCTCTGTTATTGGTTGCAAAGGCCTTCAGGAAAGCCTTGCTGGCCTCAGAAGTAGTTCCTGAAGGCCTCTGACAGCAAAAAGGAGGCGGGGGGTAATGTACACAAGTGAGCTTGTGTGGTTGACATCCCCTGAAAATAAGGATGACATCCCCTGAAAATAAGACCTGGTGCCTTTTTTGGTGGCAAAAAAATATGAAGCAGATAGGAGGAGGAGGAGAAGAAGGACTATGGTGTCCTGGGAGCTCCCTGAGCTTGATGGTTTTCTTCCAGACATTTCATGACCATCATCAGTGGGAGGAGGAGGAGAACAACAACGATGGTGTCCTTGGAGCTCTCTGAGCTTGATGGTTTTCTTGCAGATGTTTCATGACCCAACTAGGGAACATCATCAGTGCTAGCTGGGTCATGAAACGTCAACAAGAAACCACAAGCTTAGATATCACCAAGGACCTCCCACCACCAAATACCCCCTTCTTCTCTCATTCCCCCTAAAAAGAACATACAGGTAGTCCTCAACCTACAACCACAATCGAGCCAAACATTTCTGTCATTAAGCGAGACATTTGTTAAGCAAGTTCTGCCCATTCTACCACCTTTCCTGCCACAGGTGTTATGTGAATCCACCGTGTTCGCTAAATTAGTATCCCGGGTGGTCTAAACGAATCTGGCTTCCCTCTTGATTTTGCCCCTCAAAAGGCCGCAAAGGGGGATCGCACGACCTTGGGACGCGACAACCGCCCTAAGTATGAAACAGGTGCCAAGCGTCTAGAATTTGGATCACGGCATCATGGGGATGCTTGCAAAGATTTTCACTGGGAAAAGCGGTCACAAAAAATTTTCCTTTTTTCTGGTGCCGTTGTAATTTAGAATGGTCACAAAATGAACTGTTGCAAGTTGACAACTATGTGTATATCCCCCCGAAAGAGCGCAAGAAGACTGGGTCCAAGTAGAGAATGCTCTGCTCTCTTACCCGTGGAGCGAGCTAGTCAAGAAGGGCAAATGTAAGGTCTCCAGTTCCAGCTGCTGAGATTCTGGGGTGTCCTGGTACCTCAGCATCCCTTCAGGGGTGACCAACTCCTTTAGGATCTGGGATTCCCGGTGGTAGGCCACTTGAAGGCGGAAGACGTAGCCATCCTACAGAAATACCCCCCAAAATAAAGGTTTGGATAGAAGAGGTGGTTAACCAGAAAGTAGAGTTCAGACCAAAAACGTTCTTACTGGGAATTATTAATGAGAAATACAGTAAAGGAACAATATATTTAATGATACATATAATAACAGCAGTGAGATTGGTGTATGCCCAAAACTGGAAGAATGAAGACACCCCTACAGAAAGTGATATAATAAGGGAAATATTATTCTGTGCAGAGATGGTAATTAAGGAAGATAATATATAGATGGATGGAAGGAAGATAATAGAGAAGAGAGGAAGATAGTAGAGATGGTTGGATGGAAGGAAGGAAGATAATAGAGAAGGGAGGGAGGAAGATAACAGAGATGGATGGATGGAAGGAAGGAAGATAATACAGAAGGAAGGGAGGAAGGAAGGTTATAGAGATAGATGGATGGATGGATGGAAGGAAGATAATAGAGAAGGAAGGAAGATAATAGAGGTGGATGGATGGAAGGGAGATAATAGAGAAGAGAGGAAGATAATAGAGATGGATGGAAGGAAGGAACAGAAAGCGGAGGGAAGGAGGAATTTAATCGAGATGGATGGATGGAAGGAAGGAAGGAAGGAAGGAAGGGAGGGAGGGAGGGGATTACCTTATGTATATCGGTGTAGGTGGCGGCTGGCCGGCACAGCAGATGGTGTTGCTGGTTCAGGACTTCCGCCAGCTGCATCTGGAAAGCGGCTTTGATGCACTGAATGGCCTCCTTGTTCCGAGGCCACTGACCGCTTCCCTCCATCTGGCAAATCACTGGAATGAGAGAAGGAACATCACCAAGAGAGGAATGATCAACCACAGAAGGACCATCCATCAGCCCTGCTGAAGAAGCAGCAGCACTCCAAGGGCCCAGCCTTCCCTTCCACTTGGTAGACATCTGGACAGCTGTCTGGAAGGTCAGCACCTCAATACTAGCCAGGGTTACGAGGGTTCAGATACAGTCCTTGGGCCTGGCAGTTTTGAATGGCCTTCTTCTCCATATTCAGGTTGTCCTCAGGTTACGACTATAACAGAGCTGGCCATCACAGCAGTAACTCAGCATCATCTTCTTTTAATGACCCGCAGAATCCCTTGTGGAGTGGAGTCTGTGCAACTGAATGGAGCAGTGTTTACTGGCCGGATGCCTTTCCTGTTGCCAATGCAGTTATATTCAGCGGATATATTCTCAACATGCCCGGAGAGAGAAATATCTGCCTCTACCCAGGATCGAACTCACAGCTCCCAGATTGTGAGGCGAGAGCTCCACCACTTGGCCACTGCACCACTCACAGCAGTAACTCATTATGGTCAAAAAACCCACAACTGATTACACAACTGATCGGATGTTATGACCTTTTGACAGTGATCGTTCAGTAGATCTTAAGTGAATCTGTGCTCCTTAAGCAAATCTGTGGTGAAGTCAACCAATGGATCGCTATGGCGTGGTTTTGGCAGAAGTGGACTACCTCGGGTTGACCATCAGAGCGACGGAAGCCAGCAATGGTGGGTTTTAGCAGGTCTGTTTCCAGCTCAAGGTCCTTGTAACACAGCTCTCCTCCTTCCTCAAGTCAACAAGTCAACTCAAGTCAACTCAAGATGGAGAAGATCTGTGGTGCTGGCTTTCAGCATGCAAAGTCAGAAGTAGACACCAAAACTCTTAAAAATCTCCAAGGCTTACAAAGCCCTGGATATAGGTTGCTGACCTGTTCTTTCAGTTGGGGGAGGGGAGTGCTCATCTTTTACTACTACCTCTGCAAGAGAGACAGTAGCAACGAGGAGGGAGAGGGGCAGAATGCTGATTCTGGAGACCAAGAGTTGTTAAGTGAAATCACTCATCGCTCAACGTTGGTTTCCTCCAGAATGTTTGTAATTATGGGTTGTTTACTTTGGTAGGTTGAATCTTGAGCCATCAGGCTGGGCTTCTGGGTAGCTGACAGGTGGACGCAAATGAAGACCCAATACACCTGGGTGCATTTCTTTAGGAGTTACAACATTGTTCAACATCATAGATAAGTAGCCGTAGTAAGCTCTCCACGAGTCGATTACAATAACAGTTTGCTAACAGAGGGTCTTGAAACTTTAACCTTGATTTTTTTAATTATTGTTTTACCTGTTAACCATTTTGTTATTATTATAGCTGTTAAATGACAAGCTAATAATCTGGAAATAGAATCAGAAGTTTAAATGATGTTGGGGCTTGCTTCCCAAGGGGTGGGAAACTAACATCATTGTAATGTAGTTATCATTATTCAACTAGAGGAGATAAAAGGTGCATACTTTATGTGTCGTTTACTTTTTTAATGCACATTTTTTGTAATGACTTTGGTTTGCTTTGTTAAAAATTTTGGAGTTCTGAATTTTAATTTTTTTTAATAAAATAAAAATAGGGGGAAAAAAGACATTTTATGATGTATTAGTTGCTGTTTATATGTTCACTGTGAACTTATTCACTGGAGACAAAATCCTTGTGTGTCCAATCACACTTAGCCAAAAAAAAATTATATTCTTTTCTGTTCCATTCTCTTCCATTCCATGTTTTCTCTTCCCTTCCCTTCCCTTCTCTTATTTATTATTCTATTCTATATTCTATTCTATTCTATTCTATTCTTCTATTCTATGTTCTATTATATTTTTCTGTTCTATTTTTCTATTCTATTCTATTCTATTCTGTTCTGTTCTATTCTTATTCCTATTCTTATTCCTGTTCTATTCTGTATGTTCTATTCCATTCTATTCTATTTCTAATTCTACTCTACTCTATTTTTCAACATCAACACAAAAACTGAAAAACACACACCAGGACCAGTGTTTACTCAACAATGTTAACTATGTGATGAAAAAGCTGAGCTAGGTAACTTCTTATCAAACCTGCAGAGTTAGAAGAGGCCTCAAAGTCCAACTTTGTGTTCAACACAGGAATCCAAATCAAAGCAACTCAAATTAATCCACCCAGTTCCCATAATCTCTCCAGATAATAGGCGTTGAGGATCAAAACAACTCTATCTTTAGATAATTTTAGCTCTATCAATTCCAGGTGTTGAATGTCAACGTCCTTATCTTTGGATAATTTTATCTCCCTAGATAATAGGTGTTGAGGGTCAAACCATTCTTGTTTTGAGATAATTTTTTCTAACGTTCAACTTGAATCCATGTTCCTGTAACGTGGGATTATTAACCCATGAGCTGAAAACTAGGATAAAAAAAAGCAGGTATTCTCTTTCTGAACCTCTGATCCCAAAGGCTACTTGGCCACCTTCAATGACCTCCTTTGCTTCCAGGATCTTCAAAACCAGAAGTCATCCGTTTTCAAAACTTACTGGAACTCAACCCAAGAACGACTGGGATTTCTTCCCCACCCATCCCGGTGATAAATCCTTGCCTTTTATTGGGGCCACGTAAGCAGGACATGGTTTTTCCGCCATGGGGAGAAAGGATGCTCGGTCTTTGATTTTGCCATGGAAGGTATAATCTGGTTTCACAGGGACTGGAGGAAAAGTCTAGGAAAGAATCAGAAAATATATATTTTTGCCAAAACAAGAACAAAAGTTTGGGGTGAAGTAGGGAGTGGAGAAAACTTCTAAAAATCACTCAAAAATGGATAGAAAGTTTCCACATTATGGAATAGAAAACAGAATTGGAAGGGACCTTGGAGGTCTTCTAGTCCAGGGGTCACTAACCAGTGGGCTGGGGACCACTGGTGGTCTGCAAAGAAATGTCCCCTCTCAAAGCAATTAATCCAGGCTGCATGGGAACACAAGGTTTGTGTTGCTTGCGCTGCGAACAACACGAGGTAGTGAGGGGAAGGGGGAAAGGGCGGAGGGGGGGAAACTTACCCCACATGCCTCGCCTGGCCACTGGGCTGCTTTTTTCCGCTTCTTTCTTCTTCTGCTTTTGACTGCATGCAAGGAAAGCAGCGAAGGTCTTTCTTTCTGTCCCCCAAACTCCGCCAGAAATGAGTCTTTGGGACCCTGCAAGGCCTCCTGTTCCAAGAGGCTACGCTGGCAAAGACTCGTTTCTGGCGGAGTTTGGGGGAGAGAGAGAAAGACTTCTGCTATTTCTGCTGCTTTTCTTGCATGAAGCCAAAAGTCTCTCCCTCTCTCTCTCTCTCCCCCCCCCCCCCCCCCCCGAGAACAGAGCTGGAGACAGCATCCTGCCATCCCAAATAAAGAATGATCAACTGGTAGGAAAATGGAGTGGGGGATTTTCCTGCAGACTTTTTGGGGGATTTTCCCAGGGTCTCTGGTCCACGAGATTTAAAATGATGAGTTTGGTGGTCCCTGAGGTCCAAAAGGTTGGCGATCCCTGGTCTAGTCCAACCTTCCGCTTAGGCAGGAGATCCTATAGCATTTCAGATAGGTGGCTGTCCAGTCTTTAAAAACCTCCAGTGATGAAGCACCCACAACTTCTGGAGACAAGTTGTTCCACTGATTAATTGTTCTCACTGATAGGAAATTCCTCCTTATTTGTAAGTTCTCTCCTTGATTAGTTTCCAACAAAACAAAAAGGTTCGCCATCACTGCCCTAGACCAATTCAGACAAATGGTTGTCCAATCTCTTTTTGAAAGCCTCCAGTGGTGAAGCTCCCACAATGTCTGGTGGCAAGCTGTTCCCCTGGTTAATTGTTCTCGTTGTCTGGAAATTCCTCGATTAGTTTCCATCCGTTGCTTCTTGCCCTGCCTTCAGGTGCTTCGGAGAATAGCTTGACTCCCTCTTCTTTCTGGCAACTCAATAAATATTGGAAGACTGCTACCATGTCATCCCTACTCCTCCTTTTCATTAAACTAAACGTATCTGATTCCAGCAACCATTCTTTATATGTTTTAGACTCCAGTCCTCTAATCATTTCTGTTGCCCTTCTCTGCCCTCTTTCTAGAGCCGTGATGGCAAACCTATGGCATGCGTTCTGTGTTTGCTGCTGTTTGGCCCACCCACCGACCCAGGCTCTTACCTGTCCTTTATTTCAAGCTTTTTCAACCACAGCTGAGGTTGAAAAAGCAGGGAAAAAGGCTTTTCAAACCTGCACAGCGCTTTTCAGCTGTCCAGTGCGCGCGCAAAACATAGTCAGTGAACTGGTAGTAACACTGGTTGAATTCCACCCCTGGTTCTATTCTATTCTTCATTCCAATATTCGATTCTGTTTTGTTCTATTCTATTCTGTTCTACTTTATTCTAATCTCTATTCTACTCTATTCTACTTTATTCTATTCTATTTTCTATTCTACTCTATTTTATTCTATTCTCTGTTCTATTCTACTCTATTCTACTCTATTCTATTCCTAATTCATGTTCTGTTCCTTTCTGTTCCTATCCCTATTCCTTTCTATTCTATTCTGTTATTTTCTTCATTCCAATATTTCTATTCTATTCTATTCTAATTATCTAAGCAACTGTGGCAAGAAAGATTGTAAAACAGGACAAATTCCCCTTAACAACTGTCTCACTTAGCAATGGAAATCTGGGGCTCAATTGGGATTGTAAATCAAGAACTATCTGAACCCCCCCAAAGGCATCTTACATGAGTGGCCACCCCCTCCCATTCATTGCGCTTAACTTACCTCTGTGTAGCGAAGGGCTGGGTGAGCCCCTTGTACCGCCGTCACTGTTAAGGGCATCCCCTCCAGGTGCCAGAGCTTGCGGCTCAGGTCATCGTAGGAGCGGATCAGGTTGACCATCTCTTCCTCGCCAGTCCCTGCAGGCTGTGGGCACCCCAGGAAAGACAGTGGGCCAACACACATTAACAGCACAAAGTCATTTCTGTCAGTGCTTCAACACCCACATTTCAATATCAGGAGGAAAAAGGAATAGGAAAGGAAAGGCGACTTTTGGTGGAGGAGAAGGGAGGGGCTGAGAAGTCAATATGCCCATTTTAAGTGCTAAACCACAATGTTGCAGTGTCCATAGAAATTAAATAAATAGTAAAGGTAAAAAAATGTTGCCCTCTGTCGAGCTTGGTTGTTCCTTTGTAGATGTTTCACTACCTAACCAGGTAACAACATCAGTATGGGAAGGAAGTGGGGTCTATAGAGAGAGGAGGAAGAGGACAATGACTGTGGGGTCCTTGGTGCTCTCTGTGCTTGGTTGTTTCCTTGCAGACATTTCATGAACCAGCTTGGTGCTCTCTAAGTTTGGTGGTTTACTTGCAGACGTTTCATGACCCAACCAGGTAACATCATCAGCTCTAGAAGGGAGCGGTCTTCTAGGAGGAGGAAAAGGAGGGAGGAAAAGGAGGGGGAGGGAGGAGGGAAGGAGGAGGAAAAGGAGGAAGGAGGAAGAAGAAGAAGCATGAAGAAAGAGGGAGGAGGAGGAAGAGGAGAACTGTGGGATCCTTGGTGCTCTCTGAGCTTGGTTGTTTTCTTGCAGACATTTAATTGCCCAAATAGAAAACATGTTCAGTGCTAAAAGAGTTTTTTCACTCCCTGTTTATATACAACAGGGCTCTTCAAACTTGACAGCTTTAAGACTTATGGACTTCAACTCCCAGAATTCCTCCTCCAGTCATGTTAGCTCAGGAATTCTGGGAGTTGGAAATCCACAAGTCTTAAATTTGCCACATTTGAAGGCCCTTGGTATACAAGCATCCTGTCTTTGTAAAGAACAGAAAGAAAACAACACTCCCACCAACACAGAGCAAGCCACTTGTATTTAAACAGAGCAATCCCCTCTCCCTTACAGCACTAATGATGTTACCCAGTTAGGGAACAAAACATCTGCAAGAAAACTGTCAAGCTCAGAGAACACCAAGGACCACATACTTGAACCCTGAACTACAAATATTCTATCCAAACCACTTGTATTTAAACAGAGCAACCCCTCCCTCACTTTAGCACTGATGTTGTTATCTACTTAGGTCATGAAATGTCTGCAAGAAAATCACCAAGCTCAGAAAGCACCAGAAACCTTCTCCTCTCCCTCCTCCATCTCCTCCCTGAAAACCCCATTCCTTGCTAGCATTGATGATATTACATAGTTGGGTCATCAAACGTCTGCAAGAAAACCACCAACCTCGGAGAGCACCAAGAGCCCTACAGTTCTACTCCTCCTTTTCCTCCCTCTCCCCTTCATCCCACTCCCTTCTAACACAGATGATGTTACCTAGTTGGGTCATGAAACGTCTGCAGGAAAACCACCAAGCTCAGAGAGCACCAAGGACCCCCAGAATAGCTCCAGCACTAAAATTCTGTCATTCTGTCTTTCTTGGACCACTTTGTCTAAAAGACACAGGGGAGGCTCCCTGTCCCCCTCCAAATGAAGAAAGGTTCTTTTAAGGAGAGTCTTTGGAGGGACTCTTTAAATGTACAGTGCATGAGGCTGGGAGTGGAGGGAGATAAGTGTTTCCGTTTTGGTTTTCGAGAATTATTTTATGGGGTTATTTTTCTTCCTACACCATTCCAGTGTGGAAAGGACAAGAGAATCGCCTCAGGCAAATTGTTGTGGTCCCCCAGCGGCCAGCGGAGCTGGTGGTATTTTCAGACAGTGAGGAGGTTGGGGAGAAACATGGGCCAATCCTGGAGTCTGGGGAAGACTCGGACGAGGGCTCTGCATCATAGGCAGAGATCGGGCCAGGGCCGCCTGACAGTTATCAGCTGCCTTTGGAGTCGGAGATCAGTGGGGCAGAAGAACAGCTGGAGCCTGTTCCCAGTGTGCACATGCACAGAACTGTCAGGAGAAGAGAACAGCTAAGGAACAAGGGTCGACTTGGGAGTAAAGCCACAGGTGGACGGTGAATAGCCCCTCCCATAGGGAATAAAACAGGAGCAAAGGGGGAATGGGGTTTTGCAGGAGACAATTACTTCATTTGGGTGAAGATCTGTTCCTGCATTCTTGCTAAATATTGCCTATTACAGTGTGGCAATTGAAATATTGGCCTGGCAGCTCTCCAAGCCTGGTAATAGTCTGTACTTGTGAAATCTCTTGAAAGACTGTTGGCCGAGACTTTGTTGGAGAGGAAATTCATTGTAAATTAAATAAAAAGGGTTTTATCAGGACGAGGATTCGGCTTCGTGCTGATGGAAAAGCCTAGGTCAGAACACAAAATATCTTGAGACATTCAGGCATGGCAAGGAAGAAGACAAGGAATAAGGTGGAAAGGGACCTCACCTCACGCCCCAGTTTAATTAGGGGTTCCAGCAGGGCCCCCACATAAGAGATGGAAGTTTCTGGGATGTCCAGGTGCCTGGAAAGAAGAGAAAACAAAAAAGACCAAGAATTATAAATATCTTTTCTTCAAAGTCACTTTGCATTTTACCTGCCTCGTAAGCATCTTCTGACATGACCAAGAATTAGGGCTCCATTCAGGCATCACCCTAAACCAAGATATCACCAGCTTGGTGCAACATCTAAAACCAGCCAAGATGGCTTGTAAACCAAGGTTTAATGCTATGCTTTATGATCATTGTTGCTTTTTCAATAAACAGTGGTAAACACTAGCTATGGTTTAGTATAATGGGGGAATATAGTGAACTTCTGCTGCAATTTCAAGGAGATAAGAGGTCTGTAGGATGTTTGGTCCCTCTTAAGCTTGGCTGTGTACTGATGACATTGCCTAGTTGTCTGCAAACAAAACCCAAAGAGCAACCAAGGACCTCACAATTCAACTCTGGGCTACAAATATATTTTTCCATTGGTATCTCTCTTGATAAATGTTAGACAACGATCAAGCAGTACACAACAGCCTGGTCAAGGCACCACAAAGAACACTCCCACCAACACTGACAGGATAAGCTATTAGTATATAAAGGCAAGCAACTCCCCCTCCCCCCAGCACTGATGATATTACCTAGTTGGATCAAGAAATGTGTGCAAGAAAACAAACCAAGCTCAGAGAGCAACAAGGACTCCACAGTCTCCTCCTCCTCCTCCAATCCCACTCCCATCTAGCACTGATGATGTTACCTAGTTGGGTCATGAAATATGTGCAAGAAAGCAGCCAAGCTCAGGCAGCATCAAGGACCTTACAGTCTTCCTCCTCCTTGCCACAAACCACTTCCTTCTAGCACTGATGATGTCATTTAGTTGGGTCATAAGATGTCTACAAGAAAACAACCAAGCTCAGAGAGCATCAAGGACCTTACATTCTGCTTCTTGCCACCTCCTCCCCACCACACATACCACTTCTTTCTAGCACTGATAATGTTTCCTAGTTGGATCGTGAAATGTCTGCAAGAAAACCAATAAATCAGAGACACCTTATTGCCCTCTTTCTTATCCTCCCTCCTCTTCCTCATCCCCACACACCCCACTCCCTTCTAGCATTGATGATGATGTTACCTAGTTGAATCATGAAACATTTGCAAGGAAACAACTGAATTCAGACAGTGCCAAGGACTACACAGCCCAAGCTGGAGCTCCAAATATTCTCTTCTAACCAAAACAGAGTATAAATCCCACCTTCTTTCAATCTTGATGATATTCCCTAGTTGGGTCATGAAATGTCTGCAAGGAAATAACCAAACTCAGAGAGCATCAAAGACCTCATTTTTCAACCTTGAACTATAAATGTTCTCTATTTTAAAAAGGGGTCCTAACATACAAGCTTTTAGGGTTCCGACAGTTGCCCTAATTAAACCATGAGCCTCGAGCTAAGCTTCAAAAACTTCAAAGAATTTATTAGGAGCGAACATGTCGGTATGATGTGTATGAAGCTGATCCTGAGACACATTATTTCACTGTCACCCTTGACCCTATTTTTCCCCCATTTTTCTGGGTATATCATAATTCATATTCTCCAACCAAAAATATATTCCCAGCCAAGCGTTATCAATCACTTTCTCCAATTAGAAATTCCGGTAGCTTAGTTATATTCTTTGCAAGATAAGAATGGAACGCACTGCGATGACCCGGGGCATGACACAAAAATAACCAAGGCACAAAAATAGAATAAAGTTCCTTTAATGCCTCCAACTTGGCCCCAACGTCCAATTATCCTCGGCTGGAAATCAAATTCTTAAAGAAAGCAGTTTACGAAGGGAGTAAAAGGCAGTCCGCACCCAAAATAAAGTTAATTCGAAATAAAAAACCCAACACAAACTACCCTGAAGGAATTACTATGGCGAGCAAGGATGATTAATTGCAGACTTCTACCACACAATGCAGCCACCAGTTGGGAGGAAGCCAAAACAGATAAGCTCAGACAAGAATAATGCACGCTTTGCTTCCAACACTGGGCCATTTGCAGTTTGTCCTTTTAAACAGTCCTCACAGATGCAGCTCATGAAGGAGATCAGGGCCCCTTCCTCCCCCATAGATCACGCCAATTATGTTTCTCCCTTGTCCGCTCCTCCCTGCGTGCCCTAGGATGAAGGGCCTCTGACTGCCTAGCCAGCCTCTGTCCTTCCCCAGTTTCCTCCACAACCTCTGGAGACACACTTCCATTCCCTGTCAGCTGTTCCTCCTCTCCCTCAGAGCCAGACTCTAACAGGGGCATGACACACACTTTCGGTTCCAAACTGCTGCGTTGCTGTTTGAAATCCCCCCCCCCTTTCTATTCATGGCAACTCTAAAACAGGCATAGAAATGTTTTATGCATTGACACAGCCTGCATTCCACCTCAAGCCTCTGTTTCTGTAAAAAATATTTGCTTGCTCAGTCCTATATTATCCAGTTAGATTTCTCTTCAGATTTCTATTTTAAAGGAGAATTTATGCAGCTCAGGGTTGACAGGAAGGGTCCTTGGTGCTCTCTAAGCTTCCTTGTTTTCTTGCAGACGTTTCGTGACCCAACTCGGTAACATCATCAGTGCTAGGAGAGGAGGAGGAGGAAGAGAAAGACTGTGGGGTCCTTAGTGCTCTCTGAGCTTGGTTGTTTTGTTGCAGACATTTCATGACCCTAGATAACATCATCAGTGCTGGAAGGGAGAGGAGGAGGGGGAAGAGAAAGACTGTGGGATCCCTGGTGCTCTCTGAGCTGGGTGGTTTTCTTGCAGACATTTCATTGCCCAATTATATAACCTCATCAGTGCTAGAAGGGAGGGGTTGAAGAAGAAGAAGAAGAAGAGGAAGAGGAAGGGGAGGAGGAGGAGGAGGAGGAGGAGGAGGAGGAGGAGGAGGAGGACCGTTGGGGTTCTTAGTGCTCTCCAAACTTGGTTGTTTTCTTGCAGATATTTCATGACCCAACTAGGTAACTTCATCAGTACACTGATATCATCTAGTTAGGATAATGAAACATCTGCAAGAAAACAAGCAAGCTCAGAGAGCACCAAGGACCCCTCGGATTTCCAAATGGCTGGAATCAAAGTGAGAAGTCAAGATGTTCCTGACAAAATAAGTCCCCGCCCCATCCTCATGTTCTTTCACGTGGTAAGAGCTATTCTAGTCACTCACAGCTTTAAGATATGATGTATTATTTGCTCCGGAATAAGACGTTTCTGGCACAGGTTGGCAGCATCCCACAAAACGGCTTCGCAGATGACGCCATCTTGGAAACGCCTCAGCTCCGACCTCTCACCCCAAAATTGTCGAAACTCCATGGCCTACAGGAACAGATGTAAGAGAGGTATTTTCCTCCCCCTTTCCCCCTGTATTATCTTTCAACAACTCTAAGGCAACTCAAATATTTTAACAATTAGAGATTCCATGGGGACTATAGCAGAATAACAGAATTGGAAGGGATCTTAAGAGGTCTTCTAGTCCAGGAGTCTCCAATCTTTTGGACCTCAGGGACCACCAAGCTCCTCATTTTAAACCCCAGGGACCACTAATATGAATTTGGACTGAAGGTGGCTTACTGATGTGGATGGGGGGGGAGGAGAGAGAGAGAGAGAGAGAGAGAGAGAGAGAGAGAGAGAGAGA
>BLBF01000080.1:2978927-2988947 GCA_015471245.1 Laticauda colubrina | reverse complement strand
GAGAGAGAGAGAGAGAGAGAGAGAGAGAGAGAGAGAGAGGTCTGATCAAACCTCTCTCTCTCTCCCCCCACACACACACACGTACACACACACAGGCAGAGGTGGGATTTAAATTTCGTAACAACTGGTTCTTTAGGCATGGTCTAATTTATGGGTGTGGCTTAGTGGACATGTGACTGGCTGGGCATGGCTTGTATGTAAATATTATACATATTTATATAAATATTGAATTTTTTATTTTAAAAAGAGCAACTTTTACCCAAAATCAGGCAAAGCAGGCAGACTGAGTTGCTCACAGAATCATTCAGATCTACCATATATACTCGCATATAAGCTGACCCTTAAAAAACTGCCCCAAAATGAGGCATTTTGCAAAAACTCGCATATAGAGGGAAAAATACAGAGGGAAAAGTCGGCAGGGCAAAAGTTGCAGCTCATGGTCCATCCAGGGAGAAAGGCTGCAAAGGGCCAGGCGAGGGCTGCAAAGGGCCAGGCGAGGGCTGCAAAGGGCCAGGCGAGGGCTGCAGCAGCGACTTAGCATGGCGGCTTCGCACGATGAGAGTCTTGGCTCTCACCGTGCAGAAGTCGGGCAGCGGCTTCGCGCGATGAGAGTCTTGGCTCTCATCGCGCAAAGGCGATAAGAGTCTTGGCGCTCATCGCACGAAGTTGGGCAGCGCTGCCCGCCTTCGCGCGATGAGCGCCAAGATTCTCATCGCGCGAAGCCGCCACGCTAAGTCACTGCTCCAGCAAATCAGATTTATGCGCGTATAAGTCGACCCCCAAATTTTTTGGGGAAAAAAAAGCGTTCTAAAGTCGGCTTATATGCGAGTATATACGGTATCTATCTATCTGCCATCGGCTACCTGAGTCTGTCACATAAAACTTGCTTGCAAGCAAACACACAAAATTAACTCACAACACACCATGTATGTAAATATTGGTTTTTTTTTTAATAAAAAAAGAGCAACTTTTACCCAAAATGAGGCAAAGCAGACAGGCAGATTGAGTTGCTCACAGAATCACAGATTCACTTAGAGATCTGTGTTTCTGCCATTCGCTAGTTGAGTCTGCACTGCTTCAGTCCTAAGGAAGGTTTAAAAGCAGAGCCAAAGATCTAAAGATTAGCTAGAAAGCAAAAAGCCCAACTATTTCCTGCTTTCTAGCTAATCTAAATCTCCCAGCACAGCAAAACAGGTGATGGTTTGAAAAATAGCAATTTAGCAGGCAAGTTTGCCAGGTAAGGAGTGAGTAGGCTGGGAGGATGGGACATGTGGGCAGCGTAGCTTTGTGTTCTTGTGCAGCCTGGATTAATTGCTTTGAGAGATTGCTCTGGGGGTGACATTTCTCTGTGGACCAGCAAATTTTTTTGCAGACTACCAAAATTATTCCTTTCTATCTGTCGTCCATTTTAATATCTCAATTCTTATTCGTTTTTTGGCTTGCCTCCCATACTCCTCTCTCTATATCTTCACCATTCAGACTGTATATTTCTCCCATCTCTATCCTCCTAAGCTGCCAGGTCTCCAAAATATCCATCCAAGCCCCTATCTCTCTTTTAAAAATACCTTCTAAGATGACAACCAAATTATCATGGTCAAATGAGGGAAAAATATTATAAGCTACTCTTTTATAATAGGATTTAAACGTAGTTTAAGTATGGTTATGCTAGAAGATTCCTCTTTACTCTTTCTGTTACATATAAAACCCCGCATCCTAAAACCCAAAATGTGTTTAGTTACAAGTACATGATGCAGTTACTATCTTCTTGGAAAACGGGCTAGGCAACAAGTAAATAAGGGACATCCTCCCAAGGTAAAGAACAGCAGTGAAACAAGGTAAGACACCCAGGCACAGAAAACAATGTCATGTCGACCTTAAGCCTATAGTTTACCTTATCTTATAATAAGGGGGCGTGGGGAGGGCCTCTTAGGCATGGTGTGTTCTGTGCAGGGGTATAAATGTATTGTTTAAATATGGAATTTTGCTCTTCTTGTACCCAATCCACTTTGGAAGGGACTTGAAGGCCCGTTTGCAAACGCTTATTTTCTTTAATAAATCTTTGAATTGTGAACCAGACCTGTCTCTGTATTGTGAGTATTAAATAATTCGGGCCTTATATCTCACATCTCTGGTTTTTCTTTGAAGACGTTTTGCTTCTCATCCAAGAAGCTTCTTCAACTCTGTGTTTCTTCTCATCTGAAGAAGCTTCTTGGGTGAGAAGCAAAACGTCTTCAAAGAAAAACCAGCTGCCTCTTGAAAAAAGCACCTGGAGGATGGAGAAACTCCATAGAACTGAGAGAAGAGATGGTAAATCAGCATCCTGACCTAGTTCTCACCTCATCTTGATCTGCTTCTGGTCCTCGCTCCAAAACACTGTTGGCAAAGTCAAGATTTAGCAACAGTCCAAAGGATAAGGAACTGATGTCTTTGTGCTTTGGGGGGTCCACGTGAATCGACCACTGGAAGAAAACACAGAGGAGAAAAATTAGCGAAGCTAGTTAGGAAAAACCAACAACCATCTGCCATCTTTAGATTGGAGGGTAAAACATACGAACAACAGTTGCAGGAAGTGGTAGGTCTAGTTTAATGAAAAGATGGACTAGGAGTGACATGATGGCAGTCTTCCAATATATCAGGGCCCCCCCAAAGAGGGGGTCAAGCTATTGTCCAAAGAAACTGAAGGCAGGACAAGAAGCAACGGATGAAATGTTTCATATGTTTGAACCCTCCTCTAATCTTCTTGGTTGTTCTTTTCTGCACTTTTTCTCGAGTCTCAACATCATTTGTACATTGTGGCAACCAAAACTGAATGCAGTATTCCAAGTGTGGCCTTACCCACTACCATATGGTAGTCCTTCAATTGCAACCATTCGTTTAGTGACTGTTCGAACTTCCATGGGATTGGAAACAGTGATTTCCAGCTGGTTCTCACCCTTACAACAATTACAATATCTAAGGGTCTGACACAAAGAAGATGGAGTCAACCTATTCTCCAAAGCATTTGAAGGCAGGACAAGAAGCAACGGATGGAAACTCATCAGAGAAACAACTCAGAACTAAGGAGGAATTTCCTGACAGTAAGAACAATGAAGCAGCGGAACAGCTTGCCACCAGAGCAAAGAAGGGAGGGAGGGAGGGAGAGAGGAAGGACCTGAAAAACAGGACAAGAAGCAATAGATGGAAACTAACCAAGGCAAGGGTCTTCAAACTTGGCAATTTTAAGACTTGTGGACTTCAGCTCTCAGAATTCCTGAGCTCTAACATGACTGGAGGAATTCTGGGATTTGAAGTCCACAAGCCTTGCAGCTGTCAAGTTTGAAGACCCGCTGAACTAAAAAGAAATTCCCTAACAATTAATCAGTGGAACAACTTATCTTCAGAAGTTCTGAATGCTCCGTCACTGAAAGAAATTGGATAACTGAACTGGTTATAGGTTTTCCTGCCCAAGCAGGGAATTGGACTAGAGGACCTCCAAGGTCCCTTCCAACTCTGTTATTCTATTCCCATGATGGCAAACCTATGGCACACATACCACACATGGTACTCAGAGCCATTTCTGCCGGCACGCACGCCGCAGGAAAACTTACCTCACTGCGCATGCGCACGTCTCACAGCTGATTTTCAGCTGGTTTGAGGCCTTTTTCGGCCTTCCAGAGGCTTGAAAAAAAGCCTCTGCAAGCTTTGCAGGCTGAATAATAGGCCCGTTTCGTCACTTCCTGTCATACCGGGTTAATACTCTGAGCTAGAGACTCATGATTTAAATGGGGGTGGATGCCAGAACCCTGACATAGAACTTATATTAGGTGCACGCTTGAAAAAATCAGGTAGGCCTTATTTTTTGGGTAGGGCTTATTTTTTTGGGTAGGGCTTATTTTTTGGGAAAACAGTTTCTTAAAAGGACCACACCGTTCCTTAAGTGGGTCAATCCTGGGTACTAGGTTCTTTCAGCAAGTAAAGAAAGTAAGTTTCTGGTGAAGTTACCGGTTGGGTCTGAGGCAACTGATGAGCCAGGAGCGCCACCCGCCGGGCCAGTCCACGTTCCAGCAAGCTGAGGAAGAACGGGAGAACGGCGGCCACATAATTCCCGCCCCGGTCCATCAATGCATTGAGCAGCTGCATCTTCTTGCAAGCCGCCTGGAGTTTGGAGATGTGACGGAGGCTGAAGGACAGGAGGAGACACTTGAGAGACACTCATGAAGCCTCTCAGAAGGAAAACAGATGAGCGGCTTTGAGGTAAGAGGGCTTACAAGCAAGGAAATTAAAAATTTGTGTTAATCAAAGTATTTTTATAGATCTATAGATTTGTATCTGTAGACCTTGTAGTCTTCTGGAAGTCTTAAGACTTCAACTCCCAGAATCCCCAGGTAGTATGTGGTTTTTATCACACAAAAAGTAATCATTTTTTTAATTTCTCTATCATTTATCTCCATCTATCTACTTTTCTCTATCTACCTATCTTTCATCTTTCTCCCTATCTACCTCTATCTTCCTATCAACGTACCTTTCATCTTTCTTTTGTCAGTTTTCCAAGTGATGAAATCCATTTAAAAAGAAAAGAGCAAAGTCCCTCATCCATAATAATTTCTTTTATTTAGGAAAGCATCAAATTGGCAAAGTCTGTTGTAATTCCGGATCTGACACAACCCGAAATTACACCACATAATATTGGAAGTTTGAAAAAGCTTCTAAAAGTCACATTCCCCAGAAGAAGTAAATCAATATTTTCTAATGTCATCAACCTCCACCTCCAGGTCTCAGCAGGATCAGCTTTTGTTTCCACGGGAAGAAGAACTACCTAGCCTAAACAACTCTATCTCCACTCTTCCCCCACATTAAGAATGTGGCAAACCCGAAACCCTTCCCCCCCATAACCAGCAAACAGAAAGAAAAAAAGAAATATATAATGCTAAATAAAATGACCACCTATATGTCAATTTTGGGCTTGACATCTTTATCTATATATTCATCCATCCATCTCTAACTACCTACCTACATACCGTTCACCTGTCTAGCTATGTCTGTCTATCCTCTACATTCTAACTAACTATAGTATCTCTCCCTCCCTCTCTCTATACAGTCTACCTTTAACTACAGTATCTATTTACCTCTATCTCTCTCTTCCTCTATTTATCCTCTACCTCTAACTACATTATCTATCTATCTCTCTCTATCTATCCTCTCTCTCCTCTACTTCTAACTATAGTATCTCTCTCTCTCTCCTCTAACTGCAGTATCTATATCTGTCTGTCTATCTACCTAACTACCTACATACCCATCTATCTATCATTCAATTACCCTTCCCCGCCTTTCAAACCCTGCAAGCCCTTCAAAATCTTTTCTCCAACAGTGTGGACTAGAAACTTAGGTTTGTTTTGTTTGTTTGTTTGTTTTTAAACATAGTGAAAGGACAGAGACAAAACTCCCTTTTTTTTAACCCACATCCTGCCTTGGTACCAACCGAAAACCATCCCTCCCTCCATCCTTTTGAAAGCAACCTACTGAAACACGTGATCGAAAGTCCGGAGAAGAGGCTTCTGAGTCATGAAGAGCAGCTGAAAGCCATCCACCCTTTTGTCATCCAGAATCTCCATCGACTGCCTGGCCTCAAACTGGACCTAAGGAGGAAGAGAAGCACATACGTGTTAGCATGTTTACAGGGATCAGGCTTCGTGGCTTGACTGAACGGACTTTTTTCATTATCTCTAAAGCAGTGAAGGGATTCAATTTTTTTTTCTTTTTTTACTACCGGTTCTGTTGGGCGTAGCTTGATGAGCATGGGAGAGGAAGGATACTGCAAAATCTCCATTCCCTCCTTCCCCACCCCCACTGTTGTGGTTCGCCGGCAGCAGGTGCGGACGGCTGAGGTCTCGGAGAGTGAGGACTCGGATGAGGGGCCTGTGTGTGAGGCAGGGATGGGGCCAGGACCATCAGGGAGTGGAGGGCTGCCTTCGGAGAGTGTGGAGGCTGGCAAAAGTGAGGAAGAAGCCCCCGTGAAGCCCGTGCCCAGCACGCGTAGGAAAGAGCAGCTGCAGCAGCACGGATGACTCGGGAGTAAGGCTGCAAGGTAATGGCTCCTCCCTTGAGAGATCAAAGCCAGCTGAGAAACCGGAGTCCTTTGCAGGAAGCAAATAAGTTTTTGCACTCAAGCCTTGTGAACATTCGGACTCTTTTCATTTGTGTTTGGAGACTCTTTATGTTTGAATTATTTCTTGGCAACTTTATCTGGTGTTCGTGGCAGCCTTGCACCACTTTGGCAAGGCTCGTTCTTAGCAGAGACAATTCATTTGAAACAGCCTTTTAACCAGGAAGGAACGGAATTTGTAAAGAATCATTAAAAGGTTTTGCTGTTACCTCTGTTTCATGTTTGTTTCCTTGGAACAAGGTTTGGGTCAGAACATTAACCTGCTTTCCAGCTCCGTTCTCCTGTGCAGGACAAGCAAAAAAGATCCAGCCAATCAGCTGGGACTCAATGGGAGGTGGAAAATAGATGGGGTTGGTGGGGCCAGTCAGAGGCGGCATTTGCTGGTTCTCTGAACTACTCAACGTTTGTTACTGGTTCTCCAGAACCAGTCAGAACCAGCTGAAGACCACCTCTGCTCTAAAGGCATCTCAAGGTCTTGGAAGCCATCATTAGGAACCAGAATAGCTGGCTCTGCTTTCCTTTGGCCAGCTTTCCAGGATCCGTTGGTGCAACTCAAAAGAGAGACCAGTCCCGTGATGGTGAACTTATGGCACACATGCCACAGGTGGCATGCAAGAGCCCTCTCAGTGGGCACACACCATTGCCAGCAGCTCTTCGGGTTTCTGGCACACACATGCGCTCTAGCCAGCTGGTCTTCGTGGGTGCTGGAGCACTGGAAAATGCCCCCCAAACAGTCTGGTTTCCAGGCTGTTTTCAGGCCTTTGGGGGGGGGCTTTGGGGGCCATTTTCAGACTATTGTTTTGTGCTGTTTTTGGCTCAATAAATGGCCATAAAACAACCTCCCAAATGGCCTGAAAACAGCCCCCAAAATGACCAAAAATATGGCAAAAATAGCCTGAAAAATGCCCCCCCCCCCCAAGGCCATTTTTGGAGCCACATTTCCAAAATGTAGTCAACAACAACTGCAACTAAAAGTCCAATCAAGGCAAGATGAGGTAATTAATCTGGCTGGGCAAAAGAAGGAGTTCCAGATGTGAGGGCAGAGCAGTAATTCAACCCAGTTGGGAGGATGCCAGGAACACAGATAACCAAAGTCAACACAAGATAAACTCACGTTTGTTCTCAGCAGCTGCTGCACGCAGTTTGCATCTTTTAAACTCTCATTCCTCACTGTGGCTAATTAAGGGAATCAGGGCTCTTTCCTCCCTTGTAAGCCATGCAACCCACGTTGCTCCCTTATCCGTTCCTCCCTGCACGCCCTAGGATGAAGAGGGGGTAGGCCCGGGTCTTTCTCTAAACCCCCTCTCCCCTTGTTCTACCTTTCTCCTGCTCTGCCCAGCCAGACTTTGCCCTTCCCCAGTTTCCTCCACAGCCAACGGAGCCACTCTCCCATTCCCTGTTGGCTGTTCGTCTTCCTCCTTGGATTCAGACTCTGACAGGGGCATGATAGGTTCATACTTATGACTGTGGCTGTGTTCCAAAGTCACGCGATTCCTCCTTTTGCAACCTTCTGACAAGCCAAGACAACCTGGGAAGCCAGATTCACTTAAAAACCATGTGTCTAACTTAACGGCAGGATTTCACTTAACAGCTGTGGCAAGAAAAGGCTGTAAAATGGGGTGAAACGGCCTTGTTTAGCAACAGAAATATTGTGGTCATAAGTAATGGACCAACTATGCACAGATCTAGTTCAGTTCGGGATGGGATCCTACCTCGTGAATTCAAACAGATTGTGGACTCCTTCAAACTCTCCCTTCTACCTAGCAGCTGCTACTCCCTGTTAGCCTGCTCCAGGAGTAACTTCACTCCTTCCACCTTTACCTGCTTGTAAGTGTTGGCAGTCATATCCGCACACAGGTTCACCAGTCCAGAAGAGTCTACAAACACCACTTGGAAGGCCTGGTGGAAGTCCGTCAGGGAAGGCTAAGAAGAAAATCAAGATTGCAAAGACGGCGTCAATTAAAACATGAGTAGCAGCTTCCAGGGAACCAAGCTATCATCCAAGAGAAGCTGCATCTCACGCTCACACCAAAACAGAGGTGGAGAGGCAAAGGACTACCCTTCATTTAATATCCTCATGATGAATATCACTGGTACAGCTTTTTTTAAAATCAGATTAAGATTCAATCTCTGAATTCGAGGAAAAGTTGATAATAGTATTTCCAATTTCAGCCAACAACAATCAGGCCCAACAGACTCTTCCTAGCCCAGGTTATTCCAGATGCTTCCAAGATAACAGAAAAAGTTGATCTTTTTCCACTTCTATAACATACTTTAACTGCAATACCATTAGGTCTCCCACATCAACTTGCTCCCTATTCAATAGGGAGATTCTCACCCTAACGACAAATAGAGTAGCGTAGAATTGATTGCTTTTCTTCTTGATTAGTTTCCATCCATTGCTTGTTGAATAGAATAGAATAGAATAGAATAGAATAGAATAGAATGAATAGGAATGAATAGGAATGGAATAGGAAAGAAGAATGGAATAGGAAAGAAAATATGGAATGGAATGGAACAGAACAGAATAGAATATAGAACAGTAGAATAGTTGGAAGAAACCTTGGAGGTCTTCTAGTCCAACCCCCTGCCTTGGCAGGAAACCCTCTACCATTTCAGACAAATGGTTGTCTGATCTCTTCTTTAAAAACTTCCAGTGTTGGAGCATTTACAACTTCTGGAGGCAAGCAGTTCCACTGGTTAATTGTTCTCACTGAAAGGGAATTTCTCCTTAGTTCTAAGTTGCTTCTTTTCTTGATTAGTTTCCATCCATTGCATCTTCTCCTGCTTTGGAGGAGGGCTTTGGAGAATAGATTGTCTCCCTCTTCTTTGGGGCAGCCCCTCAAATATTAGAAGACTGCTATCACATTCCCCCTTCATCCTTCTTTTCATCAAATAGACATACCCAATTCCAGCAGCCGTTCTTTACATATTTTAGCCTCCAGTCCCCTAATCATCTGTTGCTCTTCTCTACGCTCTTTCTACAGTCTCAACATTTTTTTTACATAATCAACATTTTTACTTTTTTACATAATAAGCTTAAAATGTGATCCTCCATCTCCAGATGAATCCATCAGTAAATAATTCAAAGGTCTCTCTTACCAGGCTGGGTTCTCTGTCTTTTGAGAGGCTGATTCCAGATGTAGTAAGATCAGTCGTAGCTGGGAAGGAAGACGAAAAAGAGAATTAATCACTTTCGAGTCCCCCATCCTACAGGTAGTTTTCGACTTACGTCCACAACGGAGATCACAAGTTAAAGGGTGGTATTAAAAAAGTAGGCAGTTCCAGGTAGTCCTTGACTTACAATAAATGTCTGTTGCTAAGCCAGACATTTGTTAAGTCAGCTTTCTCCCATTTTACAACTTTTCTTGCCACTGTTAAGTCAATCGCTTCAGTTGTTAATTTAGTCACAGGGTCTTTAAGTGAATCTGGCTTTCCCTACTGACTTTGTTTATCAAAAAGTTGCAAAAGCTGGATAAGTAACCCCGGAACATCGCAACCACCATAAATGAGTCTGTTGCCATGAATTTGACAAATCCGGATACAGGCGGGAGGTTATACAACTTGCCTCGTGGTGCAACCGGAACAATCTGGAATTGAACACATTCAAAAATGTAGAAATGGTGGTCGACTTCAGAAGAAACCCTCCAGTACTACCACCTCTTACAATACTAGACAACACCATATCAACAGTAGAGACCTCCAAATTTTGAGGTTCTACTATATCACATGACCTAAAATGGACACCTAGCATCAAAAACGTCATCAAAAAAGCACAACAATGTTCTTTCTGCGCCAACTCAGAAAGCTCAAATTGCCCAAGCAGGAGGAAGGGAGGGAGGGAGGGAGGGAGGGAGGGAGGGAGGGAGGGAGGGAGG
>BLBF01000080.1:2938778-2971020 GCA_015471245.1 Laticauda colubrina | reverse complement strand
TCACCAGGAGACGGTCAGTTCTAGTCTTGCTTGAGGCATGAAAACTGGCTGGGTAACTTTGGGCCAATCACCAGGAGACAGTGAATTCTAGTTTCTTCTTAGGCATGAAAACTGGCTGGATGACTTTGAGCCACTCATCAGGAGATGGAGAGTTCTAGTTCCACCTTAGACATGAAAACTGGCTGAGTGACTTTGGACCAATCACCAGGAGATGGTGAGTTCTAGTTCCACCTTTTGGCATGAAAGGCACCTAGTGGACTTTGGGCCAATCACCAGGAGACGGTGAGTTCTAGTTCCGCCTTAGGCATGAAAGGTGCCTACTGGACTTTGGGCCAATCGCCAAGAGACGGTGAGTTCTAGTTCTGCCTTAGACATGAAAACTGGCTGGGTGACTTTGGGCCAATCACCAGGAGACGGTGAGTTCTAGTTCCGCCTTAGGCACCAAAGCCCCCTCTCCCCCATCAGATTGTTGATGTGGGGAAAATAGGTGGAACCAGGAGCGTTGGTATGTTTGTCAATTGGAGTTCTTTACCAAAAATAATAAAGAGGAGTTAAAAATACGAATTATAAAATTAAAAGGGAAGCTTCATGTCTGCCTGGGGCCACTCACCTTGGGCATAATCACTGCCAAATCCACGTTCACATCCGGCTTGATGCAGGTGCCGAGCAGGTAACTCCCGACCACATTCACCTCTACTGGGGGCAGAAAGTGGAACTTCCCTTTCACCTTGAAAGGAAGCTGCAGGATAGGGACTTTCACTCCTGTGGGGAGCCAGGACTGATCAGTGATCTGAAAAACAAAAATGTAGAATTCCCCTGTCAGGATTCCGGCATTCACCCTCATTTAAATCATGAGTCTCGAGCCAAACTTCCAAAACTTCAAAAGGATTTATTGGGAGTTAACACGCCAGCACTGCCTGGGTGCAGCTGACTCTTGAGACACATAATTCATTGTCACCCTCGACCCTGGTTTTCACCCACCCCCTGGGTGTATTGTAATTCATATTCTCCAATAGGACACAACCATAGCCCAGAGTCATCAATAGGCTCTCCAGTTAGATATTTGCGGGGCAGAAACTTCCGTCACCTAGTTACTATCTTTGAAAAACTATTGATGGAATGCACGTTCAATTTCCAAGCTGCCACTGTGCTCTTTCAAACACCTTTCCCCTCTTCCCTTTCTGTTGGCAACTCTAAAAAGACCATAGAAATATTTTATGAGTTGTCACATCTTACATTGGTTTTCTTGACAGCTGGACTGGACCACTAAGCCTTCATTTATTTATAATTTTTCTCCCAAATCCATGCTGCTCTCAGGGTTCCGGCAGTTACCCCATTTAAATCAAGAGTTTCGGGGCAAACTTCAAAAGGATTTATTGGGAGTTAACATGCCGGCACTGTCTGGGTGTAGTCAACTCTGAGGCACATTGTTCATTGTCACCCTTGACCCTGGTTCTCCCTCTAGCCCTCTGGGCGTATCATAGTTCATATTCTCCAATGGGACACATCCATAGCCCAGAGTCATCAATCAGCCTCTCCAGTTAGAATTTTGCATGGCAGAAACTTCAGTCACCTAGTTACTATCTTTGAAAACATTTATGGAATGCACTTTCAGTTTGCAAACTGCCACACTGCTCCCCGCCCCCTTTCTGTTGGCAACTCTTTAAGGAAATATTTTAGGAGTTGACACCACCCTTTTATCCTTGAATCAGGACCAGGTTGAGATTCCGTGGGAGAGGTCCCAGGTGGTCCCAACAGAAGAATCCCCCCAAAATGCAGGTTGTCCTTGACGTAACGACCACAATTCAACCACAAATCTCTGCTGGTCTTGAGGAGCTTCCATTCATTGCTTCTTATCTTGCCTCTCAGGTGCCTTGGGAGAAGAGGTTGACCCCCTTCTTCTCTGTGAAAACCCCTCAGGAAGCAGAAGATACTTATTGTGCCTCCCACATCCTTCTCTTCGATAGACTAGTTCCCTCAAACATTCATTATATGATTTAACCTCCACACCCCAACCATCTTGGTTGCTCTTCTCTGCACTCTTTCCAGGATCTCAACATCTCAATAAAACATGGCAGCTGTCCCTATTCGCTATTTTCTGGAGACATTGGTCTCTAGATCCGAGTGTTGCTCTTAGGAACCCCTTTGTCAAGATTGAAAAATGCTGAAGACTATTATTGAAAAACCAAATGTAGACAATATAGACTGGGAGAAACCAGGCTCAATAGCAGTAACTGTGAGAGGGATCTTGGAGTCTTAGTGGACAACCAGCTAAATAGGAGCCAGCAGTGAATGTGCAGCAGCAGCCAAAAATGCTAATGCAATTCTAAGTTGCATTAACAGAGGGATACAATCGAGATCAAGGGAGGTACTCATACCACTCTATAAAGCCTTAGTAAGACCACACCCTAGAGTACTGCATCCAGTTTTGCTCACCATGCTATAAAAAAAGAGGTTGGGACTCTAGAAAGAGGGCAGAGAAGAGTAACCAGGGGACTGGAGTCTAAAACACATGAAGAACGGTTGCAGGAGCTGGGCCTGGCTAGTCTAGGGAAGAGAAGGACCAGGGGAGACAGGAGAGCATCTTCCAATATTTGAGGGGCTGCCCCAGAGAGGAGGGGTGTCAAGCTATCCTCCAAGGCACCCAAAGGCCAGACAAGGAATAATGGATGGAAACTGATCAGAGAGATTCAACCTGGAAATAAGGAGGGATTCCTGAGAGTGAGACCAACCAACCAAAGGAACAAAAGTTGCCCTCGGAAGTTGTGGGAGCTTCATCACTGGAGGCTTTCAAGAAGAGATTGGACTCTGTCAGTGATGGCATAGGGTCTCCTGCTTGTTCAGGGGGTTGGGCTATGGCCTATAAGGTCATCCAACTCTGGCTTATCCGTTATTGCTTTTCAACTTTTCAATCTGACCCATCCCTTCAGAACCTGAATCTGTGAAGGACAAGCCGATGGGAGATTGAAGGAGGGGCAGCTTCATCAGCTTTGGAGGAATGTGGGGAGGAGTAGACCGAGGCAGCCCAGGGTCCCTCAGGAGTGGGACGGCTTGTTAGCAGGGAAGAACGGGGGGCAGGATGACCGAGAGAGGGCAGAGGAAATGAGGAGCAACAGCACTCTCAGGTGATGAGCAAGGGCCGCCCCCTCCTGAGCACAGAGAGTGGAGAGAAGGTGGGAACAGTGCAGGTTGACCCAACAACTTGGGACGAGAGCGCCCCACTCCTCTTCACGAGGCACACCTGGGGACCGAGATTTAAAGAGATGTGGGGAAGAGTGCTTGTCAGGAACATACGCTGAGTTGGTAGAGTTTGGTGTGCCAGTACCGACATTTGGGAGTTGCTTGTTAGGAATGATACTCACCTAAAAGTTGGGTTGGCAATATATAAACCAGGAGTTATTTAATACTGTTATTTCTTTAAGAGAATGCTGTAATTGTGATTGGCTGAGGGTCCTCCAACGGCCATAAGATGGAGCCAGAAACCTGGTTTGTTCTTCTTGCATTTCCTGTTTTGCCTGATCGTCGTTCTGCCTGGATTGCTGTGAGTCTTGCAACTGTTAGCAAACTCTGTTTATTGAACTTTATGATACTTGACTTCTTTTTTGGATTATCCCTGCTTTAACCATGTATGATTTGGACTTTTTGTTGGACTTTGTTTACTCATTTACTGGAAGTAAAACCTACATTTTACTATTCAGTGTATCTGTATGCTGGTTGTATGGTATTCCTTACCATTCTCACTACGTTCCCCTGAGTGCACTCATTCTCCTAACGGGAAATACCTCAACACTTCTTCCTTCCTTTGTGGACTCGGAGCCTTCTTCCTGACTTTGCGGACTCATTGTTTGCTCCTTGATTTGTGGACTCATTTCCCTGTTGCTTTGCTGGACTGGGCGCAGCCATAGGCTGCCATGTGTGTGTGCACGTTTTGCTCTGGGACTTGCCAATAATGTGAGGGCATTTGGCAGGAAATTTGAAGCCTTAAAGGGAAGTTTGGACTCTCAGCTGGCTGTGTGACCTCTGCGCTTTCTCCTGGGTCATTACAGTAGAGTCGGGGAAAATTTAGAGGTGGTTTTGCTTTCTTCTGTGCCAGAATGATGTATTCCATAAATATTTGCTTTTAGGATTTTAACTCTCCTGAAGATGCTTGCTTTTATGGGCTCTGTTAGTAGGACAGTTGATACCCTAGGCTGTGCAGGGAAGAGATCCTGAGGGATCCCAAATCTGGAAATCCACAAAAAAAAAAAAAAAAAACAAGGAACCAGAGCGAGATGATAAAGGTTGCAACGTTAAACCCACTTTCCCATAGAAAGGAAGATCTATGGAGTACAGTGGCTTCCTAGGAAATAAGTCCCAAGATGTCCCAAAGGTGGGGTTTTTTTCTTTCAAAAAGCAACTGGACTTACTTGATTTTTTCCCCCTTGAAAATGTTTCACTTCCTGTCCAGGAGGCTTCTTTGGTTCTGACTGAAGAGCTCAGAGTCAGAACCGGAGAAGCTCTTGGATGAGAAGTGAAATGTTCTCAAGGGGGAAAAAATTAAGAAAGGCTAATTGCATTTTGGAAAAGCACCTTTGGGACAAACTGTGACACAGATGACCGAGAACCTCCGTCGATATACCAAAGGTGATTCTTTTCAAGAGGCAACTGAATTTTCTGGTTTTTTCTTGAAGGCTTTTTGCTTCTTATCTGACATTAAACTGACATTTTCTTCAGTTTGGACCGAAGAGCTGAGAAGTCAGAGTGGAAGAAGCGTCTTGGATGAGAAGTGAAATGTCTTCAAAGAAAAAAAACCAGAAAGTCCAGTTGCCTCTGAAAAAACACCTTTGGGACAACCAGGACCTGGATGACTGAGAACCTTTAAAGACTTATGTCAAGATGCTATCAACCCCACAGATCTGAAGCATACATCTCTTGCCGGAACCTCTGGGACGTTGTTAAGCAGGGTGCTGATTTCATGAAGGAAGGCTTCAATTCTCTGCTTCCTCTTCTTGAGAGTCACCTCTTTCAACAGTTCTTCGATCTGCAGAAGGAGAAAAAATGTGATAGGGGGGTCAGATTGTTGTAGCCCACCAGTGGCCAGTGGAGCTGGCGGCAGACTCGGACAGTGAAGAGGTTGGGGAGGAACATGAGCCAGTCCTGGAGTCTGGAGAAAGCTCTGATGAGGGCTTTGTGTCAAAGGCAGAGAGGGGACCAGGGCCGTCTGACAGTTATCAGCTGCCTTTGGAGTCGGAGATCAGTGGGGCAGAAGAACAGCTGGAGCCTGTTCCCAGTGTGCGGATGCACAGAGCTGCCAGGAAAAGGGAACCAATTAAAGAACAAGGGTCAACTCAGGAGTAAAGGCTCAGGTGGATGGTGAATGGCCCCTCCCATAGGGAATAAAGAGGAGCGAAAGGGGAGTGGGGTTTTGCAGGAGACAATAAGTTCAGTTCATTAGGGTGAAGATCTATTCCTGACTTCTTGCCAAGTAATTGCTGCTACAGTGTGGCATCTGGAAGCTATCGGCTTGGCAACTCTCCAAGTCTGATCAAGGTCTGTCATTGTGAAATCTCTTGAAAGACTGTTTGCTGGGACTTTGTTGGAGAGGGATTCCCTTTGACCTAAATAAAAGGGGTTTTATCAGGATGAGGAGTCAGCATCATGATCAAAATGGGGGGGGGGGGGTGTCAAAACGTCCCGGATCTTCCTTTTGTTATACGAATCGCCCTTCTGGTTCCCCTGGCCAAATCTGTTTCACCCACCAAGCTGCCAAGCACAAGCAACACAAGAGTTACTCAAAACTAACCACAGTAAGCAACTTCATTGTCTTGACTTGACTCTCCCTTCCCATTTCCCAAGCTAATGTCTGCTTGAAGGCCATTTTTCTTTGAGGCTTCTGAGCTGCCACATTCAGTGCCTGGGGATTTGGGATTTCAGGGAGCGATGGAAGATTAGCCACAACAACATTTTTTTCTCAGAAAGTCAAGGACACGTTACCCTGCACCTGGAGGGGAGTGGTTGGGGGTAGTACCTCCAGTTGGAATGAAGTGAGGATTGGACCATGTGATGGACGATTGGGTGCAGGGGTTGGATTTTGGGTTTTCTTTGGGTTAGGGAAAAACCAGAACTCTATGATTCGGGTTTTCCCCAGATGTGCCAATATGACATTTTCTATTTTCTATCTATATATATATATGAAAGCAAAATACCCCTCACGCATCATCACAAAATCTCCAGAACCATAAAGCCTACAAACTTGAAATTGGGCATATATGTTCCTCTTGGCTTCTAGGGGCTCACTAAGAAAGGATTTTTCGAAATGACCATCAGAGCATTAGTATTATCCTATATAATACGCTCTGATGCTCAGGAGTTCTACTCCCCCTCCCCACCTGAATAGAAATATCTTCCAAGTACAAAACACAAGCAGAGGAATCTCAGTTTCAGAGCACCAAGCAGCTTTAGTACAGAACAGTTGAGCTAAGCCACACCCAGGCTCCTTGTTGTCTCCTTCTTGCTCACACAACAAATACTCTTTCAGTTTCCAAACAGTCCTCAACTCTCTCACACACTGACAGGACGCTAGCCAGACGAATAACAATGGATGTTGGTTAGGCAGAGGCAGAATTCGCCCCCCCCCTTATTTTCCCCCCAAAAAAACGAAGCCCGATCACATAGTTGCGTTGCGAAGCACGGAGATCGAGCTAGTCTCTAATAAAGTGGGATCTTTGGGGAGACAATATTCTGAGTCTATTTCGTTGGAGGTTGGAACACCGACAGCCGAACTGACCTGCAGACGCAGAAGGTTGGAATGGAACAGGTTCTCGGTCTCCTTGAGATGGCTCAGCTCTTCGTTGGTGGGCACCTTATACAGCTCACTTTTGTCCAATTTCACCGGCTTCAAGAGGCCTTCAGGCGAGGCAGCTCGTTTCTTTCCCTTTGCTTTCTCTTCCTTAGGGATGTCATTTTGTATCTCTTCCTTCTCCGGATCTTTAGTTCCCTCATCACTTTCAGGTAACATCTGCAGGTAACAACAACACAAAAAAGAAAGGGAATTATTCACCCAAATAAGGATGCTGATTTTGTCTTTTAACAATCCTGCTACCTGGTCTGTTTTTACACCGTGGTCACAAAAGAGGAAAGCCTTTCCTGTTTTCCATACCTGTTCTAGATTCATTTTTTTCCACCTTGGCTTTGTGTTTTTTTTTTTTCAAGCTTAAAATTTTATGATTAATTTTATAAATATTTTATTTTATGCATTACTATTAAACCTTTCTTTTCACCCATCCCCTCCCACTTGTGACTGTAGGACTGTACGGCTTTGTTGCTTGTATCCTTACAATTTATATTGACTGTTTCCAAGTGTGATTTGATTGCTTATTGTACCCTATGACTATTATTAAGTGTTGTACCTGATGATTCTTGACTCTTGAGGAATGTATTTTTTCTTTTTTGTACACAGAGTATTTACACCAAGACAAATTCCTTGTGTGTCCAATCATATTTGCCAATAAAAATTATATTCTATTCTGTTCTATTCTGTTCTATTCTATATTCCAATATCCTATTTGACTGTTTCCTAGTATAATTCAATTACTTATTGTACCCTATGACTATTATTAACTTGATTTTTCACTCTTGAGGAATGTATCTTTTCTTTTATGTACATTGAGAGCATATGCACCAAGATAAATTCCTTGTGTTTCCAATCACACTTGGTCAAGAAAGACTAAAGAACTACACTAAAAAAGAGCAGGATATCAGACAGATACAGCCAGTCCTTGCCTTACAACCACAAGGGACCTCAACATCTATCTATCTATCTAGAGGTAAAGGTTCCCCTTGCATATATGTGCTTGTAGTTTCCAGCTTTTGGAGGCAGTGCTCATCTCTGTTACAAAGCCGAAGAACCAACGCTGTCCGAAGACGTCTCCATGGTTATATATTCGGCCGAAGGCACACGTAATGCTGTTCCCTTCCCACCAAAGTGGTCCCTATTTTTCTACTTGCATTTTTTACATGGTTTCGGAACCGCTAAGTTGGCAGAAGCTGGGATAAATAACGGGAGTTCACTTTGTTACGCAGCATTGGGGATTCAAACCGCCAAACTGCTGACCTTTGTGATCGACTAGCTCAGTGTCTTAGCCCCAGAGCCACTGTGTCCCTTGTTTTTTCAACAAAAACCTTTTTTTTAACCAACTTTTAAAAGGTATAGACTTCAATTCCAAAATTTCCCAGGCAGCCAGTGCATCTTTGAAGCCCAAGAACAGAATTAAAACAACTAATTCTCTTCCTTCACAAACTTTTAAACTGTATTTAGTATTTATTCCCCTCCTTCATGAGCTTTTAAGCTTTATTTATTTACTGTATGTCCTTCTTTGTGAGCTTTTAAGCTTTTCTTTACTATTAAGGTTTGTCCAATTATTCATCTTTGGAAACTACGCTGCTCAAAAATTATAGAGTCCTTAACTTACAGCCTTTGGTTTAGTTACATTCAGAGTTACAACGGCCCAGAAAAAAGGGACTTGTGACTAGTTTTCACGTTTAAGACTCTTGCAGCATCCCCAATAATGGTCACATGATCAAAACTCAGATCCTCGGGCACTGACTTGTATTTATGACGGTTGCAGTATCCAGGGAAGTCAATGGGGAATCTAGTTTTACTACAATTCATGTAACAACTGCAACAAGAAAGGCCATAAAATGGGGCAAAATAAAATTACACATAAAACATATCTAAATCATCATCATAAAATGGTAAAAAATTTACTTAACAACTGTCTCGCTTAACAACAGAAATTTTTGGGACCAATTGTGGTAGTAAGTCAGGTATTACCTGTCACTTCCCATTCTTTTTATACCATCTTTTAACTACTGCAATACTCTTTGTTTTCAGCCCCCAGTTAATTTTATTTATTTGTTTGTTTATTAAACTGCTTTGTCACCCATCTCCCATTCAAGGTGACTGTGGGTGGCTTAAGATTAAGAGCAGAGGGTTGGACTAGAAGGCCTCCAAGGTCCCTTCCACCTTTGCTGTCTATGAAGATTCTCAGTCATGGTTGTCCCAAAGGTGTATTTTTCAGGAGGCAACTGGACTTTCTTGTTTTTTCTTTGAAGATATTTTGCTTCTCATCCAAGAAGCTTCTTCAGCTCTGACAGGATGGTGGGGAATGGATTTTATACTCCTTGCAGACAGCTGGTCATTTGCATCCTTTTTAGAGAGTTGTTGAGACCACTTGGAGGTTTTATCTGTGTCCTCAGGATCACCTGAGTGGTGCAAATGGTTCCTGTAGTCTGCTATTTTTGGGAAATCCATTCATACTCCCACACCATTCAAGGGAGTTCATCCCAAAGTGCATGGTTAAAAATCTATGCAGATTCTCCGTCATTCAGGTCATGGTTGACCCAAAGCTGCTTTTTTCAAGAGGCAACGGGACAGTCTGATTTTTCTTAAGACATTTCACTTCTCATCTGAGAAGCTTCTTCAGCTCTGACTGGATGGTGGGGAAGGGAAGGATTTATACTCCTTGCAGACAGCTAGTCATTTGCATCCTTTTAGAGGGTTGTTGAGGACACTTGGAGGTTTGTCTGTGTCCTCAGAGTCACCTAAATATTGCTCCTGGTTCCTGTGGTCTGCAATTTTTTCCACTTGGAAATCCATTCTAACTCCCACACCATTGAAAGGGTGTTTGTTAGGGATAACATTGTTCACCCTAACTGGTTTAGGTGAAATAATAACTATGAATCATAGTTAGTGTATGTTAGAGTGTATACAGCTTTAACTGGGAAATAGCAATTAAAGGAGTGGTTAAGAAAACAATATAAAAGTAGCAAGACTACGGCTTGCTCTCACTCTCTGGCTTTGATGATCCCTAATTACTGCTTGGAATCAAGACTGCATTGCTCGAACGGGAGAGACAACAACGGACTGATTTGTAAGTGAACTGACATAGGATATTCTACATGGACTTTGCTAAATGAATACCCCTGAATGGACTGACTACATGGTAAATGAATATTGGACTGTTATTTGACTATGCCATAAACTTATACTGGAATAAAATATATTCTTGATAGCACAAGCGTATCTGTTATTTTTACTGTATGTTAATAAACATACAAGCTTAGCTCACTCATTTATCTGTGTGCCTATCTGACTAACGCTGCACATTCTGTTTAGCTTGTCTACCTAACCCTGGTTGGGGAACCCAGGCTTAACAGTGTTCATCCCAAATTGTATAGCTAAAAGTTTGTAGAGATTCTCAGTCATTCAGGTCATGGTTGTCCCAAAGATGCTTTTTTTTTTTTCACTAGGCAACTGGACTTTCTCTTTTTTTCTTTTGAAGACATGTCGCTTCTCACCCAAGCTTCTTCAGCTCTTACTGGGATGGTGGGGAATGGAAGGATTTACACTCCTTGCAGACAAGACAGTTGGTCATTTGTTAAGGCCACCTGGAGATAAGAAGCAAAAGGTCTTCAAAGAAAAACCAGAAAAGTCCAGTTGCCTCTTGAAAAAAAAAAAAAAAAAAAGCACCTTTGAGACATCCAACACAATAAACTTCAATAAATAAGATCCATCCTTGGGTCTCGCTTGAATGAGAAGCCAGCAGGCACCCTAGGTTTGCAAGGAAGCAAAAGCCTCCTGAAACAAGGCAATGGAAAGGAGAGCCAAATCCTGGTCCACCTGCAGCCACAAAGAGGCTTTGGGCCCACTAAATCTACTCCGTCAAGCGGCTTGACGACCTGACAGGAGCTGTTGCAAGAAACGGGACTTAGCATCCATCAAAATAGATTTTGCAGGAAATATATTTGGGGTGGGGGTGGGGGGGCGCGAGGAAAAAAGTTCCTCTCCTTCCCCCCCCCTCCCAAAATTAACTACACCCTCAAAGATGAGATGCTGGGATGCATCAATCAAAATAACAGCATAATAAAAGGGACCCTTCGAGGTCTTCTAGCCCAACCCTACAGTTCAATGGATCAAGCTCTCTGGCCAACTTGGGCCATGCCAGGCTATGGTTGCCTTCCATCACCACCACCACCCCGTCCCCACCCCCAAACCCTGAAACAAAGCGAAGGGGAAGAGACTGCGAGTTGTAGCCCCGGACTACAACTCCCATCGTCTTTGACCCCCTCCCCCGGCCGTGGACGATGGGGGTTGTGGTCCCAGGAAGAGACAGGCGAAGGTCCCGTCCCCTCCCCCCCGACGGTATTGCTTCTCCCCAATCTTCCGTCCTCCTACACCACGCTCCGCTGAGCCGCAACTCACCTTCCGCCGACCCGCTCGGGCAGCCATGTGGGCGGAACTCGGCAAAAACCACGTGGAGCCCGACAGCAGCTCAACGGCTCCCACCGGCTTCCGGCTTCCAAGTTCGTCATTTCCGGTCTACGAGAGTCTTAGCGTCGTTCAGCCACGCCCCCCCCCCCACCACCACCTTTCCGAGGTTTGGTTGAGAGCGTGAAGGAAGTGTTTCTGGAACGACGGGACGTGATTGACGCAGTTGACTCTAGAAGTAGGAAAAAGGAAAGAGGGGTCCAACCTCGCCCTCTGTTTCTGGAGGAGGGACTTCCGGGCTCAGTTGGACCACTTTGCTGGTTTACAAGGTAAGTCCTCTTGCAACTCTTGCCACTTGCAACTCGTTTAGTGACCATTCGAAGTTACAACGGCACTGGGGAAAAAAAAATAACTTAGGGCCGTTTTTTCACACTGCATCCCTACACGTTGCAGCCTCCCCATGGTCAGGTGCTCAAAATTCAGGTACTTGGCAGCTGACTCGTATTTATGACAGTTGCAGCGTCCAGGGCTGGTGATGGTGGTTATGTGATCCCCTTTGGCGATCTTCTGCACAACCAAACCCAATGGGGAAGCCGGATTCACTTAACGACTGTGGGACTAATCCGAACAACTGCAATGATTCACTTAATCAGGAGTTCTATTTCCCCTCCCCACCTGAAAAGAAATCTCTTATCTTCCAAATGCAAAACACAAGCAGAGGAGAGGAGGCTCAGTTTCAGAGCACCAAGCAGCTTTAGTGCAGAACAGTTAAGCTCAGCCACGCCCAGGCTCCTTGCTGTCTCCTTGCTCACACAGCAAATACTGCTTCGATTTCCAAACAGCCCTCAACGCTCTCACACACTGAGAGGACGCTAGCCAGAGGAATACCGATGGATGCTGGTAGGCAGAGGCAGAATTTTTCCTGCCTTATTTTCCTGCTGGGTATCCAGCTAGTACAAAATATAAATAAAAAAATATTGTAGAGCTTGATTTTCATTTCAGAAAACCAGCATCACTCCTTTATTGGTCTTACCGCTAAATACCAGAGTTTCTCTGGTGTCCAGCAGATAGCGCCCTTGGCCTGCTCAGCTCAGTCTTGGTTTTGCTTGAAGTAGAATTGTTTTCAGGTGTCCCATCAGTGTGCAAAGGCAGCCCCACCCCCTTTTCACACCCAGGGCTTTATCACAAGAATGGAAACCCCGCCTATCCCTGTGACTATTTTTACACTATTCCACAAATGCCAGAAGAACCTCCTGTCCTCATCTCTGGCTTTCTTTGGCGGATTCATTAATTACAAGAAGCCATTGTTTGTTTAACTGTCATTTACTGGATAAGCCATAAGAAGCCATAGTTTGTTTAGTTGCAGTTTGTTGTATAAACCACAATTTACAAGAAGCCATAGTTTATCTGTCACTTCTTGGATAAGCCAGAGTTATAAAAAGCCATAGCTTGTTTAGTTTATTGGATAAATCACAGTTTGCAAGAAGCCATAATTTTCTTTAGCTATAGTTTTTGGATATACTACAATTTACAAGAAGCCATAGTTTCTTCACCTGTTGTTTATTGGATAAATCACAATTTACAAGGAGCCATAGTTTAACTGCCATTTATTGGATAAGCCACAATTATAAGAAACCATAATTTGTTAATCTGCAGTTTATTGGATAAATCACAATTTACAAGGAGCCATAGTTTGTTTAGCTGTCATTTATTGGCTAAATCACCATTTACAAGAAGCCATAGTTTCTTTAGCTGTAGTTTATTGCATAAATCATAATGTACAAGAAACTATAGTTTCTTTACTGTATTTTATTAGATAAACCACTATCCTAAGCCAACACCAAGCATATTCCTATGATCAGGGAGCCCAGTATATCAACTGAAGATCTCTTACTCAATCTGTCCAGTGGTGGGATTCAAACTTTTTTACTACCAGTTCTGTGGGCGTGGCTGGTGGGTGGGCATAGCTTGGTGGGCATTGCTGCAAAATCCTCATTCCCTCCCCACCCCACTAACCTGCTTTCCAGCTCTGTTCTCTGTGCAAGGCAACCAAAGGAGACCCAGCCGATCAGCTGGGACTCAATAGGAGGCAGAAAATAGACAGGGTTGGTGGGGCCAGTCAGGGTAGCTTTTGACTTACAACAGTTCATTTAGTGACAAAGTTACAATGGCACTGAAAAAAGTGACTTACGACCGTCTTTCACACTTATGACCATTGCACCATCCCCGTGGTCACGTGATCAACATTGAGATGCTTAGCAGCTGACTTACACTTATGACGGTTGAAGTGTCCCAGGATGATGGGATCTCCTTTCACGACCTTCTGACAAGCTGTGATGACCAAGAGTGTTGCACAAACAGAACAAAATCCAAAATGTAAATAAATGTCCTTTCATGCCTCCAACTTAGCCCCACTGCTCAATAATTCTCAGTTGGAGATAAAACTTATTCAAAAATAGTCTTCAAAAGAAAGCAGTACAGTCCGAACTTAACAAGCAGATAGAGGTGAAATGAAAAACCAAACAAACTACAATGATGAAATTTCCACAACTGACCAGGATAAGTAATTACCAAATTCAAGGAGATAACAAGGCACAGTCTGTTGGAAGGACGCCAACCAAGATAATTTCAGCCCAAAATAAAACAAGCAACACTGTGCTGTAATCATCTTTCTTATATAGTAGTCTCCCCAGCTGCAACCAATGAGGAGGATCATGGCCACTTCCTCTCTCATAAACCAAGTTGTTGCCTTCTCCGTTCCTCCCTGTGTGTCCTAGGATGCAGAGGGGATGGGCCTGCCTTATCCTCTGACTGCTCAGCCAGCCTCTGCCCTTCCACAACCTCCTCCACAACCTCCGGAGACACACCTCCACTCCCTGTCGCCTGTTCCTCCTCTCCCTCAGAGTCCAACTCTATGAAGGGCATGACACAAGCAAAGTCAGAGGGGAACCAGATTCACTTAACAACCATGTTGCTAACAACTGCATTGTTCACTTAACAACTGTGGCAAGAAAGGGCAAAACTAACTTAATGCATGTCACACTTAACAACATGAATGATGGGCTCAGTTGTGGTCATAACTCAAGGACTGCCTGTAACTACCTGAAGTAAGATTTAACATCAGGGTCCCAAAGGAAATTTACATGGGAAAGGATTGTTTGTGTCCTTAAATTATTCTCAAAAAATCCAACCTCATCCTCACATTTTATTGTATTATATATACTCAAAAAGATTTATTATCATTTTATTGTCACTTTATTATGAAACATTACATAGAAAGAATAAATAACACAAGAAAAAGAGATAAAAATGGAAGAAACAGAATTTAGGCTTGACCTAAAAATTAAAGTTTTTCTAATTTCTAAATTGTTTATGCCATGGGACTGCCGCTGCGTTTTTCAATCTTGCCAACTTTATGTGGACTTTTAAACTCCCAGAATTCTCTTAGCCAGCAGAGAATTCTGGGAGTTGCAGTCCTTAAAGTTACCAAGGTTTTGTTGGAAGTTAAAACCCATCCCTCTCCTAGGAAAATGAAATATTTTAGGATATATTAAAAAGGCAGAATATTTCCCCTAAAAAGAGTAGAAACTCAAAAGCAGAAACTCACCTCAGAAGCAGAAACTCACACCACCCCCCCCTTTGCTAATGGGCCATTACTCTGGCCTAGGCCAGCCTATTTTACATCACAAAGATCTACACCAGGTAGAGCTATAGGAATTGCTCAAAGTCCTTTCGTTACATCATCCGCCAGCAAGGCTCAACCAAGCCTGGGACTCAGGACAGCCTACAGAGTTGCCCCTGCATGGCCCCATGGGAGTCTGACAACCAATCAGAATACAAGCTCAAATTCAAATATCAACAGAAGGCATAAAACCCAGGCTTTCTCAGCATCTCCGTCCTTCACCCAAGGCAAGTGATCCTGTCCACCATTAAACCATCTTTCCAAGCAGTCACCATGTTTCCAGTGTCTTTCTTCCCCACTTGGAACTGAACCCTGAAGGCTATTTCTCCCAACAGTTGAAAAACACTACTAGGTTATACTGTACTAGTCTGAAAAGCCCATTGAGCCATAACCAGGTTACTCAACTTGGTTTACCATGGCTTGTATCTGTGGTTGATCTTAGCTATCAAAGCTTAGCCTAATGGTGGTTTACACATGATTTGGCCCAGTGCATTAATGTGATCCAAGTTATTTTTGAACCAGACCATAAACCCTGTTCAGTGGCAGATGAATTGTTGGCCTTTATTGATCTCTCTCTGTGTGTATATATGTAGGGGTGTATTTTTATATGTACATTACATATGTAAATGTATTATAAATATGTGTTGTGTTATATAAATATATAACATAATACACACATACAACGAATGATCCATTGCCTACATTGGCATGTACAATTACATATTGTGACAATGATATAATTGATCCATTGCCTACATTTTATTGTACCTTTCATGGCAATTAATTTCGCACTTTCATTATTTGGAAATAACACCCAATAAATCAGCATTGAGGAAATGACGTCTTTTTCATTTAAAAGAGCATTTCGATCAATCCACCCCTTAATGGTTCCGTCCATGTAAGAGGAGCTAAAGGCCTCCCCTACGCCAAAGACCTTGGACAACAGAGCCAGCAACCAGCCAATCCCTGAAGGCGGCTGAGCACCATTTTAACAACCAGCGGCCAATGGCCGAACGTTTCCTTTCCTTTAGGGCGGGAACCATGAGAAGAAAGCTTAAGAGGCAACCAATGATGTAACGGTAGAGGGTGGGGCTAGGCTAAACATTGGACGAGAAAGGGAGAGGGCTTCCCCTGAGGGAGTGATCCATGAGAATTAAGCTTTGGAGTCAACCAATGACATTACGGTGGAGGGCGGAGCTAGGAGCGGGGAGAGAGAACGAGCGTGTGTTCCGCCCCGTCAATCAGAGCGCTGGTAAAAGCTTCCCAATAAAGCCGCCTCTAACGTCACCGGGGAGAGGCGTTGCCAAGCCCGCCTCTGACGTCACCGGAGGGAAAGGCGTCGCGATCGAGCCGCCTCAGCCCTCTGCGCGTGCGCGGAGAGGGCGGCCGGCCGGCCTGCGCCTCCTGCCCGAGGCAGGAAGGCGGAAGCGGGGGAAACGGAAGCAGCAAGGCGGGGTCTGCCGGGCGGAGCGTGCGCGTTCCCATCAAGCGGGCGCGAGCGACGGAACTGAGCGAGCGGCGGCGGCGCCGTCACAAAAGGAAGCGGCGGCGGCGACGGGCCGAAAGCGGTGCGGCGGGGGAGGAGGGTTACGTGGCGGCCTCGCTCGGTGGCGGAGGAGGCCGCGCTCGTCCCGCCTTTGCTCCTCCCCGCGGCGCCGGCGGGATCGCCCCCCTCCCCTCCTCCCCTCCCCGCACGGAGCAGGAGGATCGCGGCGGCGGCGGCTGCTGCTGCGGCGGGCGGGCCGGGCGGCCTGGCCCGGCCTGGCCCGCCGCGGCCTGGCCCGGCCCGGCCTGAGCGGCGGCTCCCGTCTCGCCTCCTTCCTCTTCCTCGGTCTCCTGGCCTTCGCCCTCGCCGCCCCCCGCCATGGCGCAGCAGCAGGTGAGCAGCTCCCAGAAGGCGCTGATGCTGGAGTTGAAGGGGCTGCAGGAGGAGCCGGTGGAGGGCTTCCGCATCACCCTGGTCGACGAGTCCGACCTGTACAACTGGGAGGTGGCCATCTTCGGGCCGCCCAACACGCTCTACGAGGGCGGCTACTTCAAGGTGAGGCCCCGCCCCCCGGGCCCCCTCCCCTCACGTACGGGGGGGGCGACACGCAGGCCTTGTCGGGGAAGCTGATGCTAAAGGTGAGGGGGGGACTTCAAGGTGAAGCCCCTCCCCCACACTCCTCCCTCGCATTCCCCTCCCCCCAAATAGGGGGGGACCACGACGACGACGTGCAGGCCTTGCAGGGAAAGAGGAGGGGGCTAAAGGTGGGGGGTGGCTTCGCTGTACTTCAAGGTGAGGCCCCTCCCCCTCACTCCTCCCCCACATATACCCCTCCCCCCACACCTTTCCTCCACATGTGGGGGTGAGGGCCTTGCAGGGAAAGTGGGAGGAGGCCCTAAAGGTGTGGGGGGGGGGGGCTTCTCTGCACTTCAAGATGAAGCCCCTCCCACACAACTCTCCCTCTCAACACAACTCCACATACCCCCTTCCTCACACACTCCTGGGACACACACACACACAGGCCTCCCCGAAAGGATTTGAAGGGGGTCCTAAAAGGTGATTGGGGGGGGTCTTCTCTGTGCCTCTCCCACTCACAAGGGTTTGGCACCCCGGTTTTCAAGGGGGAGGGGGTCTCTCCCTGCCTTGGCACACACCCTTTTTTTTCCTGAGGGTCTCTCTGGTTTTGTACCCCGCTTTTCATGAGGGTCTCCCTGATGTCGCACCCCACCTTTTGAGGAGGGGCTCCCGGTTGTGGCACCCTGCTTTCTCATGATGCTCTCTCCCTGGGTTTGCAACCCACTTTTCATGGAGGTCTCCCTGCTGTAACACCGTTTTTGAAAGAGGCTCTCCCTCCTTTTCCTGGGGGTCTCCGAGGATTAGGCACTCCATTTCTTCATGAGGGTCTTTCCACCCCATGTGGGTCTCCCCATTTTTCCAGGTTTGTACACACACACCCTTTTGGGGGCCTCCCCGGGTTTGCACCCCCCTTTTTAATGAATGTCTACCCACTTTCCATGGCAAGTCTCTTGCTTTGCCCCCCCCCCCCCACTTTGTGTGAAGGTCTCCCCTTTTTTCACAGGGGAGCCTTCCCTGCAGCTTTCCCAAGATTGCACCCTACTTTCTAAGGAAAGTCTCCCCACTTTTTGTGAGGGAAGGTGTCTCTGGTTTGACACCCCCACTGTTCATGGTGGTTTGACACTTTGTTTTTCTGGACGTTTCCCTGTTTTTCATGAGGGGCTTTCCCCAGTTTGCACCCCATTTTTAATTAGGATTTTTCATGAGGGCTTCTACACCCCACCTTTTCTGAGGGTCTCCCCACTTCTCATGAAGGCCTCCCTGCTTTTGCACCCCACATATTATGACTGTTTTCCTGCTCCCCCCCATTTTAATGAGGGTCCCCCCACATATTCGTGGGCACCTTTTCTTCTTGCTTTGTTCCTTTGAGACTCCCTTCTCTCTCTCCCCCCTTCCCCCCCTCCCGCATATCAATGAGAGAGGAAGGGCTGTGTCTGATCTTCTTAGCTTCCCCCCACCCCCAATTCCTCCCCTTCTCCTGAGGTCACCTGGGGAAACTCCCACAACTGGGGAGGGTAGGAGCCCAGCCCTTCAGAGCCCCCCCCCTTTTTTTTTTTCAGGGCCATCCCTTTGCTTTTCTCCCCTTGCATTTCTAGCTGGGAAAAGGGGAAAAAAAGAAACACGTTCTTCTTAATTTTAATCTTCCATATTGTCTTATTTTTTTTTATCACGATGTCATCCTCCCAGAGCTGCTCTGACAGAGTCAGATGGGCTGCATATATAAATTTAATAAATAATAAAACCGGCTGCACTCCTTCTCCCTCTGGGGAGACAAAAGGTTTGCCTCCATGCCTTTGGGTGGAAGGTTAAAAGTTAGCCAGATCGGATCCAAAACCGAATTACTTCTAAGGCTGCCCAGAGTCGCTTTATACATGAGAGAAAGAAGTTTATCTTGCCTATTATCTCATGCATTTTTATGCAAGATGAGCCACATGTAAATGTAATAATAAAATATATCTAGAAAGCAAGAATGCTGTTGGAAAGACTGGCATTGGAGATGCAGAATGCACCTTTCCCTCAGGTAAAGAAGTTGATTGCTTTAGAAACCTAAGCAGACAGGTATTTCTCTTTGCGTTTACCTAGAAAGCGGGCAGGTAATTTTCTGTGTTTACCTGGAGCATTTTAGATCTTGAATAGGAACCTTCAAGGGGTGTGCTGGATCCTACAGACCACTCGCCTAATTTGTGCGTCCTGTAAAAAATAATGGACATTTTTAACCTGAGTTTGCATTGGAGTATGGAGTGAATACCTTGTGTTTTAGGAGCATACGTGAATGGTTTATTTAATTCAAGGGTGGGTGAACTATGGCACTTTGATGACTTGTAGACTTCAATTCCCAGAATTCTCAGCATTCCTGAGCCAGCATTCTGGGAGCTGAAGTCTACTAATATCCTGGTGGATTGCCCACACAGGCTAGGGATTCTGGGAGTTGGAGTCCACAAGTCATAAAGGGCCATAGTTCCTCACATCTGTTTAATAGTTTCTTTTCAGTGGAAATATTTTCCAAATTAGGAGCAACTGGTAGGAAGAGGCTGAAAAAAAAAGTTTAAAAGGTAGCAGTGACCATGCAACTTTTTATGAGGGTCACCCCATCTTGTTTTTTTTTTTTTTAATTTTGATCTCCAGATCTGTATATTTCTTTGCTCCTAACATTTGTTGATCCAGGCAACCTACCTTTTGGTGCACTGCCTATATTTAAGACAACTTCTGATGTAAAATGTTAGGGATATATTTTTTAATCCTAGGGTTTTAAAAGTGTAGACACCAAGTAATTCTGCCATGCATTGAGTTTGAACTGGAGAAGGAAGGTGTGAAATGCAGTGTTTGCTGTGAATTTATAAACAAATGAACTTTTAGAATGTGCTTTTCAAATTCTGGTAAAATACCTTGATCCCCTATTAAGCGAAAAGTCCCTCATTAGGTGAAAATTATTTTTAAGTATTTTATGCATGTGTTATATACAAGTTAATAATCCTTTGTGGGGTAGTTCTGCCTACTTTAGGAAAGTATTTTAAGGCAGGGATATCCAACCTGGGGAGTTGTGGACTTCAATTCCCAGAATTCCCCAGCCAGCATGGGGAATCTTGGGAGTTGAAGTCCACAGGACTTAAAGTTCCCAAGGTTGGACACTCTATCTCAAGCCCTTTCCTGGGAGGCCAGTGGCTATTCTGAATGCACAGGGACCCCAAAAAGTTATTAAAATATATCTTCCAGTATCCTACCTTGACCTGCTATCCAGGTACATATGTTTGAGACTGAAGTTATAAGTGTGACATGTTCTTGTTACTCTATACTTTCCTCATTTCAAATGTAGCTAGGCACTTGGCAGATAGCTGTACTCTTAAAAACTCAGTTGTGTTTAATTTTAGAGCTGTAGCGTGAATTGCAAGAATTGATTGTAACTGATCATAGGACTTGCTGACTAATGTGGGTTATCAACTGACATCTATTTCTCCTTATTCAAAGCACTTAAAATAGGTCAGAAGATAATAAACCTAGTATTGCCCTAACGTCACTAGGTTAGGGGTTAGGTGAAGTGGCAAGACAGGGGAATTGAGAGCCAGGATTTCAAAAGGGTGTGGGCTGCAGTATATTTGCAGCCTGTGACTTTTGGCTCCGTGTCCCAGCAGCTCAACATCCCAAGAAATCTCTTCTGTGGAGATGCCAGCGGGAAGTTTTCAACCCACAAGGGAGCAGCAGTTATCCTAAAGCGGATTGTAAACATAAAACTTGATAAGGGATGCCTGGAGAACCCATAAAAATGAAAAAATAAAAACCCAGCTTTTTAAAAAGCTGGCATGGGGAGCCTTGTGTCCTGAATATGAAATCCCATGTGTTGGTAGACAGCAAAGAGAACTGAAGTGCCCAGTCCAGATCATCATGGCTGTATTATGGAAGGCAGATTAGGACCATAATGGTTCAGCTGGATCAAACCCAGGTTCAGCCAGGCAGCTATCTTTCATCAACCGGCAGCTGAATGCATGCAGGACAGGAGATGACCTTGGTTGTTTTTCCAGAGCGGCTGGTATCCAGAGAGATGCTGCTTCTATCTGTGCAACAAAATTCCATTTAACTCTGTGCTTAGAGAACCATAGAGGGTGATTGTTTTTAGCCCTTCCAAAAAAAAAAAAAATTATTCTGGAGACCACCATTGCAATTATTGGACCTGATGCAAAATAAAATACAGAGTGCAACTAATTCACACAGTAATTGTGGCTCTCTAGGAAATTAACTCAAATTTTAGCTGAACTGAATTTGTCTGGAAGCTTTTTAAAAGATGGGTGACGTTAACTAGTTTGGGTCATGAAATGTCAAAAAAAAAAACAAAACCCAAGCTCAGAGAGCATCAAGGACTCCTCCTCCTCCTCCTCCTCCTCCTCCTCCTCCTCCTCCTCGCAAATCCCACTCTTTTCTAGCACTGATGGCAATAGCACTTAGACTTATATACTGCTTCACAGTGCTTTAAAGCCCTCTCTAAGCGGTGTACAGAGTCAGCCTCTGGCCCCCAACAATCTGGGTCCTCATTTTAGCCACCTGAGAAGGATGGAAGGCTGAATCAAACCTTGAGCCAGTCAAAACCGAACTGCTGGCTGTGGGCAAAATTAAGCCTGTAATACTGCATTCTGACCACTACGCCACCATGGCCAAGATAGCAGCAGCATTTAGACTGCTTCAAAGTGCTTTACAGCCCTCTCTAAACAGTCCTCATTTTACCCACCTTGGAAGGACGTAAGGCTGAATCAACCTTGAGCCTGGTGAGATTTGAATTGCCAAATAACTGGCAGCTGGCAGGCAGCAGAAATAGCCTGCAGTCCTGCTCTCTAACCACAGTGCAACCGTGGCTCTTATGAAGGATTACTTAGTTGGGTCATGAAACGTTTGCTAGAAAACCACCAGAGCTCAAAGAGCATCAAAGACCTCTCATTTCAACCCTGAGCTACAAATATTCTCCTTTATTGTTGGATAAAGGCCAATGAAATGGAGCAATGCAATGAATAGCATAAGGATTATATACAGTAAATATATTACCTTGAGAAAGAGCAAGCAATTAAAGTCAAATGGAGCACAGGGTCTTTCCTAGAAAAATGTCGGTAGGAAATCTAGCCTTCTTAGCTGTGATCTTTGAGGACCCCTCCTGAATCCTTTGAAGATTTCCTTACCTGCTTCTGAACGTTTCTCCATTCTTCTTCTGTATGAATTAAGTTTTTAACAGAAGAAAAACTTTATCTTCACGGGTTGGTTTTTTTAGCCACCGTCTAGTTTTTCAACAAAAGGGGGGAAAAAAGGGCCATTCTGGAATCAATAGCTCAGAGGCATCAATTAGGTTTAGTAGCTTTTTGAACATGAGACGCTAATGTTATGATTTTAAAGAGGTTTTTTTTTTTTTTTTTACAGTGTTTGAGGAAATTATATCCATCAGACTAGTTTATGTCCCAGATCTGTAGGAAAAAAAATGTCCTACTGTGTATTATTGATCCTGGACAATAGGATACCAGCGTTCGATAAAACCAGATTTTTTTTTTCTGCAGTTCCACATTCAGAATGCAGGTAGATTTACAACCACAGGAGACCCTGAAATTTCTGTTTGCTTTGTCAGATAGTTAAGTGAGTTTTGTCCCTTTCTTGGCACGGTTGTTAAGTGAATCACTTAACAGTGATTAGAGCAGAGGGCATACAAAACTCAGAGACTTACTGCTATCCAATTTATGGTTAGAAATAACATCCCAAAGGCAACTGCAGGTAGTCCTTGACTTATATTCTGACCCAAACCTGGTTCCAAGAGAGCAAACATAACCTTTTAATATTTCATTTACAAATCCCGTTTCTTCATGGATAAAAGGCTGCTTCCAACCAATTAGTCCCGATAAGGAAGAGCCTTGCCAAGTTTTTGCAAGGGTGCCAAGAACAACAGATAAAGTTACTCAACAATAAATCAAAGAGTCTCCAAACACCAAGTCAGATATTCGTATCGCCCACCAGGCTCGAGTATCAACCCTCTTTGCCTTCTGCAAAGAACTCCAGTTTTTCCTTAATTCCAGGTTGCTTCTCTCCTTGATTAGTTTCCAACTGCTGCTTCTTGTCCTGCTCTCTGGTGCTTTGGAGAATAGCATGACTCCCTCCTCTTTGGGGCAGCCCCTGAGATATCAGAATGCTGCTATCCTATATGCATAATTTTGTATTTCTTTATTTTGTCATGTTTATGTAGTGCATATTGGAGGTAGAGACCCTTTGAGAGCTGTATACAAAGATTCATGTTAATATATGTTGATTAGTGACAGTAGGAATCTTCAAACTTGACAACTTTAAGACTTGTGGACTTCAACTCCCAGAATTCCTCCTTTAATCATGTTAGCTCAGGAATTCTGGGAGTTGAAAGTCCACAAGTCTTAAACTTGCCAAGTTTGAAGACCCTTGATCTAAGTCTTCTGAATCATGTCCCCCCCAGACCTCCTTTTTATTAAACTAGACATATCCAATTCCAACAACCCATTCTTTAAAATCTAGTTTAATGAAAAGAAGGATTAGAGGTGACATGATAACAGTGCTCCAGTATCTCGGGATCTGCCACAAAGAAGAGGGGGCCAAGCTATTCTCCAAAGCATCTGAGAGCAGGACAGGAAGCCATGGCTGGAAACTCATCAAGGAGAGAAGCAATCGAGAACTAAGGAGAAATTTCCTGACAATCAGAACAATTAACCAGTGGAACAACTTGCCTCCAGAAGTTGTGAATGCTCCAACACTGGAGGTTTTTAAAGAAGAGATTAGATAACCATTTGTCTGGAATGGTCTAGGGCAGGGGTCTTCAAACTTGGGAAGTTTAAGACTTGTGGACTTCAACTCCCAGAATTTCTCCCACAGTCATGTTAGCTCAGGAATTCTGGGAGTTGGAAGTCCACACGTCTTAAACTTCCCAAGTTTGAAGACCCTTGCTACAAGGTTTCCTGCCGAAGCAGAGGGTTGGAGTAGAAGATCTCCAAGGTCCCTTCCAACTCTGTTATTCTCTTATTCTGTTATTTCAAGTTCACGAACTTTTAGGAATGGGCTACCGGAAAGAAGCCGATGAGAGAATTTGGAGTTCACCCTAGAGTTAAGAACACCATCCCTGTTCATCTTTGGCAGCCTGGAAGGAAAAAGAGAAGCTAAAGAGGCTAAGAAGGGGATTACGGGTCTTTTCTCAAACAGATCTCTTGATGGCCAATATCAAGCTGTATCAGTTCCAAGGATTAACACGGTTCCACCCAGCTCTTCTTTGGCACCAGTGCTTGTATGCTGTCAAAGTAACTTCTTGTGGCTTGTAAAAGGGTTTTGTTCTCTGTTAACCTGCTGGGAAAATAGATCTTTTGGTCCGGTTATAGTGGCATGACATAACAAACAATTGTGATGTGTTCCCGCGAGTAGAAACCAAGGATCGTTGCAGCCCTCTAACGTTGATCCAAGTAGTCCTGGGCTTACGACCACAAATAAGCCTCAAAATTCTGCTGCTAAGCGAGACAGCTGTTGCTTTGCCCCATTGTATGGCCTTTCTTGTGCCCCCTCCCCTTCCCACCCTGTTGCTAAGTGAATCACTGCAGTTGTTAACTCAGGAAGACAGTTAAGTTGAATCCGGCTTCCCCATTGACTCTGCTTCGTCAAGAGGACACAAAGAGCATCCCGGGATAGTGCAACCAGGGGTGGGATTCAGCCGGTTCGGTCCGGTTCAAGAGAACCGGATGTTAAATTTATATCTGGTTCACCGAATCGGGAGTTGAACTTGACCGGCTGGCCCCACCTGCCCCTCCTCGCCTCTCCCAGAAGTGTCCACACGGCCCGTTTTAGGTTTTTTTTTCCCAAAAAGTTTTTTATTTGTATCTTTTACAAGCATCTCTTTTGGTGAACAGTGTGGTTCCAGGTTTTTACATTTCCATACAAACATGACCATAATTACAAATCTATCTTTCATATTCAGTTTCTTATTGTATCATTATGTTTTCTATTTTCTATATAGTTTCACAAATATTCTTATGTTTTTCACACTTTATCCATTTTTAATTCATATCTTAACTTGTTTTGTTTTTCTTTAATTATACTCTTCTTTATATAATACCTTAAAATTCTTATTTCTTAATCTATATTCATTATATTTTTGTGCTTTTACCTGTCATATTTGCAATTTCATCACATACTCTTAGTTCATTATTCAATAAATTGCATCTTAGTTTTAATGATTCCAAACATGTCCCCCTTAATTGCCGGTTGAGTGCACCACCCTTTTGTCTTATACATCATTCAGTTTACTCCCCTTTAGCTCATTTTACAATGACCATAATATAATCACTTTTAGTTATCACCTAAGTCACACAGACCGTTTTGTATGCAGGAAAGTGCCGGGTCTGCGCAGAGGCTCTGGGAGGGCAAAAAACGAGCCAAACCGGAAGTCCCAGAAGTCCAGAAACGGGCTTGTTTCCGGCTTCCAGAGCGCGGGGGACGCCATTTCCGTCCTCCCAGAGGCCTGAGGGAAGCCTCCGGAGTCTGAGGAAGACGAAAAACGGCCATTCTGGAAACGGGCCTGTTTCAGAGTTTTCTGGAAACCTCCCGGGAGCAGGTCTGTTTTAAATGGGATTGGCACCTGGATACCCAGGTATTTTATTTCCTCTGCAGTAACCCATGAACCATAGAGTGGGATTTGCAGTACTAGCAGAAAAGGGATTTTTGTTCCCGAGACCAGTTGCCAAGAAGCTGTAATGGAAGCTCATTTGCTCCAGCCCCTCAGCACGCTAGACGAAAGTCACTATGCGTGGCTGCGCTCCCAAACCTTGCCCGGGTGCCAGAGGAAATCCTTGCCAACTGGTTGGAAAAATCTGAATCTCTGTAGTGCTTTGCCAACCAGTATCTTTTCTATCAATCAGAACAGAGCTGGAAGAGACCTTGTAGGTCATATAGTCCAACCCCCTGCTCAAGCAAGAGACCCTATATAATTCAACGGTTCTTCACATGTTTTGGTCTCCAGGCCTTCAGTTATCCTATTTGTCCTTCTTTGCCCTTTTTTCCAAAATCTCAACATTCTTTTTTCTAATGTGGTGACCGAAACTGGATGCAGCATCCCAGGTGTGGCCTTACTAAGGCTTTTGCAAAGCGGCACTAATACGTCACCTGATTTGGATTCTATGCCTTTTTCCATTTAAGTTGGTGTCTTAGCCTGCTTCTGTTTCCTGCTTCTCTCTCCACTTATATAGTCTCTAAGATTCCACTAAGTTACCAAATCCTCCTTCCTTACCATGCCTCCCTGGATGTAGAACAAAAGGATCCAGGTGGGATTCCTAAAACTAAGATGCTTTTCTTGATGAGTGTAGTCAAAGCAGTATCATAAGGCTGGAAGGGACCTTGGAGGACTTCTAGTCCAACCCTTTGCCCAAGGCAGGAGTCACACAAAATCGTTGTCCAATCTTTTCTTATAAACTTCCAGTGATGGTGGAGTTCTCACAGTTATGGGAGGTAAGCTTAATTGAAATTTCTTTTTAATTCCAAGTTGATTCTCTCCTTGATTAGTTTCCATCTGTTGTTTCTTGTCCTGCCCTCTGGTTCTTTGGAAAATAAGTTGACCTCCCCCCTTTCTTTGTGGCAACCCCTGGAAGCTGGTTATCAGGTTTCCTTTAAGCCTTCTCTTCCTTAGGTTAAACATACTTACTGTAGTTCCATCAACTGCTCATCATACAGACACCTAATTATCTTATTCTTCTCTCCACTCTTTCTAAGATCCCAGTATTTTATTTTATTTTGTATCATGAACGCAGTATTTTAAGAAGGACTTAAGGGGGGACATGATAGCAGCATTCCAGTATTTGAAGGGCTGCTACAAAGAGGAGGGGGTCAAATTGTTTTCCAAAAGCACCAGAGGGCAAGACAAGAAGCAACGGATGGAAACTAAGCAAGAAGAGAAGCAACCTGGAATTTAGGAGGAACAGTGAGGATGATGAACCAGTGGAACAGCTGGCCAGCAGAAGTTGTGGATGCTCCATCACTGGAGGTTTTGAAGAAGAGATTGGATTTGTCTGAAATTGCATTGGGCAGTTGTGATGGCTAACCTATCCGTTCCAGAGGTGGCACTCTGTGGCCTTCTCTGTGGACAGGTGTGTAGTCATCAGCTCTTCTGGTTTCTGGCATACAGAACCCTCTCTGTGGACATGTGCACTGGCCAGCTGGTCTTCATGGCTACTGGAGTGCCTGAAAATGGCCCAAAAAGCAAGCCCAAAAAACACGCCATATTTCAGGCCGTTTATGGCCCGAAAAATGGCTTGAAAACAGCCTGAATATGGCTTATAAACAGCCCAAGAAATGGCCCGAAAAGCAGCCCAAAAACAGGTCGTTTTTTGCCCCCAAAATGGCTTGAAAATGGCCCCAAAAGTGGCCTGAAAATGGCAAAAAAATGCCCAGAAAACAAGCATGCATACACTGGCAAGCTGGTCTTTGGGTTTCCGGCGGTTTGGCATGCACACATGCAGGCACGTTCCGGTTTGGGCACTCAGTGCCAAAAAGGTTAGCCACCACTGGCATAGGGTCTGCTACTTCAGCAAGCAGGTTGGACTAGAAGACCTCCAAGGTCCCTTCCAGCTCTATTCTGACGGAAGTGCAGCCTCACCAGTGCTGTATAGAGCTGTCAATCTTGCTTCCCTTGATCCTCTTTGTTTTGCCTGCAGTTAGCTTACCCTGGCTCTTGATCTTGCATAAGAGAGCGGTTTTTATCTTCCCAGCCCTTTAACTCAATAGATTCTCACTCCTTCTCCCGGTCTCTGGAGAGTTGTCCGTTATCTAATTAGCTCCTTGGGATTCTCTCTTAGCAGCCCAGCCTGTCTCCTCTCTGAGTGTTTTCACAGTCCTGGCAGAGCAGCTCCTGCCTTGATCTCTTTCCAGGTGATTACCAATTCAAATCGGCATTGATTGGATGATAGATCATCCGTTACCTTTATATACACCTTGTCAGGCCATGAGTGTCCTGTTGCTCCAATTGACAACCAGCAGCATTCAAACACCCTGGGTAGAGAACTCCTGGGTTCTCCCCCCCCCCCCCCCCAAGCCCCAGCCCTATTTTAATTGCAAATGATGCTGATTGAATCTGGAATCTTCTCTGTGCTACCTAAGCAGATCTTCTTTGTGCGAGCTGTCTGGGCCCTCTTTCCACAAACTCCAGACCCCAATGGGGTCGAAGGGCTTGGCAACGGACTGTGATGACCCAGGGTGGGGTACAAAACAAACACAGTCACAGAAAACAGGTGAAGCCCCTTTTATTCCTTCAGTTTGCTTCCAAGCTCCGGATATCTTTGACGGAAGACCAAAAAAAAAAAAAAAAAAACCACCTCCCACACAGTTACAAGAAGAAGGAAAAAAGCAGCACAAACCAGGCAAGATAAGGGCTGGAGGATGTCCACAGATATCACACACTGGGAAGGACGCCAAACTCAGAGGAACTATAAACTAGAGATATTCACACGATTTGTTTCCAGCATTTGCCAGTACGCAGGTCCAAACTCTTATTCAGCTGTCACATTTGCAGTCCATGAAGATCAAGGCCCTCTCCCGAGGAGACTACTACGTCTCTCCCTTATCCTCTCCTTCCTGCATGCCTAGGATGGCTCGGGGATGGGCCTAGGTGATCTTTTGACTGCTCAGCTGGTCTCTGCCCTTCCCCAGCCTCCTCTGGAGCTACACTTCCACTCCTTGTCGGCTGTTCCTCCACTCTCTCAGAATCAGTCTCCACCAGGGCCATGACACGGAAGACAGCAAGACAGCAACACGGGAAGGTGGGCTTCATTGCTTGCTAAGAGTACGGGATGGATGAATGCACTGACTGGACCATTCCTGGTCAGCACTTACTGGACCATTCCTGACCATTCCTGGACCATTCCTGGTCATTCCTATTTTAAAAGCATCATACAGACAGGGTAAGAGCCCTCCAAGATTTAAAGTTTGAAGAAGGGTTATGAAACATGAACAATTGCAGGAATTGGTATGTCTAGTCTGGTGAAAAGAAGGACTGGGGTGATGTGATAACAGTCTTCCAATATTTGAGGAGCTGCCGCAAAGAAGAGGGGAGATCAATTTATTTTCCAAAGCATTAGAAGGCAAGACAAGAAACAATGAATGGAAACTAACCGAGGAGAGAAACAACTTGGAATTAAGGAGAAACTTCCTAACAATGGGTGCTCCAACACTGGAGGTTTTTAAGAAGAGACGGGACAGTCCCTTGTCTGGGATTGTCCTGCTTGAGCTGGACTAGAAGACATCCAAGGTCCCTTCCTGCTATTCCATCATGGTTTTTTTTTAAAAAAATAAAGTGCTATTACAGGAAATGCGTAGGATCTGAGCCCCGGCTATGAGTCTAAAGTTATTGTGGACAAAGCAGAATCTCCATAAGGGTTGAATTGAGAATTCTCAAAGGAATAAACCATTGAAAAAAGGTATAAACCATACCTCGTTTTATCTGAAAGCGATAGCTTCAGAAACATAAGCGAATAAGCTTCCCGCATTTTCTGCATATCCAAAAAAAACCCATAGATTTCCACAGCCCCTCCTCCTATAACTTACAGTCTCCAAAGTTTTTATCCAAATGTAGTTTAGCTACTTTTGAAAATCTGGCTGCCTCCAGAAAATGTTGAACAGCTCATACTATAAAACTCTTGAAATATGATTTTTTTTTTCCCCTGCCAAACATTTGACACTCTCTTTGCCATATTAGGAAAATCAGGACTGCTGGGAACCTGGACTTGGGTCAAACTTGCAGTGTGTGTGTGTGTGAGAGAGAGAGAGAGAGAGAGGTGGTTTCAGTTTTTTTCAGTGCTCCTGAAGGTCAGCTTTTTTTATTTTTATTTTATTTATATGTAAAATACAAAAAAAGTAGAAATAGGAAATTTAGGGGAAGAAAAAAAAGGAAATGTGAAGTACAAGGAGAAAAACTTCAGACTTTTTTAGCACAGTACAAGATTTAAAACATTCCAGCCTCAACTTTTTGCTTTTACACAACAAAACCAAAAGTCAATGTTTCATTTTTTTCCCCTCCAACATAAGCACAAAATCCGGAAACGTTATCCAAGTGAAACACATACTTAAATACATTATCCTCTTCTATCACTAGAGGTTTTAAGAAGAGACTGAACAGTGACTTATCTGAAATGGTATAGGTTCTCCTGCTTGAGCTGGACTAGAAGATCTCAAGGTCCATTCCAGCCCTATTTTATCTCCATTCCTACTTTATCTTCCTTGCAGTGGAAATAGTATGTATTTCTATTTGCACTTAATAACTTTCAAGAACTATCACCATTTTTATCAACAAGGTCAACTGTATTTCAGATTGTTACTGGGAAAAATGCTCTTTTTTGCACCATTTTTAAAACACTAAAATTTTCTAAAATCTTTCTACTACGTCCCCGTTGTTAAGTGAATTGCTGCAGTTCCTAAATCAGTAGCATGGTCCTTAAGGGAATCCGACATATGACTGCGGGGACACCATAACCATCACAAGTGTGAGTCAGTTGTCAAGCATCCAAACATAAATCCCTGACCATGGGGACGCTGTGAAGGTCATAACTGTGAAAAACTGTTGCGAGTGATTTTTTTCTAGTGCCAGTGTAACTTTGAACTGTCACTAAATGAACTGCCAAAGTCAAAAGACTCCCCCCCCCCCCCCAATATGGAGCTTGTTTTGTGCCCTTCAAGAGATCAAGAGAGTATCCGTAGCTGAAGAGGGGTTGGACTAGATGACCTACAACTGTGATGGTGAATCTATGACACACATGCCACAGGTGGCACCCAAAGCCATTTGTGCCAACATGCGAGCTGCAGGCAAACTTACCTCACTGTGCATCCGCGCACCTCACAGCTGATTTTCAGCCAGTTTGAGGCCTTTTTCAACCTCCCAGAGACTTGAGGAAGGCTTCTGCAGGCTTTGCAAGCCAAAACTAGGCCCGTTTCTACACTTCCTCTTTTTCCAAAAATACCGGAAGTGACCAAACAGGCCTAGTTTTCGGCCTGCAAAGCCTGCAGAAGTCTTCCTCAAGCTCCTGGGAGGCCGAAAAAGGCCTCAAACCAGCTGAAAATCAACTGTGAGGCGCATTGCAGGTAAGGGGGTGGCAGGGTTGCGGGGGTGGGGATCGCGCATACGTGGGAGGGCGTTCATTGCCTTCTGGGCACTGGGACGTGAGCGTGCAAGCACAAACACAATTTTTAGCACAGGAGCCCAAAAAGGTGAACCACCACCGACCCACAAGGTCCCTTCCAACTCTGCTTTCAAACAAAACTGAGAGTGAACAATTGGGGTGGGAGTCACCCAGGGGGCTTCTGTGGTTACCGAGTGGGGGAGGCCCTTCCAGCTGGCTCACCATCTAATATCTTAAGCCAGGGGTCCCCAAACTTGGCAACTTTTAAGACTTGTGGACTTCAACTCCCAGAATTCTATGCTGGCTGGAGAATTCTGGGAGTTGAAGTCCACAAGTCTTAAAGTTGCCGGGTTTGGAGATCTCTGCCTTAAATGCTACATCACACTTCTGATGTGTCGAAGCCAATTTCTGTGCTTCAGATCATTGTGGTCTTATTAGCCTGAGCGATGATATTGTCCTCTTGTGCAGAGTCATGGGGCTTTTTGGCACATCAGTGTCCTGTCTCACTGTTGTGAAATCTAAACACATTGTTGTGAAATCTAAACACTTAACACTTTAGTTGTCTGTGGATCGGCTTGCTTCTTGAATGGAAGAAGCAAGTTGGCAGAATCTCATTCCTGCTACCGAGTTCTTTAAGAGCACTAGCACTTAAAAAAAAACTGATATACTGCTTCACGGTGCTTTGTAGCCCCTCTCTAAGCAGTTTACAGAGTCAGCTTCTTGCCCCCAACCTTGTTCATGTTTGTGTCCCATTTTGGTCTGCTTTGCAAGGGGTGAGAAGCTGGGCCCGTCTCTTGGAAGATGGTGCTTCCCTCCATGCGTGCCTTCTGGAGAACTTTATGCACGACAGGGTGCAATAGGTCCTTCGTATTCGGCTTTGTTCAGTATGGCTCAGCTTCGTACAGTATTGAAAAACAATAATAACAATCTGCCATCTGCTAATATTGTAACGAAAGCCATTTATGTCAAAGGAATGAAGTGAAGTGGTTGGTGGATTACGTGAGAGTTCATTGCAGTAATGCTGTGTACCAGCCCAGTACCATTGGTAAATTGATTGGGACCACAGCTCTCATAATCCCCAGCCAGTATTTTAACCAGCTAGTAGATTAACCTTCCTGATTCCC
>BLBF01000080.1:2918637-2938768 GCA_015471245.1 Laticauda colubrina | reverse complement strand
TCTTCTTCTTCTTCTTCTTCTTCTTCTTCTTCTTCTTCTTCTTCTTCCTCTTCCTCTTCCTCTTCCTCTTCCTCTTCCTCTTCCTCCTATTCCTATTCTTATTATTTTCTTCTTATTCTGCTCCTCTTCCTCCTCTTCCTCCTCCTACCTCACCCCTCTTCTTCCTCCTCCCTCTCCCTGCTTCCTCCCCTTTTGCGTCCCTCTCTTATTCCTCTCCCTCCCTCCCTCTTTCGCCTTTTCTTTTCCTTCTCCTTCCACGAATCCTTTTTCATTCCTTCTCCTTCCAGTCTACCTGGCCCTTCTCCCAGCAACTAATTCTCATTTCCAAAGAGAGTGTTATGCTCTCTCCAGTAGACATCATTTGCTTTGTTCTTGTTCACCCCACCCCTATCTAGTCTCCATCTCCAATCTTACAGCCAACATAACCTCACCATGTTGCCTGCCTGCCTGCCTGGGAGAAACCTCTACTTAGAAAGTGTGCTGTAAGAAAACAGTTATTTATAAGTTCTCCCTTGAAGTCCTTCTCTCCAGCTGCAACCCACCCTCCTCCTCCCCTCCACCAGTGTGAAGGCAAGAGCAAATTGGCATCTGCTCCATCCTTCCCAGCAGCACTGGACCCTGGTGCCAACTCTGCAAAGAGCTCTTTTTATAGCCCAGGCAGCAAAGGGGAGGCCCGACGCAATCAGCTGCAGCTATGGAGATGCCTGGGGAAGGGAAGCCTCTTAGCATGGAAGCTGCTTCCTGGAAGGCAAACCTGGGATTGAACAGAACAGAACAGAACAGAACAGAACAGAACAGAATAGAATAGAATAGAATAGAATATATGGAATGCAAGGTTGGGATAGGATAGGGTAAGATTGGATAGGATAGGATATATGGAATGGAATGGAAGGATGGGATGGGATGGGATAGGATAAAACAGAACAGAATAGAATAGAATATTGGCCAAGTGTGATTGGACACACAAGGAATTTGTCTTTGGTGCGTAGGCTCTCAGAGAAAGAAAAAATAAAATACATTCATCAAGAATCAACAGATATAACACTTAGTGATAGTCATAGGTTACTAATAAGCAATCAAATCATACTCAGAAACAAAACAATATAAATTGTAAAAGTACAAGCGACAGGGTTATAGTCATAAGTGGGAAGAGATAGGTAATAGGAATGATGAGAAGAATAATGGTAGTGCAGACTTCGTAAATAGCTGAACAGTGTTGAGGGAATTATTTGTTTAGCAGAGTGAAGAAGGCATTTGGGGAAAAACTGTCCTTGTGTCCAGTTGTTCTGGTGTGCAGGGCTCTATAGTGTCATTTTGAGGGAAGGAGTTGAAACAGTTTATGTCCGGGATGTGTGAGGGGTCTGTAAATATTTTCCCAGGCCTCTTTCTGACTCATACAGGATACAAGTCCTCAACTGAAGGCAGGTGGGTAGTAATTGATTTTTCTGCAGTCCTAATTATCCTCTGAAGTCTCTGTCTGTCTTGTTGGGTTGCAGAGCCAAACCAGAGGTGCAGATGACAGACAGAACTGAATCAGAGTTCTACAATTGTAAAAAAAAAAAAAAAATCTTATAAAGGCTCTTGACTTACGACCGGCCATTTAGTGACGGTTCTAAAATTACGATGGATGCTCAAAAGGTATTTATGGTTCTGAAGTTTCAGCAATAGCAATCGTGAGCATTTTTTGGGTACTGGACACCCAGCCAATATTTGCAATATCCCATACTGACATGACATGATTTACAGTGTTTTTTTGCCCTAAGCTGGCATTTACTGATAGCTTCCAGCAAAAAAACAACAACAACAACCACCCACTAATTGCAAACATTGGGTCTGCTTAACAGCTACCAGAAAATTGTCATAAAGTTGGCTGGCTCGCATGGGTACTTCGACTTAAGACCATCATGACATGTAATGGAAATACCAAGCTCCGTTACCGTTGTAAGTGGAGGACCACCAGTACAAGATAACTAACATTTTTCTAATCTGTATTTTTCAGAATGGAATTAAAAATCAGCTTTTTCAGGCAGTGCCAAACATTATTTAGCAGGCGCACAGGAATGTGCGATGCTCACACACTGGGGGTGCAAATGGTCATGTGTTGGAGGCACCTAAACATTTTGTGAAGCCCGAGAGGTTGCAAGACAGCAACAAGGGGAATTGTGTTGCCAGTATTGTCGTGCAATCTCTGTATTGTCTCCACAGAAATTATTCTATTTTGTTCCAACGTGGAGGAAGCAGAACTTAATATGGCTTAATCTCACACCCATCTCCTGATCTCTGTGAAGCAATTGTATCTGAAAGAGATTACAGGTAGTTCTTGGATTATGACCAAAACAAGGCCCAAAATTTGCAGTTATTGAGTGAATGTTGCACCGTGTTTGCCACAGCTGTTGAGTGAACAATTGTGTTTAAGTGAATTGCTGCTACGTGAATCACATTTGTTAAATGAATCCGGCTTCCCCCCCCCCCCCATTGACTTTGGGAACCAGCTGGAAAGGGTGAAAATAGCAATCATATGACCCTGGAACATTGCAAACATTGTAAATACATACCAATCGCCAGGCATCCAAATTTTAATCCCGTGACTATAATGATGCTATGACAATCATAATCAGGATAGAGCTGGAAAGGGATCTTGGAGGACTTCTCGTCCACCCACCCACCCTCCCTTGCTCAAACAGGATACCCTATACTATTTCAGACAGGTGACTGTCCAGCCTCTTCTTAAAAACCTCCAATGTTGGGGCATTCACAACTTCTGGTGGCAGGCTGTTCCACTGGTCAATTGTTCTCACCGTTCGGAAGTTTCTCCTTCATTCCAGGTTGCTTCTCTCCTTGATTTGTTTCCACCCGTTGCTTCTCGTCCTGCCTTCTGGTGCTTTGAAAAATAAGTTTATTTATTTTGTCAAGCATGTTTTCGATAACAGATATAATTAGGGACATCCTAAGTACATGAAATGGGTACCGATAAAAGGGGACATTAGGGCAGGGACGATAGGCACGTTGGTGCTTTTATGCACGCCCCTCTCAGACCTCTTAGGAATGGGGTGAGGTCAGCAGGAGACTACGGTTATAAAGTTTTGGGGGTTTGGGGAAGAGACCACAGAGCCAGGGAGTGCATTCCAGGCGTTGACCACTGTGGCTGAAGTCGTATTTTCTGCAGTCGAGTTTGGAGCGGTTTACCTTGAGTTTGTATCTCCCGTGTGCTCGGGAGTTGTTGTGGTTGAAGCTGAAGTAGTCGTTGACAGGTAGGACATTGTAGCAGATAATTTTATGTACTATGCTTAAATCACACTGAAGGCGGCGTAATTCTAAATTGTCTAGGCCCAAGTTGTCTTAAGTTGACCCCTCTTGCTTTGTGGCAGCCACTCAAATATTGGAAGACTACTATCATGTGCCCTCTACTCCTTCTTTTCTCGAGTCTGACCATACTCAAAAGCTGCAGCCAATCTTCACATGTTTTAGTCTCCAGGCCTTTAATCATCGTAGTTGCTCTTCTCTGCACTTTTTCCAAAGTCTCCGTGTCTTTTTAATTAGTGCGAGGTGTGGTTGTAAGTCACTCTTTGTTCAAGGCCTTGTAAATTAAGTCACTCAAAGTATGGGTTGTTAGTTACTTATAGTCAGGGGCAGAGTTGCCCTCTTTGGAAAAGAGAAAGGTGTCCCAGTGGCCAATGCAAAGCAAGAAGCTTTATTCAAAGTGTCCATTAAACAAGCAAATTTGGTCTCCTTGGATAACTGTCAACAACAAATTCTACAACTGCCTATTGTGAAATATTTCAGAGAGAGTTGCTGACCGGTGGCATTTTATTCAATCTATTGCCCAATCGACTGCGAGTCGACTTTTGTACATCTCCTCCCTAAAATCAATAGCTGACCTTTATCAGCATTTCTATAATCTCTCTCTCTCTCCCCTCCGTATGTATGTATATAAGTGTGTGTGTGTGTGTATGTGTATATATAATTTTTATTGTACTTTTCCACATTTAAAAACTCATGTTCAAACTTTGCATCATTGTGACATCAACATTTCCATTTAGGTCAACTTACAAAAATACATTAATTTTTATTTCTCCTGTCTAACCAGTTGTACCACTTATCCCAGATGGTATATCTTCTCTATCCGTATCTTCTCTATCTTGCAGTTCCAATGTGAGTTTAACCATCTCTGCACAATGTAACATTTTCTTTTATTATCATACCTTCAGAGGGAGTACTATCTAGTTTCCAACTGTGTATGTAAACAATTCTTGCTGCAGTCAGTATATGCACTATGATGTATTTAGTTCCTTTATTCAATTCACCTCTACTTATTCCTAATAAAACATTTCAGGTTTAAACTCAATTTGGAGACCATAATTTCTTAAATAATTCTGATAGGGAACTCGTGTGTCTTCTAGAGCAGGGGTGGCCAACCTTTTGGACCACCAAACTCATGATTTTAAATCCCACAGGCCAAAATCTGGAGGAAAAAAATCCAAAGTCTGGAGGAAAATTCCCCTCCTTTTTTTTCCTTACCAATAGATCATTCTTTATTTGGGATCACAGGATACCATCTCCAGCTCCGTTCTCGGGAAGAGAGAGACAGAGACAGAGAGACTTTTGGTTTCATGCAAGGAAAGCAGCAGAAGTCTTTCTTTTTCTCCCCCAAACTCTGCCAGAAATTAGCCTCTTGGAGCGAGGTCCCAAAGACTCATTTCTGACGGAGTTTGGGGGAGAGAAAGAAAGACTTCTGCTGCTTTCTTTGCGTGCAGCCAAAAGCAGAAGCAGAAAGAAGCCAGGCCAGACACATGGGGTGAGAGGGGCAAGTTCGCCCCCCTGCCCTTTCCCCCCTCGTTACGTTTTGTTAGTGACGCAAGCCTTGTGTTCCCGGGGGCCATGTGGGCAGCGCAGCCTGAATTAATTTCTTTGGAGGGTGCTCCGGGGTGACATTTCTCTGCGGCCCACCAAAATTTTCTTGCGGACCACCGATGGTCCCCGGCCCACTGGTTGGCAACCCCTGTTCTAGAGCAGGGGTCGCCAACCTTCGCAACTTTAAGACTTGTGGACTTCAACTCTGGGAGTTGCTCTAGAGAGCTTAGGTGCCCAGGGCGGGAGGGAACTGCAGGCATTCTTTGACTTATGACCACAAATTGACCCCCAAATTTCTAGTGTTCAGTGAGACATTGATTGAGTGAGTTTTGTCCCATTTTACGACATTTGTGTGAAAGTCTTCTGGTGTGCCAGAAATCTTGCTTCTGGTGCGCTGAGTTAGTTTTATCCTGCTGGTACCTGAAGCAACTGTAATGCTGCTTTGAAGATAAAATGAGTGAAAGAAAGGGGTTATTAACAGCAGGAGTGTCCAACCTTGGGCAGGACTTGTGGACGTCAGTTTCTAGAATTCCCCAGGCAGCATTTTGTATCATGGTGACCAAAACTGGATGCCATATTCTAAGTGTGGCCTTAGCAAGGCCTTATAAAGCAATACTAACACTTCACGTGATCTTGATTCTATCTCTCTGTTTTTGCAGCCTAGGACTGTGTTGGCTTTTTTGGCAGCTGCAGCACACGGCTCCGTCCTATTTAAGGGATTGTCCCCAAGGACTCCAAGATCCCTCTCACAGTGGCTGGCATTAAGCCAGGTTTCATGTAGTGTCAGACCTGCCCAGGTCTGATCCCTTAGGCAAGTGAAACCCTCGATTCCCATTTGATTGAAGTGAAAAGGCACTTTTACTAAGAGATGTTGATTGCAGTGAAGTCAGGCAGAATCTGAAGTTCTCGCGCATCAGTACAAAACTAACCCCTCAGTTGCCCCAGCCTTCCCCTCCCTCCATTGTCCATCCATATGCAGCCAATCTGGCACCACTGAGATATTTTAGGAAGATTCACTTAATGACCCTGTGACAAACTTAACAACTGCAAACGATTCCCTTAACAACTGTGGCAAGAAAGGCCATCAAATGGGGGCAAAGCCCACTTAACAAACATCTCACTTGGCAAGCTAGATTTTGGGCTCAACAGTGGTCGTAATTTGAGGACTACCTGTAGGGGTTGTTAAGCAAATCGCCCCAATTGTTAAGTGAACGCGGCAGTTCTTAAGGGAATCCATTGTCTGCAATGAGTGTTTTCTGCTAGAAACTAGAAGTAAATATCTCTTTCCAGCCCCCCAAAAATAAATATAATTCAAGTCACTTCCCACTGCAAACAGCCATAAATTTGGGCTGGTTTTCAACTGTCCCAGAATATGACATGACCCCATGGGTGATGGGGAAACCTGGCTGTCAGAACCTTGACTCCAGGTTGTAAGTACCCATGGCCGTGATGGCGAACCTATGGCACGTGTACCACAGGTGGCCTGCAGAGCCATTTGTGCTGGAAGACAAGCTGCAGGCAAACTTACCTCACTGCGCATGTGCGCACCTCACAGCTGATTTTCTGCCAGTTTGAGGCCTTTTTTGGCCTCCCAAAGACTTGAGGAAGGCTTCTGTAGGCTTTGCAGGCTGAAAACTAGCCCCGTTTCGTCACTTCCTGTTTTTCTGAAAATACTGGAAGTGACGAAGCGGGGCTTGTTTTTGGCCTGCAAAGCCTGCAGAAGCCTTCCTCAAGTCTTTGGGAGGCCGAAAAAGGCCTCAAACTGGCAGAAAATCAGCTGTGAGGCACAATACAGGTAAGGGGGCAGCGTGGGTGTGTGGGTGGAGTTCAGCACATGCGTAGGGGGCATGGGGGCATGCGCATTGCCTTCTGGGTGCTGGCACATGAGCATGCACACGCGCGCGCAGTTTTTAGCACAGGAGCCCAAAAAGGTTAGCCACCACTGACCCATGGGGTAATCTGTTGTTACTTTGAACTGTCACTAAGTGGTTGCTCATAACTCAAGGACGAACCATAAAGCATTTTAGCCATAAGACATTTCAGCTTCTGCTCAAAAACCTGCATCCAAGAACTCCCATCCCTTACATAGCTCATTCCTTTGGGGAAACCCTTTGGATCTAATTCTGCATGCATGCACACCCCGCCGCCCCCACCCGTTGTGGTTCCACTCTCTTTGTAGTGTTAGACTACCCTCAAGAAATTTTAAGAGCAACTCCTGTCCTGGCCCACCAAAGATGCCTTCTTTATAAGCCATGCCTTGGCTTCACCATAAAGCCTCTGTTTAATAGAGTATTGCAGGAACAGTTAGTTAAATCTGAATATATGTCATTTTTCTCATTTCCTATCGTTAGTGGAATAGTGGAATTGAGATAAATACTGTAATTTGCAATAAAGCCTGATTGGCTAGCCGGACATCCTGCCCCATGTAACGGATACAAGTCTTTTAAATGGGGGTGTCCTCTGAGTTGACATTTATCAGTTGTTTCTAAAGACTACTGGATATAGATCTAGAATAACAGATTTGGAAGGGACCTCAGGGGTCATGTAGTCCAGGGGTCTCCAAACTTTTGGACCACAGGGATCACCAAACTCATAGTTTTAAATCCCACGGACCACTAATATGAATCCAGTATGATGCTCGCTGAAGCACCTGGACTCCCACTGATGGGATGGGGTCCTTCAAGCACTTAGCTTGGCTGCCTGTTTCTGCAACCTGAAATACTCAGAGTCATTTGGTCCCATTTCCCACAGAAAACAAAACACCAGGACCTCTCATCTCTCTCTCTCTCATCTCTTCCCCTCCCTTCCCCCCACTCTCGCTCCATGGGGGTGGGGGGGAAAGGAACCTCTAAATTGGTGCTGGGTGGTGGGAATGTGATGTCCGGAGGCTGACATGTTGAAGACCAGATGGCTGGTGGGGAGGTGGGGCAACGGGTGATACTGGCGGGAGATCGAGGCATCGGAGCCCTTCCCGGGTATTCCCTGGCCTGCGAGGGGATGGGGGGAAAGGAACCTCAGAACTGGTGTTGCATTCTGCCTCCCTGCATCAAAGAGGCTGAGCGGTTGCCAGCGATGCCCTCAGGTGAAGAGGTTGCGATGGGGAGGCTCGACCCCTCCCTTCAGGAGCCGCAAAGTGCTCAACGCCCCTCTGGCACCCGCCAAGCCTCCTCCTTCCCGCTGGGCATGTGAGCGCTTCTGGTGAGGAGGAAGAGAAGCACAGTGAGAGGAGGCTTGGCAACTACGAGAGAGGTGGCAGGCCACCCTGAGGATGCTGCAATGGTTGTAAGTGTGAAAAAACGGTCCTAAGTTCCTTTTTTGGCGTGCCATTGTATCTTTGGTCACTAATTGAACTGTTGTAAGTTGGGAACTATCTGTATTCCATGCATAGGAGATGCCAACAATTTAATTTGGTTTAAGTCAAGTTGTTGCTGACTCCTGGTTTTATAAATGCCTTTCTGTTGTGGCCTGTTGGCTGCCGGCCCTTCCAGCAGCTGAATCAGAGGAGTAGGCATGGGAGTCAGGGTCAGCATCAGGGCAACCTGAGAGCTCCAAGGGGGAAGAGGGAATGGAGCTGGCAGAGAGAGAGAGACCGAGGCAGAGCCTGGGCTGTCCGGCAACAGCCCCCCGGGTCTGGAAGTGTGGCTGATGGTGGAACAGCTGAGCCCGTTCCTGATGGAGGATCTGCAGAAGGCAGAGGAGAGGAGAGCAGTGGAAATCTATGAGCCGGTCCTTGGGACGGAAGAGCCACCACTTCTAGCGAAGCCCCACCCTAGCTCGGGATAAAAGGCAGGGGACAGAGATGAAGAGGTGTGGCAGACAACTATTCATCTTCCAGTCGGCCAGACTTTTTAGCCTGTGAGAGAAACTTTTTGTGGGGGCTGCTGGTGCTCCTACTAAAGACATCTTGAGAGGGTTTGTCGTGTTTGAGGAGCTTGGTCAGAACAGCCTGGCTTTGAGGAATCTCTCCATGGACCGAATCGAAAAACCTGCTTTCCCTTTAACCGACTGGGATCCATTCACGACAATTAAGTCTTAGACAAGCAAAAAACCACAAATTAAAAAATAACAGTGAAATCAGCAGTTAGTAAAGAACACATCAGCACAATCAAGAAGACTATTTGGATGGCAGCCAGGAAGAACTAGGAAATTGTGTGTTGACGTGATTTTGAAAGGGCCCCAAATATTTGCACCAGCCATGGAGGAAATCCCACAAAACTCGCATTGTTGGTGGAGGTAGTTCTGGTGCAGACTAAAGATAGTCCTCATCCTAACGACTGCAATGGATCCCCAAATTTCCATTGCTCAGTGAGTTTTGCCCCATTGGACCAGCTTTTTTTTTTTTGCCCCAATTGTCAAGGAAATCCCTTCCATTATTAAGTGAATTGTGTGGTCATGAAATGAACTTGTTTGCCCTGATTGACTTGACTTGTCAGTAGGTCGCAAAAGGGGATCCCGTGACCCCTGGGAGACTGCAACTGTCATAAATGTGAGTCGGTTGACAAATATGAACGCTTTTAAGACCCCTAGACTTCAACCCGGAATTTATGTTGCTAAGGGAGGCATTTGTTAAGTGAGTTTTGCCCCATTTTATGACCTTTCTGGCCACTGTCAAGGCTCCAACGATCCACCCCCATTCGAATCATGAGTCTCTAGCCACAGCTCTCAAGAGTTTTAAAAAATCCTTTATTAGGAGTGACCATGTCAGCAGTTACCTGGGTGCAGCCGACACTGAGACACATCATTCATCTCATCCTTGACCCTAGTCTTCCCCTCACCCGCTGGATGTGTCATGCCCCTGTTGGAATCTGATTCTGAGCGGGAGGTTGAACAGCTGACAGGGAGTGGGAGTGTGGCTCTGGTGGCTGGGGAGGAAATTGAGGAAAGGCTGGGCCTTCAGAGGAATACCCAGGGCCAGCCCTTGTTCATCCTTGGGCATGCAGGGAGGAACGGATAAGGGAGCAATGTAGGAAAAGGTCCTGATTCCCTTTATTAGCTGCAGCTGGGGAAACAGAATAAAGAGGGTGTTTGCGCAGAGCACCTTGCTGGAAGCAAAATGTGCATTATCTTTGTCAAGTCTTATCTGGGTTCTGGCATCCTCCCAACTGTGTGTGTTTCATTATCTTTTTGAAGCCTGCAATTCCTTATCCTGCCCTGTCTCATTAATTGCTGCAGCAGTGTGTTGGTTTTTATTTATAATTTGAATGTACTTTGGGTTCGGACTGAATTTCTTTCCTTTAAAAACTGTTCTTGGGAGTCTTTCCTCCATCCCATGATAACTGGACATTGGGAGCCAATTTGCAGGAATTAAAGGGACTTTATCTATTTTTGTGACTTTGTTGCTTTTGTGCCACGTTCTGGGTCATCACAGAATGTATATTTTCAAATGGGACACACCCATAGCCAAGAGTCATCAGTCATCCTCTCCAGTAATAATCTTGTGTGCCAACAGCTTCGGCCACCTAGCTATTATCTGAAGTATTTAAGGAATGCACTACTTCCCTCCCTCCCTTTCTGCTGGCAACTCTAAAAGACCAGAGAAATATTTTATGAGTTGACAGCCACATTTGTTAAGTGGATCACTGCAGATATTAAGTAGGTCACACGGTCGTTAAGTGAATCTGATTGAGCATCCTCATAGCAACCTCTTCACCTGAGGGCATCGCTGGCAGCCGCTTGGCCTTCTCAATGCACAGAGGCAGGATACAACACCAGTTCTGAGATTCCTTTCCTCCCACCCCCTCTCAGGCCAGGGAACGCCTGGGAAGGGCTCCAGTGCCTCGATCTCCCATGCACATCAGCCCGTCCGCTGCCCAGTATCACCCCTGTTGCCCCACCTCCCTGCCCTCTGTCTTGAGCACATGGCTCAGTTGGCCTCCAGGCATCAGATTCCCACCACCCAGCACCAGTTCAGAGGTTCCTTTCCCCACTCCCCCACTCCCGGGGGGGGGGGGTCGGGGAGAGAGAGAGAGAGAGGCAGGCAAGCAGGCAGGCAGACGGGCAGACGATGATTGGTGGTAGATTGATCATAGATAGATTGGATGATTGGTCGATTAATGATAGAAAGACAGATGAGAGATGATTGGCGGATGGATGGACGGACAGGTGGACAATCATAGATAGATAGATAGATTTGAGAAAGAGAGAAACAGACAGGGACAGACAAACAGACAGACATATAGTTAAGGGGCTGTTATTCCTCCCAGAGCTTTTAATCCCTCTATATATTGAGTAGCAGGGAATCCAACTTCTGCCCTTGTCACATTGCAGGAGTTCTTCCTTTGTTTTCGGTTTTGAATCTGTAAATAATTGCATATAAGTAGAAAGTGTTTATTCCAATTCGCAGAAGGAAGTTGGGTTTTAAGTGGCATTGGCATATGCAGCTCCACCTGACATTTCCCCACACTGTTGTGTAATTGCAGAATAAATGCCTTGCTTGGTTATTTTTACTTTTTAAATGAGCCAAATTGGAAACAGTGGAAATTTATTTTCTTTCTTTCTTTCTTTCTTTCTTTCTTTCTTTCTTTCTTTCTTTCTTTCTTTCTTTCTTTCTTTCTTTTCTCTTTTTCTCTTTTTCTCTTTCTTCCTTTATCTTTCCCTCTTTTCCCCTTCTCTTATTTTCTTTTTTCCAACTTCTTTTTTCTCTTTCCTTCCTTTCCCTTTTTTTCTTAACATTTCTCCTTTTCTTTTCTTTCTTCTTTATTGTTCCTTCCCCATTTCATTTTCTTTTTTTTTTCACTCTCTCTTTATCTTTCCCCCTCTTTTCTTTTTCTTTTATCTTTCTCTTATTCTCTTTTCTTTTTTCTTTTTCTGTCATTCTCTTTCACTCTTCTTTCTCTTCTTTTTTCTTTCTCACACTTCCTTTCCCTTTTTATTTTTCTTTCTCTTTTATCTTTCTTTCTCTTATTCTCTTGGTTTTTTTTTCATCCTCCCTCTATCTTTCCTTCTCTATTTCATTTCACTCCTCCATCTCTCTCCCTCTCTTTCTCTTTATTGCCTCCCACCCCTTTTATTATCTGAGAAAAGCTGAACCTTGGCTCTTTTGACAGCTGTAAATTCTGCCTGTCCTGCTTGCAGGCCTTAAATAAGCCTGTTTCTTCCTCCCTCTCTGTCCTTCCTTCTCTCTTTTGTTGCCCGCAAAGGAGAAATTCTGGAATAAGCAATTCTTGAAATGCAGAGCAGAGCTGCTTAAGATGCCAGCGCCAGAAACCATGCCTGAGGTGCCAAGATAACAGACATCCCTGAAGGACACACTGCTCTGTTGGCTACTAGACTGCCATTTTACCCAGAGAAGGGGGAATTTTGTCTCCCTTCTCCATTGGTGGTGATGGGAGACTTCAGTTTCTTTGCCCTGTTCCATGCAGCCTCACTTTCTACCTCGAAAGCTATTTTGGATCTGATAGGAACAGCAGAAAAACAACGTTCTGGGCCAGCAAGCGACACTTAACTTAGGTAAACACCCTTGCTGGTCACTGATAAGCCAGCTAAAGAAATTCTTCTGGGTTTTTATGCAAGCAGTGCCCAAATTCCTCCCCCTTGCTTGCAAAACTGGGGCCCACAACCTTGAGATTAGCTAGAAACAATTGTTTTGCATCCTTAGAAGTTGTTAAAAACCACACAATAGCCAGCATCCACGCTTTTAGCCTACGTGGTTAGTTTATAATTCACTCTGCTGTGCAAACCCAGAAGATTGGTTACTTGGCTCGACCTGTGGTCTAGTTAATCATCAAGCAAATAGAGACAATAAATTATTGGTCCTTGCCACTAGCTTTCATTGTAAGCTGCTGTTCTAGAAGCCAGCAGGTTAATCCTGATTCAGAAATAATCATGAATAATTACACCAACAGAAGAAATTATTTGTGGCTTCGGTTTGAACTCTGGCATCCTTGATGCTCTCTGAGCTTGCTTGTTTTCTTGCAGACATTTCATGACCCAACTAGGTAACATCATCAGTGTTGAGAGGGGAGTGTGGTTAGCAGAGGGAAGGAGGAGGAAATCCTTGATAGTCTCTGACCTTGGTTGTTTTCTTGCAGACGTTTCATGACCCAACTAGGTTACATCAGTTTAGAAGGGAGTGGGGATTTTTCCCTTTTTATAAACCAGTTTCTTGCCCCAGCAGTGTTCTTGTGGTTCCTTGATTAGGCTGCTGTTTAATGTTAGCTTGTTTATCTGGGTTGGTAGTTCCTCGATTTAATTACCAAGAACCAAACTCCCACCAACACTGACAGTATATAAATCAGGGGTCTTGACAGCTTTAAGACTTGTGGACTTCAACTCCCAGAATTCCTCCTCCAGTCATGTTACTCCTTTTAGCACTGATAATGTTACCAAGCTGGGTTGTGAAATGTCTGAATATAGATAAACTGCTGTTCTTCATTCTGAAACTTGTATGTGGAACCATGACTTAAATTTCTTTTAAGATTTAGGAGTTATGGGTGCTCCATCACTGGGAGTTTTAAGAGAAACTGGATAGCCATTTGTCTGGAATGGTATAAACAGGGATCCCCAAACACAATCACTTTAAGATTTGTGGATTTCAACTCCCAGAATTCCCATAGGTGGCTGAAGAAATCTGGGAGTTTAAGCCCATAAGTCTTGAAGTTGCCAAGTTTCAAGATCCCTCTTATAGGGTTTCCTTCTTGAACACGGGGTTGGACTAGAAGACCTCCAAGGCCCCTTTCAACTCTGTTACTCTGTAATTATATAAAGATGAACTTGTGCCATAGATGGAAGGCAGAAATTTATAGCTTCGATTCAGGCAACGATTCATCTATAAAATCAAGCCGCAGTCAATATAGAGCTTTGCATAGATTTCTTTTCACTGTGCCTTCAAAAAATAAACCTAGATTACTTTAGAACATAGACTGGAATTGGTAAACATGGGAAGCAGAGATAATAGCTAGCATAAACAGTAGAAATTGGCTTCTTTATTATTCATGTACCAAGCAGATTGTCGATCCAAAACAACATGATTATACATGTATATTCCCATATATCCTGCAGATCTGGTTGATTTCACTCAACGTATTTAATTAGCTGGATATACTAGATGTATATTCAGACAGCCTGCAAAGCTGGCTTAGTTTTAACATGGGTTAATGTTTTCTTTGTGTTTTGGCTTACCTGCAAATTTAGTCCATTTAGTCTGTAAGCAGTGGATGGATGGAAATTAATCAAGGAGAGAATCAACTTGGAAATAAGGAGAAATTTCCTGACTCTTAGAACAATCAATCAGTGAGTGGAACAACTTGCCTCCAGAAGTTGTGGATGCCCCAACATTGGAGGTTTTTGAGAACAACAATTTGTCTAAAGTGGTATATAGGGTTTCCTGCTTGAGCAGAGGGTCAGACTAGAAGACCTCCAAGGTCTCTTCCAATTCTGTTACGTATCTGTGACTTGGAAATTGCGAGCCCAGGATACAGAATAAGTACAGTTAGTCCTCAACTTACAACAGTTCATTTATTGACTGTTTGAAATTGCACCAGCTCTTAAAGAAGTGACTTATGACTTTTTCACACTTAACGACTGTAACGGCACCCCCCACCTTGGTTGCACAATCAAAATTCAGATGCTTGACTTATATTTACAACGCTTGCCACAGGCCGGGTTCACGTGGTCCTTTTTGCGACTTTCTGACAGGCAAAGTCAGTGTCGTGTCCTTGTCAGAATCTGATTTGGAGGAGGAGGCCGAGCAGCTGATAGGGAGCGGAAGTCCGTTGGCTGTGGAAGAAACTGGGGAAAGGTAAAGTCCAGCTGGGCAGAGCAGAGCAGAGGTAGAACAAGGGAGAGGGAAAGACCTTGGCCCATCCCCTCTTTATCCTAGGGCATGCAGGGAGGAACAGAGAAAGGAGCAACATGAGTTGCATGGCTTATGGCGGAGGAAAGGGCCCTGATTCCCTTCATTAGCTGCAGCTAAGAACACAGTGTTTAAAAAGGGAAGCACAGCAAGTTGTTGGAAGCATATTGTGAATTATCTGGTATCGTTGAGGCTTATCTGGGTTCCCGGCATCTTCCCAACTGTGTGTATTTTGGTGGCCTTTCAAGGCTGCAATTCCTTCTCCTGCCTTGTCAAGTTAATTACTGCAGCGTGGTTTATTTGGATTTTTAGTTAAGTTTGTATGTACTTAGTTTTTGGACTGAATTTCCTCCACTTAAAGACTGTTCTTAGGAGAGTTTTTTCTCCAGCCGAAGGTAACCTGGACATTGGGGGCAAAGTTGGAGATAATTAAAGGGACTCTTCTTGCTTATTTAACTGTTGTTGCCTTTGTGCCAAGCCCCTTCGGGTTATCACAGTCAGTGGGGAAGCCAGATTTCACTACACGACCATGTGAGTGACTTAACAACAGCAGGGATTCGCTTATTAACATCACTGGCAAGAAAAATCATAAAAGGAGGCAAAACTCACTTAACTGATGCCTCCCTTAGCAGCAGAAATGTCGGGCTCAATTTGGAGTCGTAAGTTGATATCGTGGGAAAGGAAACCTTGCAGAGCTGGAACTATTAAGAGAGAAGTTTGCAAAATGATGTGGGAATCCAGGTTTTGGAATGCTTGTCGTGCAGGTAAAAAAAGGGGGGGTGGGAACGTGCCTGAGGTTGTTCCTTACTGACAGTGAGATTAAATTTGCCTCTTGATAAGCAGAACGGATGAACGTATAGGGTCTCTTGTTGAACAGTGGGATGGATTAGAATCGTGGTCACCAACCAGTGGGCTGGGGACTACTGGTGGCCTGTGAGAAAATTTTGGTGGTCTGCAGAGAATTGTCCCCCCCCCAAAGCAATTAATCCAGGTTGCGCGGGAACCCAAGGCTGCTCCGTCCACATGGCCCGTGGGAACACAAGGCTTGCGTCGCTTGCATTGCGAACAACACGAGGTAGTGAGGGGAGGGGAGAAAGGGTGGAGACAGGGAATTTGCCTCACGCGCCTGGCCTGGCCTGGCCACCGGACTGAATCTTTCCGCTTCTTTCTTCTTCCGCTTTTGGCTGCACACAAGGAAAGCAGCCAAAGTCTTCCTTTCTCTCCCCCAAACTTCATCAGAAATGAGTCTTTGGGACCCTGCAAGGCCTCCTGTTCCAAGAGGCTGTGCCGGCGCGACAAATCTCACAAAGACTCATTTCTGGCAGAGTTTGGGAGATAGAAAGAAAGACTTCTGCTTCTGCTGCTTTCCTTGCATGAAGCCAAAAGTCTCTCTCCCCCTCCCCCCCCCCCAAGAACGGAGCTGGAGAAGGTATCCTGCGATCCCAAACAAAGAATGATCTATGGGTAGGAAAGCAGGGTGGGGAATTTTCCTGCAGACTTTTTTTGGGATTTTCACAGGGTCTCTGGTCCGCAGGATTTAAAATTATGAGTTTGGTGGTCCCTGAGGTTATGGATGCTGCTCCTTCACTGGAGGTTTTTCAAGAAGAGATTGGACAACCATTTGTCTGAAATGGCATAGGGTGCCCTCCTCCTGAGCAAAGGGGGTAGACTAGAAGACCTCCAAGGTCCTTTCCAATTTTGTTATTCTCTTACTAAAAAGAGTAGCCACCTTCTGGTTGGGGACTCAATTGTAAGGGATGTAAATTTAAGGAAGGATACGGAGGTTTTGAAAGAGGTCAGGTGTCCACCAGGTGCTACTGCCAGCAGAGACAAGAAGCATATTTTTAAGATAGTCAAGAATGCCAGCAAGGACTGTGATGTTGATGCTATTGTACATCTTGGTACAAATGATCTGTCCCAGAAGGATGTACTTTCTGTTCAGAAAGACTTCCAGAGCTTGGGGTATGAACTTAGTAATATGGGCTGTAGCCTTATCTTTTCAGAGGTTCTACCAGTATACAAGGAACAAAAAGGGAAAGGACAGCGTGTCGCAGAGTTTAATGTGTGGCTGAAGGAGTGGTGTAAAAAGGGAAGGGTTTGGTTTTATTAGTCATGATGTCTGCAGCTGGTCCGATGAAAAACTGGACAAAAGATATGGTTTGCATCCATCAAAGAAAGGGACTGAGTTACTTGGCATTAAATTCACAGATTTCCTGGATAAACATTTAAACTGAACAGCGGGGACAGAGAATTAATGGATTCAGAACATCTCTGTCCCCAGCAACCTAAAACTAATAAGGATACCAGTGCATGCAAAATAGATGTTTGTGCAGGTAAGATTATCAACCTTGATGCCAACCAAAACCAAGCATTTAATAGTGAGTGCTATACCATGTGCACTAATCAAACATATGGCAAGAAAGTAGGGGAAGGCAGGCACAACATGGATTATGTAGACAATAAACACAGTGTCAGACATAAAGATCTCAAGTGCCTATATACAAATGTACATAGTCTGAGGAATAAACAGGGTGAACTCGAACTACAAATACATGAAGGTAAACATGATATAGTTAGAATAAGAGAAACTTGGTGGGATGAAACCCATGACTGGAACATACTGGTAGAAGGATACAAACTATTCAAAAAAGAACAGACCTCATAAAAGAGGAGTTGGAGTTGCACTGTATGTAAAGAACCACTATATTGCTGCAGAACTGCATGAAATCAAAGATGAAAACCTCCTAGAATGCATCTGGGTCAATATAAAAGAAAAAAAGAATGACATGGCCATAGGTGTGTATTATAGGCCACCCAATCAAGCAGAAAATATAGATGTCCAAAAATATTTTTGCCAGCCAACTAACAAACATATGCAGGAAACACACAACAATAGTAATGGGAGACTTCAATTATCCTGATATCAATTGGAAAACTAATTCTGCACCAAGTGAGAAATCAAATAAGTTCCTAACCAACCTAGCTGACAACTTTGTTGTCCAAAAGGTAGAGGGTGAAACTAGAGGGACAGCCATACTGGCCTTAATTCTTACAAACAGAGAAGAAGTGATGGAATTGAAACTGCAGGAACCTTGGGTGAAAATGACCATGTCATACTAGAATTCAACATAACACAAACACAAGCAACAGAACATAATGACACCGGAGTCTTGGACTTTAAAAGAGCTGTTTTTAGTAAACTCAGAGAGAACTTGGGAAAGATTCCATGGATGAAAATCCTAAAGGGGAAAACAACTCAAGAATCTTTGGAAACTTGAAAAAGTATGATCATAGAAGCCCAGACCAGACAATACCACTGAGAAAGAAAAACAAGAAATCCAAGAAGAAACCAGCATGGCTGCACAAAAATCTCTCTGGCAAATTGAAAGAAAAAAAGGACAAGTACAAAAAATGGAAAGAAGGACATACAACTAAGGCAGAATATCAGCAGATAGCCAGAATCTGCAAAGACCAAGCCAGGATATCAAAGGCTCAGAACGAACAAAGACTTGCAACAAAAGTCAAAGATAATAATAAAAGTTTTTTCCAACATATAAATAACAAGAAAAAAAATCAAGGAAACAGTCGGTCCACTAAAGAGAGAAGATGGCAAGGAAGTAACAGGCAACAGAGAGAAAGCAGAACTGCTTAACTTATTCTTTGCATCCGTCTTCACGCAAAAAGAAACTATAGCTCAACCCAAAACATAACTGTAAAAGACAGACCAGAAATAAAAGTTGAAATAAGCAAAAAAATAGGAAGAGAACATCTGTCTGATCTTGATGAAAACAAATCACCGGGGCCTGATGGATCACATCCCAGAGTTTTAAAGGAGCTGGCAGAGGTCATCTCAGAACCGCTGCACCATATTTTTCAAAAATCCTGGACCACCGGGGAACTACCAGAGACTGGAAAAGACCTGATGTGGTTCCCATCTTCAAAAAAGGAGGAAAAAAACAGACCCAGGAAACTATAGACCAATCAGCCTAACATCAATACCTGGGAAGATACTGGAAAAGATAATAAAAAAACAGATCTGCCAACATCTAGAAACAAGTAAAATAATAACCAGCGGTCAGCACAGGTTTGGTAAGAACAGATCATGCCAAACCTATCTAAAACTAGGCTAAAACGTATGATTAACGGTTGCAGGAACTGGGCTTGGCTAGTCTAGGGAAGAGAAGGACCAAGGAAGAAATGATAGCAGTGTTCCAATATTTTAGGGGCTGCCACAGAGAGGAAGAAGGAGTCAAGCTATTTTCTAAAGCTCCTGTAAGCCAGACAAGGAAGAATGGATGGAAAGTGAACCAGGAGAGATTCAACCTGGAAACAAGGAGAAACTTTCTGACAGGGAGAACAATCAATGGAACAGAAGTTGTCCTTAGAATTTGTGGGAGCGCCATCACTTGAGACTTTCAAGAAGAGATTGGACTGCCATTTGTCAGATATGATGTAGGGTCTCCCACTTGGGTGGGGGGGTTGGACTAGATGACCTACAAGGTCCCTTTCAACTCTGGTTATCTGTTATATGTTAAGTTGAGGACCATCAACTGACCAAATAAGCTGAGGACCATCAACTCTGATCTCAGATCGTCTGTTAGTTTTGAAGGATAACCCTCTGTTCTACCTTCATAAGAGCAAGTCACTGGTTATTATGTTTTTATAGTCATTTTATGGACAGTTTGGTGTAGTGGTTAAGGCATCAGGCTACAAACTAGGAGATAATGAGTTCTCGCCCTGCCTTAGCCATGCAGGCTGGATAAATGACTTTGGGCCAGGCACCAAGAGGCTATGAGTTCTAGTCTTGCCTTAGGCATGAATACCATATGGGTGACTTTGGACCAGTTCTTTTCTTTTAGCCCAACCCATCTTGCAGGACTGTTGTGAGGGTGGAGAAAATTGCAGGTGGAAAATATGTTGCATTATGTTTGCTGACTTGAGTTATTTGTAAAAAAAAAAAAAAAGAAAAAAGGTGGGGTGCAAGTAAATACATTGCACATGCTGCTATCCCATCTCCCCTAATGCACTCCCAATATAATCAAGAAAAAGGAGCATGGGTTCCTTGGGGAGGGGCTAGTTAGAAGACAGGGGTTCCTTCTCCCCTTGGACTTTGCAGCTTCTCTTTTACGGTGTGTAACTCCGACCCTCCTTTGTGTGAAACGCCTCTAATTTAGAGGGAAAGTGGCCATTTCTCCGGAGCGGTTGCGTTTCAGCTCCACAAAACCGAAATCTTCATTTTCTTCTGGTTGTTAAGTGGGATGCTCTGGGTTTTTTGGAAAGGAGCCTGGCCTTTTGCAGCCGGGCAGATGATGGCGGGTGGGAAGGCAATTGTGTAACATTGCAGCAGCGCCTCAGTTTACACTTCCCAGGCTATAAATAATTCTCTTTGCTGCTCCCAGTGAGGAGGAGGAGGAGGAGAGGACAGCTGCCTTCGATGGAGGAGAGAGAGAGAGAGAGAGAGAGAGAGAGAGAGAGAGAGAGAGAGAG
>BLBF01000080.1:2883273-2909026 GCA_015471245.1 Laticauda colubrina | reverse complement strand
TCTCTCTCTCTCTCTCTCTCTCTCTCTCTCTCTCTCTCTCTCGTTGCTTAAGCGTGAGACATTTATTTGGTGAATTTTGCCCCATTTTACGACCTTTCCTGCCACCATTAGTTAAGTGAATCGCTGCAGTTGTGATTTTAGTGACACGGTCGTTTAGTGAGTCTGGCTTCCCCATTGGCTTTTGCTCATCAAAAGGGGATTGTGTGACCCCAGGGACACTGCTAGCATCATAAATACGAGTCCAAAATTTGATCCCGTGACCAGGAACTTGTGACTGTTATTCACAGTTACGACTGTTGCAGTATTCCTGTGTTCATAAGTGTAAGAAACAGTCACAAATTCCTTTTTTCAGTGCCCTTGTCATGTTGAGCAGTCACTTAAACCAACCGTTGTAAATTGAGGACTTTCTGAATTCATGAACTCAACCACCGAAGGATCCCTTGTCTGAATGTTTTCGCCCACTGCATTAATTTTGCCCCTGATAGGTTTTTATGTTTTTACATCTGGCTTGACTTCACACCTGTTTTAATTACACGGGACATAACTCAGGTTGGTATTTGAACGGTCAGTAAACAAGTGTTGCAAGTTGGGGAATACCTGTGTGGCCTCAGTGGTCTTTTGAAACTCTCTCCACAGCTTTAGTGGAAGGAAGGAAAGAAGGAAGGAACGAAGGAGAGATAAAGTAAAGAAAGAGAAAGAAAGAATGAAAGAGAGAGAGAAAGGAAAGAGAGAAAGAAAGGAAAAAAGAGAGAAAGGAAAGAAAAGAGAAAGGAAAGGAGAGAAAAAAGGAAAGAAAGAAAAGAGAAAGAGCAGAACGAAAGGAGAGAGAGAGAGAAAGAAAGAAAGAAAGAAAGAAAGAAAGAAAGAAAGAAAGAAAGAAAGAAAGAAAGAAAGAAAGAAAGAAAGAAAGAAAGAAAATTACCAACCTCCCAGGGATCACGTTTTGGGGATTAAAAAGGGGAAATTGGTTCTGCAGAATCAGAGGCAAAATAGCCTTTAAATTCAAACTTCAAAGCAAAATTTAGGATATCCAGATGGCCGCCCAGCGGCTTCTCCAACCCCGCATCAGTATAGATAGGGCAGGGCTCTCTTTCTAATCTTCTGTTGGCCAGAGGAGGTGGAAGAAGTTGGATCTGGAGGAATCTGTGGTGGAGATCCAGTCCGAAGGCAATTGGGGTTCTGGCTCCCCCTGGTGGAATTATTTGGAGTAAATAAAGTCAAGGAAATGGGTAGTTATCGGGATGTGGGTAACGCTGGGACTCAAGAAAGAGAACTGAGTTTCTGTAAGTGTCGAGAAGCCCCGCTACTGCTACAAAGGACACCACCTGGAATCAAGGAGAAAACTACCTAACAGTGAGAATTAAACAATTCCCTCAACACCGTCCAACTATTTACAAAGTCTGCATGACTGTTAATCTTCTCACCACTTCTTATCACCTGTCCCCTCCCAAGTGTGACTGTAGGACTGTATCCATACAATTTATATGGACTGTTTCCTGGTATGATTTGATTGCTTATTGTACCCTATGACTGTTATTAAGTGTTGTACCTGATGATTCTTGACTCTTGATGAATGGATCTTTCCTTTTATGCGCACTGAGAGCATTTGCACCAAGACAAATTCCTTGGGTGTCCAATCACACTTGGCCAATAAAGAATTTTATTCTATTCTATTCTATCCTATTCTATTCTTTCTGATTTGGTTGCTTATTGTACCCTGTGACTATCATTAAATGTTGTACCTGATGATTCTTGACAATGTATCTTTTATGTACACTGAGAGCATTTGCACCAAGACAAATTCCTTGTGTCTCCAATCACACCTGGCCAATAAAGAATTCTATTCAATTAACCAATGGAACAACTTGCTTCCAGAAGTTGTGGGTGCTCCAGAGTGGTGGGGTTCTACCAGTTTCCCTACTGGTTCAGTGATTGTGCGTGCACACAGCTTTCCAAACACCAGCTGAGGCTTTGCTGCACCAATCAGCTGAGAGCATAAAGAACAGAGGGCCAGTCCTGCGCTTTGCTCTTCTTTCTCCTCTCAGCTGATTGTCAGAGGCTTTTTTTACTGCTAGATCGGCTGAACCAGGCCAAACTGGTAGCATTTCACCACTGGCGCTCCCAACACTGGAGGCCTTTAAGAAGACACTAGAAAGCCACTTGTCTGATATGGTCTGCTTGAGAGAGGGGGATTGGACTAGAAGACCTCCAAGGTCTCTTCCGACTCTGTTATTTTGTTATTCTGTTAATTAACCAGTGGAACAGTTTACCTTCAGGAGTTGTGGGTGCTCCAACACTGGAGGCTTTTAAGAAAAGAGCGGACAGCCATTTGTCTAGAACGATATATGGTCTCCAGCTTGAGCAAGGATTGGACGAGAAGACCTCTGTGATAAAAATAAAAAATTAAAAAAAACTGGAGACACGTGAACAATATAGAAGAGCTTCAATATGAAGCTTTTGCAAAAGGAAATTCTGCTGGTGGCAGAAGACATTTTCCTCAGGAGGGCTGGGGTTTATATACAGATTCAAGTATACAGTCTCTGCCCATTTTCTGGGTTCACAATCTGTCCAAGCTACATATCTCCCTACGCCACACCCATGTTATTGTAGCGTAAAACCTGTTTCCTTGTCCTTGGAAAGTACCCTCATTCTCATGGCTTGTCTTCCTGATATGGTCCTGTTATGACCTTCTGTAATACAATAGATCATTAACCAGTTCCTTTTGGGTCAGGATAACCTAGTATCTCCTTCTCATATCCTTATGCCAAAAAGTACAGACCTGTCATTACTTTAGAACATAACAAGTTACAAAACATAATGTGTTTGTTAAATACAGTTGTATAACTGTCCAATAATCATAGTTCAATTATTGGATAAGTATGGCTTCCCTTCTGTTTTTCATTTCCACAGATGTAACTCAAAATATGTAATTTCTACATATAACAACCTCCAAGAGCCCTTCCCGCTCTATTCCTACTGAGACTGAAAAGCCACATTGAGTTTTGTTAAAGTACTGTAAGCTCCAGAAGTGTTAGGATTTAGAGCCCATAGATGTGGTGTGTGTTTGTGCCTTGCTTGAAGTGAAAGATGTTTACACTTGATCTTTAGGAAACAGGCAGAGCTGAGACAGTAATAACAGTCTTATCAATATAACAATCTAATTAATCAAAATTTCTATTACGACAAAGAGAAAGAGAATAGAATTAATAGAATTAATTAAGAACGTTCAGCATACAGATCAAAAGGAATTAACACAATATATTGTATACATAAGATAAGAACAGTGAGAAGAAGCTTGGCTGAGAGGTAAATATTGGTGATGAGGTAAATATTGGTGCTTTGTGATTGGTAGAGATATAATAAATTTGAAAGGTTTTAAGTATTTAAAACAAGGAAAACCTGAGAGAATAGCATAAGTTATAAAACAGAAATAAATAAAGAAATCAGTAAAAAAAGAAAAGAAAAAGAAACTAACCTAAACTAATTCTTAAAATAAAATATAAAGTGGATGGTAGTATGGGCAAAAGTAAATAGAAGCTTAAGAAATATGACAAGCGCCATAACAACCTTGAAAACGACAAAGAAGACAACATCTAACCCAGCACTTTTATTAAATAATAATTATCTTAACAAACAATTCATTAATGTTTCAATAGATGAGATAGTAATAACACTCATCAATATAACAACCTAATTAATCAAAATTTCTTTCCATAGAATGGGGATGTATGTATCTCAATTCTTCACCCACCTGTAGATGATCCTCAAAGTGGAGAACTGCCATCGGAAAGGTGGAACCCCACCCAGAATGTCAGGTGAGACCTTCCCCAAGACCAAGAATTACTTTCTACCCAACTGTAGTACAGGAAATCCTCGACATATGACCACAGTTTAGCCCCAATTTCCAATCTACTAAGCGAGGTCGTTGTTAAGTGAATTTTCCCCAATTTACAACCTTTCTAGCCACGCTTGTCAAGTAAATCATTGTATTTGTTAAGTTAGTTGACACAGACGTTAAGTGAATTTAACTTTTCCCCCCATTGACCTTGCTTGTCCTATGGTCGCAAAAAGGGATCACATGACCCCCCCCAGGAGAGCGCAACTGTCATAAATGTGAATCAGTTGCCAAGCACCCAAAGTTTGATCACATGGCCATGGAGATGGTACTATGGTTGTAAGTGTGAAAAATGTAAGTGCAGAAAACCGGTCCCAAGTCACTTTCTTCAGTGCTGTTGTAACTTTGAACGGTCACTAAATGAACTTCTGTCAGTGGAGGTCAACCTGTAGAGCCCAGGAAGGCCTCTCCATGCATGCAGCCCCTAACCTGCCATTCTGAAAAATAAGGCCTTGGTAAGGCCACACCTGGAGTACTGCATCCAGTTTTGGTCGCCATGATGGAAAAAAAGAGGTTGAGACTCTGGAAAGAGGGCAGAGAAGAGCAACCAAGAGGATGAGGGGACTGGAGGATAAAGCATACAAAGAACAGTTGTAGGGATTGAGTATGTCTAGTTTAATGAAGGGGGAATGCAGTGGCTCGGTGGCTTTCCGACATCCTGCAAAGTGCCTAACTTCCTGGAATCAACCTGGGACATCATAGGAAGGCATTGTGGGTGTGAGAGAGCATCAGTCCAAAGGGCAGTCGGGGAACACATGGATCTAACAAGTTTTATATACTGTTTCTAGGCCTTTAATGGGGGGCGTGGTGGCTCCGGGGCTAAGATGCGGAGGTTGTCTATCAGAAAGGTTGGCAGTTCGGCAGTTCGAATCTGTAGTGTAACGGAGTGAGCTCCTGTCCCAACCTAGCAGTTGTAAAGCACATCAAAAATGCAAGTTGAAAAATTGTGACCCCTTTGGTGGGAAGGTAACAGCGTTCCATGCGCCTTCAAGGGCATTTAGTCCTGCCAGCCACATGACCACGGAGACGGCTTCGGACAGCGCTGGCTCTTCTTTGGCTTTGTAACGGAGATGAACAGCGTCCCCTAGAGCCAGAAGCAACTAACACGGATGTTCCAGGGGAATCTTTACCTTTAGTTTATTGAAAAGGAGTAGGGGAGACATAATATCAGTCTTACAATCTCTCAGGGGCTGCCCCAAAGAAGAGGAAAGGGTCAGTCTATTCTTCAAAACCCTTGAAGGTAGGATAAGAAGCAATGGATGGAAACTAATCAAGGAGAGAAGCAACCTGGAACTAAGGAGACATTTCCTGACAGTGAGGACAGTTAATCAGTGGAACAACTTGCCTCCAGAAGTTGTGAATGTTCCAACACTGGAAGTTTTTAAAGAAGAGATTGGATAATCATTGGTATAGGGTTTCCTGCCTAAGAAGAGGGTTGGGTTAGAAGACCTCCAAGGTCCCTTCCAACTCTGTTTATTCTGTTTATGTGTGCTTAGCTCTGAGTTCAGTTTCTCCTCCACCTCTCTCTTTTCCCAGGACTATTTTACTGAGCGTAATCTCCTTGCTTAATGAGCCCAACACATTCTCTCCAGCAAACGTGGATGCCTCCGTTATGTTCAGGAAATGGAGAGACAGCAAAGGGAAAGACAAAGAATATGCGGAAATAATCCGGTAAGTCCAAGATGGGAGCAACTGGTGGAGAAGGGGAACCGGTTTGATGCAGTTACTCTTTGGGGTTCTCTGAGCTGGGCAGTTTTCTTGCAGACATTTCATGATTCTTAACTAGATAATATCTTCAGCGCTAGAAGGGAGTGGGGTGTGAATGCGGGGAAGAGGAGGAGGGGAACTGTGGAGTCCTTGGTGCTCTCTGAGCTTGGTTGGTTTTTTGCAGACGTTTCATGAGCTAACTAGGGAATGTCATCAATGCTAGAAGGGAAAGGAGGAAGAGGATGGAGGACTGAAGGGTCCTTGATGCTCTCTGAGATTTGTTGTTTCCTTGCAGGCGTTTCATGACCCCAACTAGCTAACATCATCAGTGCTAAAAAGGTGGGCAACTTCTACCACTGATGATGTTCCCTAGTTGGGTCACGAAATGTCTGCAGGAAAAAAACGAAGCTCAGAGAGTCCCAAGAGCCCCAAGGTCTTCGTCCTCTTCTTCCACAAACCCTATCGCTTCTAGCACTGATGATATTACCCACTTGAGTCATGAAACATCTGCCGGAAAACTACCAAGAACCCCACACTTGTTGTCATCTTCCTGCCCTTCTTCCCCCTCTTCCTCTTCTCCCCAATCTCCACTCTAAGTACTGATGGTGTCACCTACTTGGGCCATGAAGAGTCTGCAAGAAAACCACCAAGCTCAGAGAGCATCAAGGAGTGGGGGGGGGGGGCACATCTGGCCCACGGAGTACTTAACTCTGGTCCGTGGGGCTGGCCTGGAAATATCAAAGGACTGGCCTGCAGTGCCTCTGCCAGGCAAAATGGGCCGCAGGGTTGGGGGCGTGCGGTCATTGCACAGCCCATTTTCTGCCTCCAGCAGCACTCTGCCAGTCAAAATTGGGCCTCACGAGGCCACGGAGGGGCCCGTTTTTGTCCAGCAGAGTGATTCAAAAGGCCATGGAGGCTGAAAATGGACTGCATAAGACTTTGTGGGGCCTCAGTGCACCCCATTTTGGCCAGAAAGGTCCTGCAGGAGGTGGCTGTCCTGTCTTCCTCCCTTCATTGCCTGCTTTTCCCTCTGGGCCACAGAGCAGAACTATAATGCTGATCCGGCCCTCGACAGAACCCAGTTTGATCCCCTCATTCTAGAGGAACATAAATATCTCGGGGCAGAGAAGAAATCCTAAGCTGCTTCTTCTCTGGGTCGATCAGGGAGTTTGCAGGGCTCTCTGAGATCAGCAGAGTGAGCTCTCTTTGTTCATTGACCCTTTGAGGCAATTTTGGTATAAATGGACTATCCCGGCAGGTTGGATTCGGTGCTATCCTCCTCCAGAGCTCCCAAGGGACATGTCGTCTTGCCACGACGCTAGCTATGCCGTCTCCTGATCCAAGGGCACTAAAGGCTGCCAGGCAGAGCCAGGGAGGACCAGCTCTCTCTAGCCTTTATTATTACAGGTAGTCCTCAATTTATGACCACAAGGGAGCCCCAGATTTATGTTGCTAAGTGAGATATCTGCTAATATGAGCATGGCTCCATTTTACAACCTCTCTTGCCTCCGTAGTTAAGTGAATCACTGCCTTCAGGTTCAAACAGCAATAAGTAGGGGAGCTTCTGGAACCAGTTCTCAGCCTGTGCATGCGCAGAGCTAGAAGGTGACAAGAACAATTGAGAAAGCAGGGTCGACTCAGGAGTAAGGCCACACCTCAGAGATGATTGGCCCCTCCCATAGAACATTAAAGAGGAGTGAAGGGGATGTGAGTTTTTGCAGGAAGCAATTAGTTTGTTTGGTCGGTTCAATCCTTGAAATGTTGTTTGACTCTGTGTCAAGTTTGGCTTTGTCCTGCATTTGGCAATTAGTTCTCTGGGCCACATTCCAAGTGTGATAAGGTGAGTGTTTATAAACACAAGCCTTGCAGGCTGGGAATGAACGTAATTCACAGCCATGGAAATAAAAGAGGTTTTGCCGGGATTTAAGGTTGTGTTTTATGCTTTCCAAGGAAGCCTAAGTTAGAACAGAGGCTGACCTCAACCCTCCTAACTTCCCCTGCCCTCCCACCTTGCAGGAAACAAGTGCAGGCCACCAAGGCAGAGGCGGAGAAGGACGGTGTGAAGGTGCCCACCACGCTGGCCGAGTACTGCATCAAAACTAAAGTGCCTTCCAATGACAACAGCTCCGACTTGCTTTACGATGATCTGTACGACGATGACATTGATGACGAAGACGAGGAGGAGGAGGAAGAGGAAGACGCCGATTGTTACGACGACGATGATTCTGGCAACGAGGAGTCGTGACCTGTCCCCTTCTGGCCCTCCTTCCCTCCTTTCCACCTGCCCAGCCTCCCAATCATACTGCCCCGCCAGTTTTGCCAGAGGGGACGCAGCGGTAAAGCCAATGACCGTTCAGCAAAAAAAGAAAAAGAAGAAAAAAGAGATACCTACAAAAGGGGCAGGCGGGTGGAGCAAAAAGACCCCAACCAAAACGTTGCGTTTCCTGCTTTTCTCCTCGTATGGATTCTCGATTCCGTCAGTCCTCCCTCCTCCGCCCCCTCCATCACTTTTCTGGTCCTTTTGGCCTTGTAGCGAGAAAGACCTGCGCAGATGATCTTGGATCGCACTTCCTTTTTCCGTCCCATCACTGTGTTTTTGATTTCCCTCCCTCCTTTCCCCTCCTTTTTTTTAAAAAAAAAAAGACAATACCTCTCCCCACCTGCCTCTCTCCCCCTGCTCCCTCCCTTCCTGCCCCTCTTCTGGAGAGTTCACAGTACAACAAAACAGGCTCGCTCTGTGTTTAGGTTCTTGAATTAAACCCAGTCTTTCATCAAGAGGTTTCGATGTATTTTAACGGCTGGCCGGAGACCATGGAAGTGGGGCGGGAAACAACACTCTTCCCCCACTAGCTTGCATAGAGACCCCCCTTCTTTCTGGGGCCTTCTTCGCTGCTCTCCTCGTGTGCGCGCTTGTTTAGCCTTGTGGTGGTTGGTGCCAGTGGTGGTTTTTCTCCTTTTTTTTGTTATTTTTTTTTCTTTTTCCCCCCAAGGCGGAGGGTGAAAAGCTGTGGTGTTTTTTTTTTTGTTTTTTGTTTTGAACTGGGCCACCGCCAGACCTGGTGCCGAGAAAGGCCTCACTGTTCCAAGTTTGCTAAGCTCACGGTCAAGATGAGGGAGGTGGGTGGGATTAGCAGCTTGGCGAGGAGGGCCGAAAACTTCCAAGGCAAATCGAGGGGGGATCATCCGAGTGGGAGAAGCGGTTGTCTTGTGATATGAATCTTCCAATAAACACGTCGAAACGCGCTCCGTTTTCTATCCCGAGTTGCAGTGGTTGCATCCAGAGAACGGCTGCCCTTCTCGCCGGTAGCAGAGAGCATCATCATAATCCGGATGGGATCTGGAATGTGGCTTCTCTCTGGGAGACCCAGCGGCTTTCTGCATCTGGAGGTTTGCAAATGGCACCTTGCCGCTGACGGGTCTTTCTTCGGAAGAAGCGCGCAGACCTGGGGCTGGAGAGATAAAAAGGTGGTTGCCCCAAAATATTGCTTAAACCGAGGCTCTCCAAGCTTGGCAACTTTTAAGCCTTGTGGACTTCAACTCCTAGAATTAGCTGGCTGAGGGATTATGGGAATTGAAGTCCACAAGTCTTCAAGATGCCAAGCTTGGACAGAGCCCTGTCTCAGACCACACCAACGCTGGAGGGGAAAAAAATAAAAGACTTGTCTAAAAGGAAACAAGGATCACAGGTTGAAAATTCCAGAAGAGCCATTAGAAAACGGAGCTGGCAGGGTGAGTCTTTGGGGTGCATTGCTTGTATTCCTTTTTGGGCAGCAGACCTGATGCCGTCGGAGCGATAGCTTCTTGGCAATTCCATCAGCACCAACTGTCCAGATGAAGGGTTCCCCAAAAGAGGATTGAAATGCTTTGAGGAATGACGGTGGGAGGCTCAGTGACGGTCTCAAGGGAAATCAGCCGAGATCCGATGAGTATTTCTAGGGTTCCCCCCCCCCCTCTTTCTTTCCCCCATGCATCAAATTGCAGGAAAAGCGAGACTGCTGGGATGGTTCCAGGTGCCCATCAAGAAATTTCGCTTCTTCAAACAGTGGCTTTGCCTTCCATGCACCCCGTTTCTGAGCCTGGCCCTTGGGGGCCTCGGGATCCTAGCTGGGAAGGGCCCACTGGGACCCACATTGACCCAGAGCTGCAGTTGGGTCTTCTTAGGTTGGATGGCACTTCCGAACAGAGAAGGTTCCTTGAACACTGAGCCCTTCCATTTTGTTTTTGCCCCCCTGGTGGAACTGTGATTAGGTTGTCTCCCTTTTGGACAAGGAGGGTTGTTTAGAAGAACCCCAATTTGGGGGGAAAAAACGGATAAGAAGAAACAAGAAGTGGGGACAGAACGATCAAAATGCACACAGTTTGGTTGCAAAGAGCCCAACTTTGGGCAATCTTCTTATTTTTCATTCCCTCCTGCGAGAGGAACTCATTAAAAACTCTGAAAGTCTGCAGGAGTGGAGAACGGGAGCGGTTGCAACAGGCACCCCGAATGTCAGCCCTTGAATGGGGTTCTCGGGGGGGGGGGGTATCTGTCCGTGTTGGGTCCAGCATCGGCGTCCTTAGCTTGGCTCAAACTGAGGACGCCGCATCTTTTCAGCTGTCTTTCCTTGTATTTATGACTGTATTCTCTCCAGTGACTTGTATGCTGAAGCTTGGCGGTGTGCGAGTTGCGTTACTCTGTCCTTCCCTTGGGCTACATTTTTAGAGGGTCTGGGGACACCCCTCCCCCCCCTCCCACAGCAAGCCAGCCAGGGCTGCATCTCCTCCCCTCCGGCCAAACGTTTGGCCGTTCCTCTCTGGCCTAGCAACGCTGGTTTCCCCTTTCAGGATCCCACTGGTTTTGCTGAAAATGCAGATTGAAGAGATTGGAGGACAACGGTTTACTTGAGCCCTCATCCCCAACTCTGGTTCTCTCCCTCTTCTACCTTTCGATCTGCGTTTACATCTTTACGATTTGAAAAGGAACAAGAAAATAAAATAAATAAAAATCAGACACAGCTCCTAACCCGTTCCGAAACCAGCAGGGAGCACCCTACCAGTATCCTTTGGGTGAAATTTTCAGTGCTGAAATTCTTAAGTATTTGGTTTCTTCTTTCGTTCTCCGGTTGGTTGGTTCAATTCCTTTAGACCAGGTTAACAAACGCCAATTTTTTTTCTTCCCCTCTTTCTTTTTGTGTTGTCTCTCTCCCCCCTTTCGGTAGTTTAGCTTTGATTTTTCTGCACATCTGTCCAACTAATAAAACGTGGAATATAGTACCGCTCTTCTCTCTGGTTGCATGTTCAAAAGCCACTTTGGGTTTGTTCCTGCTGCTGACAACAGCCTGCTGGGTTCCCTTCATTCTCTGGGACCTGCATTGCAAACATCTTGGTTTTATGGGAACCATCACAAACTGCACAAATAGGGCAGCTGTGTGTGTGTGCGCGCGTTGGAGTGTGTGGATTCACGCAGGCTTGGCTTGCAGGGCAGCCAAGCAATTTTAACATTCCAAGGTCCCTTCCAACTCTAATTCTGTTCATCTTCACAGTGAAAATGGCAGCCAAGACAATGGAGAGCAGTCATTCCTAAGATAAACACCAGTTTTTAAAAAAGGGTTTGCAGTTTTAAATTGGAGATAATTTTATCACTGAAGGTCCCTGCTCCGGTTTTTTTTTTTTTTTTTTTGACAAATATTGTCTCTCTCACAGCTTCCAGCCAATAGGCCCCAAGTCAGTATTTTTCCTTGCCTGGCAAAATCATAATTTAATAGAAATTTTAAGCTGGACCACAGCAGCTTGCTCCCAATCACTTGGAGCAAAGTCAAGCCAAAATAATAAAGGGAACAAAGTGTAACATTTACATTCTGGTTGTTGTTTGTTTTTAATTTATTGATTTTTGAGATCCTAACATTTCGGGAATGGTCTTCAAGCTGCAAAGGCTGGCATTAAGAGAAGCATTTGCTGTGTTGGGTGGCAGAAAAAAAACAGACCCTGGGTGGCTAGGAAGGGAATGTTAGGATGCTGGGTAGGTTACTCACTGCCAGGGCACGAAAAGGAAGCTGATCCCCTCCAAAATCAATCTGATTATCTCCCCGTTTTGTCAGATCTGGAGCAACTATGCTGATCCAAATCCCAACCACCTCTTTTGCAACTCTGGTGGTTTCTGAGAGACGCTACAATAGTCCTTTGGTCTTTTCAGTTGCCAGCAGAAAGGAAGTGGGGGGAAAGCAGTGCATTCCTTAAATGCCTTAGATAATCGCCTTGGTAGCCCAAAGTTACCCGTGCAAGAATATTATGGGAGAGTATGGTTGATGACTCTTTTACCTATGGAGGTGTCCCATTGGAGAATATACATCCGGGGGGAGGAAGACCAGGGCCAAGGGGGAAATGAATGCTGTATTTTAGTGTCGGATGCACCCAGCTAATGTCAACATGGCCACTCCCAATAAATCAATTTTTTTTTCACTCTTGAGAGGTGCGGCTAGAAACTTATGATTTGAATGGGGGTGGATTTGTTGGGAGCCCTGACATGAAGGTTACTTCCCTTTGTCTGTTGTAGCAGCATGAGCAAAATGTGACTTTTGGATAACCAAAAGCTTCCCACCCCATGCCAAGCCCCAGAACTGGTCTGTGGTTCTTAAGTCGAAGGATGTAAATGCTCATGAGGGTACAACACTGAGTTGACAATCAGTTGCTTCATGTTCGAGACCCGGTTGCTGCCAGGGGTGATCTCTTATCAATTGCTCCAGCTCCTGCTTAACCCAGCAGTTCGACACTAGACAACTGTGAGTAGACAAGTGGGTACCACTTCAGTGGGCAGCTTAATGGGACATGAAAGAATTCCCCCCCCCCCAATTGGGTGTCCTCCAGACAACGGTGATGTCACAGGTGAAATCCTTTCAATGTTGAAGTGCTTCAGCACTGCCCAACATAGACAATAGTAGTAGTAAGTAGCAGTTGTAGTAGTAGTAGCAGATTCTTAAATTGCCAGCGATAACCGACCATTTCTGGAGACACTGAAAGTTTCCTTTATCGATGGTAAACTGATAATCTCAGTCTTCCCAAGCAATCAATTCCTGTGCATTGACCCCTTTCCCTAAGTGACCAACATGCCCACATGAACTGTTGGAGAACCACCAAACAGGCCCACATCTTCCGAGACTTACTAAAAAAACCCAACTCTCAACGAAATAGATAGCTTCTGTTCTCCGTATACTCATTTCTCTACCATAGGAAAAGAACGTTAGCTTCTACCTTTTGGCAATGGCACATGGGGCTCCTTAGAGCTGCTGCTGCGTTGCAGAGTAACTTAGGTCAGTTACCGAACCACCCACCAAATCTGGTTGGGAAAACGAGAGACGGCAAACACTGTTGTTGATATGCTTAGAACTTTATTAGGGGAGGGTCTGGGCTAAAAAATAAAAGAAATTTCTGAAACCTTCATTAAGGTGAGGAGGGGGAGTTTTCTGACACCCACACCCTTCAGTCTTGGAGCCCCTCTTGAGAGGGGAGGAAGAACGTGACCGTGGAAGGCAGGAGGGCATCCTGGCGGAGTCAAAACCCTGGCCAAGGAAAGGGAGCTCAACAGATTGGCAGACACCATTTGGGGAGAAGCTGGACAGTCCAAGAACTGGCTACCGAAAACAAAAACTGGAAGATGGGAGTGAAGGGAGACTTAATAACCCTTAGCTTATTTCTTTAATTGTCCCCAAGAAAAGTGCAACATTGCAATTTATAACTAAGCTGCCCACAACTGTTCAACCTTCCAGCTGGCAGGAATGAGGCCAAATGAGCGCCAAAATTATATTAAAAAAAAAGAAACTGGGAACAGATTTAAAAAATAGTCTTTTTCTCGAGTCTCTGACTGCTTGCCTGAGCGACACACACATGTATTTTAAAAAGTGGCACACCCTTGTCCTTCAGACAAGCAATAAAATCCTCCAAACTATACAAAAAAAGAGAGAAGAGAGAAGCTGCCAGAGGGCCTGAAGGGGGAGCTGGTTTGTTTAAGCCCTCCTGATCAGGAAGAGAAATCAAAAACAGTCGTCAGAAACATGCGGGAACCACGGTTAGGCTCTACTACCTTTACAAATACATACATAAATATTTTACACAAAACAGCCAATCGGGAAGAGTCGCGGACGAGGGGAGTGAGTGGCTGCCAATTCTTCCCACAGGGTGTCTGAGCCATGCTCTCCCAGGAAAAGCGGGGCGGGGGGGACATCTCTTCCCTCCGCAGTCGATGGTCTTTGGTGGAGGGTGGGAGCCTGAGAAGGAGCTGGGCTACTTCGGGTTGTCTTCCTATCTTCCACGCCAGAGCTTAGTTCGTCCAGTATGGAGATGTCCCATAGGTGGTTTTTGTAGCCTGAGGTTTCTGCTGCAGGACACTTGGTTGGTTGCGCTGGACAGATCCACCCTACAGCGAAACGGAAAGAAAAGGTTTTATTTATAATATATTTAAGGCAGCAGACAGCTCCTCTGGCCGGTGTATAAATTAAATATTAAAGGTAAAGGTTCCCCTCCTTGCACATCCATGCTAGTCATTCCCGGCTCTAGGGGGCACTGCTCATCTCCATTACAAAGCCAAAGAAGAGACAGTGCTGGCCGGAGACATCTCTGTGGTCATGTGGCCGGCATGACTAAACGCCGAAGGCTCATGGAACGCTGTTACCTTCCCACCAAAGTGGTCCCTATTTTTCTACTTGCATTTTTTACATACTTTCGAACTGCTAGGTTGGCAGAAGCTGCTGGGATAAGTAATGGGAGCTCACTCCCTTATACGGTACTGGGGATTCGAACCGGCAAACTGCCAACCTTTCTGATTGACAAGCTCAGTGTCTTAGCCCCTGAGCCACTGTGTCCCCAATTAAAGGCCTAGAAACATTATATAAAACTTGTTGGGTCCATGTGTTCCCCAACTACCCATGGACTGATGCTCTCTCTCTCTCTCTCTCTCTCTCTTACACACACACACACACACACACACACACACACTCTTCCTCTTTCCTATAATGCCCCAGGTTGATTCCAGGAGTTTAAGAAGTTGCAGGATGTCCCAAAAGTGCTTTTTCCAAAAGGCAACTCCTCTTTCTTGGGTTTTGCTTCCCATCCAAGATGACCAAAAACTTGTTTCTGCTGCTTTGTAAGACCACACTGGGAATACTGCATCCAATTTTGGTCACTATATAAAAATAGATGTTGAAAATCTAGAAAAAGCGCAGAGAAGAGCAACTGAGATGATGAGGGGAGTAGGGTCTAAAACATATGAAGAATGGCTACAGGAACTGGGCCTGGCTAGTCTAGGGAAGAGAAGGACCAGGGGAGACAGGACAGCGGTCTTCCAATATTGGAGGGGCTGCCCCAGAGAGGAGGAGGAAGGGGGTCAAGCTATTCTCCAAGGCACCCAAACGCCAGACAAGGAACAATGGATGGAAACTGAACCAGGAGAGATTCAAGTCCTACAAATAAAGAGAAACTTTCTGACAGGGAGAACAATCAACCAATGGAACAGAAGTTGTCCTCAAAAGTTGTGGGAGCTTTATCCCTGGAGCCTTTCAAGAAGAGACTGGACTGCCATTTGTCAGAAATGGTGTAGGGTCTCCTGCTTCAGCAAGGGGTTGGACTAGAAGACCACTATGGTCCCTTCCAACTCTGTTATTCTGAAGAAGCTTCATCAGTTCTGAAATATTTTCACATCAAAGCCCAAGAAAATCCAGTTGCCTTTTGGAGAAAGAACCTCTGGGACAACCGTAGCCTGGATGATGAGAGACTCTCCACAGACCCCTGGCATTTTCAATTCAGGTGGAGTGGTCATCCTATGCCCTTAAAAGGTGCACCCTGAAACTTATCCCAATTTTTCCTCTTGGTTTAAACCATGGTGGGGAAGGTGGCTGTTCTCACTGAAGACGTCTCCTCAGCACCAGAATTCCTGGAGCAACGGTTGAGTAGCCTAGATAACTGAAGATCTAAGCAGGGCTGACAGATTTGGGGGTGGGGGGCTTCACAGGCCTTCCTCTCTGATTTGAAGATGGACAGCTGATGGGTGCAGAGAGTTAAGAACCGACAGGATGTTTTTAACAGACGGCCTTGCAAGTATTTCCTGTCTCCTGAGCAAAAAATAAAAATCGTAATTTCCTCCTAACTACAAAACGTGGAATTTTTTCAAAAATGACGGTTCTTTACTCCCTCCGTCTGGCCTGCTTCAACTAGGCAAGGGTATTGCAATACAGGCAAGTCCTCGACTTACAATACTTCACTGAGTGACCGCTAGAAGTTACAACGGCACTGAATAAAGTGACTTAATGAGCGTTTTTCACACTTACAACCGCTGAAGCATCCCCATGGTCACGTGATTGACAGTCAGGTGCTGCACAACTGATTCACATTTCACACAGTTGAAATCACCCATTTTGGGTCATCACCCAGGGTGGCACAGTAGTCAGAGAGAAGGATTGCAGGCTATTTCTGCTGCCTGCCGGCTGCCTGCAATTTAGCAGTTCAAATTTCACTGGGCTCAAGGTTGACTAGCTTTCCATCCTTCCAAGGTTGGTAAAATGAGGACCCAGATTTTGGGGGGCAGAGGCTGACTCTGTAAACCACTTAGAGAGGGCTGTAAAAGCACTGTGAAGCAGGTTAGAAGTCTAAGGGCTATGGCTATTGCTATTTTGACCAGAAAGAAAACCAGGGTTAGAAAAGCCCCCGACTAAAAGAGATCCAGCCACTCACCTGCCCGTCCTGCTGAAGATGATGGTGCAGCACCTGGGAATGTGGCTGTTGGTGCGCAGGCAAGATATGAAGGAAGGGCGGTGGAGCGTAGCCAGCAGCAGCCCCGGGATTCAGAGGCCCCGTAGAGCTGAGGGCCGAGGGCAGGTTGAACGGGGGAGGAGTCCCGGCATGGAATCCCTGCTTGTCAAAAGTCTGGAAAAAGAAGGAGACGGGAATGAAAATGGAAACATGCACCCTTTAAAAGGCCAGGGTGGGGAGGAGGGTACAGAAGCATCATCTGTCGCAGAGCCGTTGGAAGGCCAGAAGGTGGCTGAAGAGCAGGATGTCAGGGCTCCGGCAGTTACCCCCAATTAAATCACGAGTCTCAAGCAAACTTCCAAAACTTCTAAAGGTTTTATTGGGAGTTAACCTCCCAGCATTGCTGTTAGGAATATAAGTCACCTAACAGGTATTTGGGTTAGACTTATATAAACCAGGATAAATATTTTAAAACTGTATCTTTAAGAAAATGTAAAACTTTAATTGGGTGTGGTTTCTCAAACGGCCATAAGATGGAGCCAGAAATCTGGGTTGTCTTAGTCTTAGTCTCAGAAGAAGTCTGAGAGAGTCTGTTTCCTTCTGTTGGAGAATATTGCCATTCCTTCATTTTTCCTAATTGACTGCTATTTCTGGATTTGATGTAAGTCTGATATTGAACTGTTTTTTGACACTGGACTTTGTTACTGAATTATCCCTGGATTGAAAAACTGACTGATTTACCTGTGAATGACTTTTGGACTGCTTATCTTGAACTTTGCTTAAAACCTTTATTGGAAGTAAAAAACCAACATTTACTGTACTGTATCTGTGTGCTTTGTGTGTATTATTCAAACACTACTCTCAAATATGTCTCTCTGTATGCTCTCATGCTCCTAACAGGGAATTAACTCAACACTGGTCATGGGCCCAGGCCATACCAGACTCAGATAACAGAGTTGGCGTGAATGCAGAGTTGGCGTGAATGCACATACGAACTCAATACAGAAGCCTGATGATGGCAGATGAGATTCTGCTGAAACGTTGCTACAACTTTAAAAGCACTACAATGACGTGGGATAATACCTGAAGGAAGCTGAACTGCATTCATGTAAGTACCCACGAAAACTTAAAAAAACGAATGCACAGTACTGTATACAGACATCTGTTTACTGTTTAATTGTGGTTTACTATCCTGGTAAAGATGGCACAAGTCACTTCAACAAGTCTATCACTGATAACCTGGTTGGATGGAACAAACTATGTTTCCTGGTCTATGAAGTCCAGTCTACTTCTGCATAGAGAAGGTTTTTGGAATGTAGTTCAAGATCCACCAGATGTAAATGCTTGGGATCCAGAAAATGAGGACGTTGCCAAGAATCTTGCTGACTTTAAACAGAATGAACAAGCTCTTTGTATAATTGGACTAACACTGAGTGACCAGCAGCTAGTCCATATTCATGGAGAAGAGTCTGCTGCTAGGTGTTGGGAGAATTTGAAGAGGATTTATGTTCGTGACAGTGTAGGTACACACATAACTATACACACCTATACATCAACTACATAAGTTGATCTTACACGTCAACTGTTTAGAGCACGTCTTCAGAAAGGTGGAGATATGTTAGCTCATTTAAACTTCATGAAAAGAACTTTTTAAGAGCTATAGGAAAAGGAACTGATATTTTCAGAGCTGCATCAAGTTTACATCATTCTTTCCTCATTGGATGAAAGTTATAATGATTATGTATCTTCACTGGAAGTACTGCCCAGAGATAAACTGACATTGACTGACATAACTGGAAGATTGTTAGAAGAAGCAATAAGACAGCTGGATAGGGACCAACTGAGGAAGGAACAACCACAAGAAGAGAATTTGTCTTCAACTGCCTATACTGTTTGGAAATGTTTTTCTTGTGGGGCTAGGGGACATATTGCTAAAATCTGTAAGAAGGGAAAACAACAGCATACTGGTAATCACCAGAAGGCTAAAAAGAATGCTAGTTTAGTTTTGTCTAGTAATTCAACTGTAAACTATGATTTATGGGTTGTTGATAGTGGAGCATCACAATGCATTACTAAAGATAGAAAAAGGTTTGTAAAGATGTCCACGAGTAAACAACATGTATCATTGGCAAATGGATGGAGGATTAAAGCATTAGGTGAAGGTACTGCATATTGTTCTTGCATAAACGAACATTTAACTATGTTAAATGTACCTAAACTGAAATTTAATTTATTATCAGTAAGGACTTTAGTTAATCTTGGTTATGTAGTAACCTTTAGGGGAGATAACTGTATAATAGAGAAAGAGGGTAAAAGTGTTACTGCTAATTTAGATAATGATTTATATGTAATACATGATGACCAGTTGAGGATGGCTAACTCAGTTTATAACAATGTTAAGCCACATGATAATGTATACATTTACTACATAGACGTCTAGGGCACATTAATTTCAAAATGCTCAAGCAAACTGTTGAATTGTCAGAGGGAGTAAAATTGAAACCCTGTAGCAAGTATTTAAACTGTAATGCTTGTAGCCAAGAGAAGAGTAAGGTTACTCCTGCAAACAGACTTACTGGGTTTAAGACCAAAAAACCTTTAGAGGTTGTTTTTGCTGATATAATTTGTCTTAAGAAACCAAGTTTAGGAGGTGCCTGCTATATTTTGAATATTATGAACCATTACCCACAATATGGTTTCTGCTCTTATGAAAAACAAAACAGAAACATTCCAACATTTCTGTAACTGGCTACAGTTTGCTGAGAGAAAAATGAAAAGTAAAGTAATTACTTTAGTTACTGATAATGGGACTGAGTTTGTTAACAAGATTCCAAACTATGTTGAAATTGGCTGGTGTTGAGCATAAACGTTCTGCACCTTACAGACCACAACATAACTCATTTGTAGAATGAAGAGGGCAAACATTACAAGCCATGGCTCGCACTATGTTATCTGATTCAGATTTACCTGAAACAATGTGGGGTGAAGCCAGAATGTGTAGTAACCACGTTTTAAACAATGTAGTTAACACAACTGGAGAATTGCCATTCATTCATTGGCATGGCAGAAAACCAAATTTAAGTTACCTACACACATTTGGAGCTCCAGCATGGGTGTATATTCCCTCACAAGTAAGACTGAAAGGGTAACATAGAGCTAAGAAATTATTTTTTGTGGGTTACGAGGCCAACCATAGATCATTTAGATTTTGGGATCAAGGCACAGCTCATGTTTCTTGCAGTGCTAGTGCAAAATTTCTTGGGCACATTGGGTGGGATAAACTGGAACAGGAATCCAGCAATGATATTATTATTGACACCCAAATAGTCCCTAAAAAAAAAATCAGTAAACCCCAAATAGCCATTAAAGAGGAAGCACAGGAGGAGGTAGAAGAACAGGAACAGGTGGCACAGGAAAGTCCACCAGTAAGCCCTGTATTACCAAGACGTTCAACCCGAGTAACACGACCACCTGATAGATATCAGACTAGTGTTGTATGCCAAGTGAATACAGTTCCAAGTAATTATAGTGAACTAGAACTGTATCCTCCTAAGGGTCAGGCTGTTTGGCAGAAAGCAATGGATAAGGAACTAGAATCATTAAAAAGACTGGAATTATATGAAAACGTTAAGTTATCACCAGGTAAACATGCCATAGGGTATAAACGGATTTATAAACTAAAGACAGGTGTAGATGGGACTGTTACCCGTAAAGCCAGGTTAGTAGCACAACGGTTCAATCAGACAGCAAATGACTACGATGAGGTGTTTGCACCTAGTCTGAAGGCTACTACATTAAGGGCAGCATTAGTATGGGCAGCTAAGGAGAAATCCATTATAAATCATTTGGATGTCGAGACAGCATATCTGCATGCACCGTTGCAACACACTATATATTTAAAGAAACCTTTAGGTATTAAAACTGATAAAACAACGAATTGCTGGAAATTGAAAAAGAGTCTTTATGGCTTGAAGCAATCAGGATATGAGTGGAACCAATGTATAGTTAAAGAATTAACTAAAATAGGTTTTGTTGCTGGCATGTTTGTTTAAATCCATGTTTATTTAAAAGAGAAAATAATGGTGTAATTTCATTATTGCTATTATTTACTGATGACATAGCTTTAATCACCAAAACTGAACAAGAAGCTACTAAAATAATTTCACTATTAGAAAAGAAATTTAAAATAAAACAATTAGGAGAAATCAAACAATATCTTGGTTGAAAGATAGATAGAACAAGGGAAGAATACAAGATCTCACAAGCAGATAAAATTAACCAATTACTAAAAAGTTTTAAAATGGAACTATGTAAACCAGCTAAAACACCGTTGAGCCAGGTGTTTAACCATAGTGATGCTCAAAGTCCTGTTTTTGATAAGAACATTTACCAGCCCTTGATTGGTAGTTTATCTTATCTCAGTAATTGGTCAAGGCCAGAGTTTAACTGCGTATGCATATGCTGATGCAAATTTTGCTACGGACATAAATACACATAAATCTACATCGGGTATTGTAGTATTATTGGGAAAAGCGTTGATTGAAACATCTAAGTTTGTCAACAATGGAGGCTGAATTCTCACGTTTGTCTTTACTATGTACAAATTTAGTTTTGTATATACAATTACTAATTGACATGGGAATTAATGTAACAGATTCTACTGTTGTTTATGAAGACAACCAATCAGCAATACAGATGGCTTCAAATATTGCTGTTAAGACAAGAACGAAACACACAGATTTAAGATACTTAAATGTGAGACAATGTGTGCAAAGTAAGATGATTAAGCTAGAATACTGTATGTTAGAAAACAATATAGCAGATCATTTTACAAAGGCCCAAGGCTCTATAAAGCATAAGGCTAGCTATGAGGATTATGGAATTAGAATGTAAGGTTGTATATATTGTCCTACCCAAAAGGGGAGAATGTTAGGAATATAAGTCACCTAAGAGGCATTTGGGTTAGAAATATATAAACTAGGATAAACATTTTAAAACTGTATCTTTAAGAAAATGCAAAACTGTAACTGGGTGTGGTTTCTCAAATGGCCATAAGATGGAGCCAGAAACCTGGGTTGTTTTAGTCTTTTTTAGTCTTAGTCTCAGAAGAGATGTGTCTGAGTGAGTCTCTCTGTTTCCTTCTGTCGGAGAATACTGCCGTTCCTCCATTTTTCCTAATTGACTGCTATTTCTGGATTTGATGTAAGTCTGATACTGAACTTTTTTTTGACACTGGAGTTTGTTATTGAACTATCCCTGGTTTGAAAAACTGACTGATTTATCTGTGAATGACTTTTGGACTGCTTATCTTGAACTTTGCTTAAAACCTTTATTGGAAGTAAAAACCTACATTTACTGTACAGCGTATCTGTGTGCTGTGTATTATTCAAACATTACTCTCAAATATGTCTCCCTGCATGTGCTCATTCTCCTAACGGGGAATTACCTCAACAATTGCCTGGGTGCAGCCGACTCTGAGACACATAATTCATTGTCACCCTTGACCCTGGTTTTCCCCCCACCCCCTGGGTGTATCATAATTCATATTCTTCAATGGGACACATCCATAGCCAAGAGTCATCAATCATGCTCTCCAGTTAGAATTTTGCCTGGCAGAAACTTCAGTCACCTCGTTACTATCTTTGAAAAACTATTTATTGAATGCGTTTTCCATTTCCAAGCTGCCGTACTGCTCTTTCAAACCCATTTCCCCCCATCCTTTCTGTTGGCAACTCTAAAAAGACCATAGAAATATTTTATGAGTTGACACATTTTACACTGGCTTTCTTGACAGCTGGACAGGGCCACTAAGCCTTCATTTATTTATATTTTTTCTCCCAAATCCATGTTGCTGTCAGGGTTCCGGCAGTTACCCCATTTAAATCAAGAGTCTGGAGCCAAACTTCAAAAAGATTTATTGGGAGTTAACATGCCGGAACTGCTTGGGTGTAGCCGACGCTGAGGCACATCATTCATTGTCACCCTTGACCCTGGTTTTTTCTCATCCCCTTGGGTGTGTCGTAGTTCATATTCTCCAGTGGGACACATCCATAGCCCAGAGTCATCAATCATGCTCTCCAGTTAGAACTTTGCAGGGCAGAAACTTCAGTCACCTAGTTACTATCTTTGAAAACATTTATGGAATGCAGCTACCTTCCCTGCTCGATCCAAGGGAACAGAGAGCAGAGCAGAAGCAAGCTTGAAGGGAGGTCTGCAAGGCTGCTGGCGAGGAGGCCACCTCTCTGAGCAAGGATCACCTGGCGTGGAACACTTGACTTAAGGAGAAGCCAGGGGGGAGTTTGTCTTTGTCGGAAACTGTTGTTTGCTTTGGCTTACACTCCCCCGGCTTTGACTCATGCTATTGCCTGTGGCCTTTGTCCCTGGACTCTGGGCCTTTCCTCCTTGAGCTTCCATTTGCTTTGGACTCTGCCTTTGCAAAATTGGTTCATTGCTTATTAGCTTTGGTTTGTGGGACTGTGGGAAGCTGCCTTCAGGGAAGGATGGGGTGTTATAGGGATGTTTATTATGTAACAACAAAGTTTGACTGAAGTCAGGACAAGAAGCAATAGATGGAAATTAATCAAGGAGAGAAGCAACCTGGAATTGGAGAGAAATTCCCAGGCAGTGAGGACAATTAATCAATGGAAGAACTTCCCTCCAGAAGTTGTGGCTGCTCCATCACTGGGAGTTGTTAAGAAGAGACTGGACAACAATTTGTCTGAAATGGGATAGGGTGCAGAGAGTTGGAGTAGAAGACCTTCAAGTCCCTTCCAACTCTTATTCTACTCTACTCTATTCTCCAAAGCCCCTGAAGGCAGGACAAGAAACAATGGATGGAAGCTGATCAAGGACAGAAGCAACCTGGAATTAAGGAGAAACTTCTTAATAGTGAGAACAATTATACTGTGGAACAACTTGCCACCAGAAGTTGTGGATGCTCCATCACTGAAGGTTTTTAAGGAGAGACTGAACAGCCACTTGTGTCAAATTGTATAGGGTATTCTGCTTGAGCAGGGGATTGGACTAGAAGTCCTCCAAGGTCCCTTCCAGCTCTGTTATTCTAAATTTAACAGAGCAATAAAGGATTCTACTGAGGCCTCTACGTAAGTTACCTGGGTGATAACATTTGCAGGGCAGGGCAGAATAGATCACTAGCTGGTTCTCGGTTTATGAACTCTTTAAGAGAGTGAGATGGGATGTTAAAATGCCACCAGGACAACGTGGGGTCCAAAATATGAAGATGGTGATGACAACAATACCAATAAAATGCAGGTGGAGCTTCAGTGATGCTGCTCTGTAGCATCTTGATGTTTTGGACCACATTCTCCTTGGGAGCATCCCTGGTGAGGAAGCTGAACACTAGATCAGTCTGGACACAAAGGTGCTGAACTCACCTGAGCTTTGTTGTAGACAGAGCCACTAATGTCAGGCATACCTGTGTTACTTGAGCTCACAGAAACACCTTGGGGGAAAAAAGAGAGAGAGAGAGAGAGAGAGAGAATTGTATTAGCCATGCAAGCAGCCAGGGGGTGAGAGCATTTCCTATGACTGGACCTCCACAACTTCAAAAGGTGATGGGCAACCTAGTCCTTTGGACCTTAAGTCCTTAGACACCTTCCAAGTGCAGTTTCCTTTCGAATGGAAGAGCCACATGGGTCACAGAGTGAAGCAGAGTTGATGCTCCCTTAATGCTTTAAGAAAACAAATTCCATTCTTCTTTTGGAGGAGAACAAAGTGGAATTTTAAATGTATTACTCCTGCAATTGTTACCCTGCTTTTTCCTGTCTGCAGAGCACTAAAATCTACAGAGAATGAATGAATTAAATTAATGAACCAAACAACAATATAAACATTCAAAGTGGGACAGAATGTCAGTTCTTAGAACAGTGGCCGTTCCCTCCACAATGGTGGGAATCCATATTTGCACCACCTGCTATTTGTTTTATTATATATTATATTTTATTTGACTTAGGTGCCACCCAATAGCATCAAAGCAAAACAACTCTTAAAATATGACATACAACAAGAAACAACCAATACAGTGAGTTGAAAGCCAGGCAGAACGGTCTCCAGAGCCCTCCAGAATGTCATCTGGACAGGGGCTGCCAAATCTCAGACCCAACTAGGTACCATCCTCAGTGTTGGAAGGGAGAGGGGCTTCGCTCTCTGTTTATCTGCAGATGGCTTGTCTTGCCAGAGTTGGTGGGAGGGGTCTTGCTGGTTTCCTTGACTGGGCTGTTCTTTGCTGTTTTATTGACTGAGTTTGAAATTCCTTGATTGGGTACCTGGAACACTTCCCCCCAACACTGGCAGGGCAAGCCACTAACGTAAAAACAAAGACCAAACCCCTATCTCTTCTAGCACTGGGTGAAGGTACCTAGTTGGGTCATGAAAGATCTTGAATAAAACAGCCAAGCTTTGGGAGTCCCAAGGACCCCACAGTCCTCCTCCTCCTCCAATTCCTTGCAAAACCTGCTTCCTTCTAACACCGATGAGGTTACCTAGTTGGGTCATGAAATGTCTGCAAGAAAACAGCCAAGCTCAGAGAGCCCCAAGGACCCCACAGTCCTCCTCTTCTCCCTCCTCCTTAATCCCCATTCCCTTCTAGCACTGATGATGTTCTCTAGTTGGGTCATGAAATGTCTGCAAGAAAACCATCAGGCTCAGAGAGCACCAAGGTCTCCACAGTCCTCCTCTTCTCCCTCCTCCTCCTCCTCCTCCTCCTCCTCCTCCTCCATAATCCCCATTCCCTTCTAGCACTGATAATGTTCTCTAGTTGGGTCATGAAACGTCTGCAAGAAAACCACCAAGCTCAGAGAGCACCAAGGACACCACAGTTCATCCGAGCCCCAAATCTTCTCCTTTGTTAGAAAGAGAGCACCCCCATATTACCTTTCCCTGCTGCACCGCCAGCTGACTTGTTTTGTGCTTGAGTGGCAGCAACATACGGCCCTTTGCTGTAGTCTCCAGCCATTGTCGCCTGGGTGAGGTCATCATAACCTGAGGGAGGGGAGGAGGAAGGAGAAAGGCCATTTTCATGGTTGTTGTCATGATTGCAACTGTCACCAAGCAGCGCACCCCGAAAGTGTTGGCGCTTCCAAAATTTACATTCCTCAAGTATAAATGATAACAACTATGATTATCTTCATAGCCATCTTGAAAACTAAACATGGAACAGAAGTAAAAGAGTATCAATTCAATGAAATACACAAAAAAGGGCAGAAGGAAACCTAGGTGGCTCAACTCTAAAGGACAAATAGGCTGAAAAACAGCTTCTATCCCAGAACAGTAAAAATATTGAATTCTACTGTGTAGTGCAATATTAATGCAATGAGGGTTTTTAAATATACTTGGCCCATAAGGAATTCTATTCTTTCTTTCTCTCCTCCTATCTATCTATCTATCTATCTATCTATCTATCTATCTATCTATCTA
>BLBF01000080.1:2856282-2883263 GCA_015471245.1 Laticauda colubrina | reverse complement strand
CTATCTATCTATCTATCTATCTATCTATCTATCTATCTATCTATCTATCTATCTATCTATCTTTCATCTATCTTTATCTATCTGATTTGATTATTGTACCCCATGACTATCATTAAGTGTTATATCTGATGATTCTTGACTCTCAACAAATGTACCTTTTCTTTTATGTATACTGAGAGCATTTGCACCAAGACAAATTCCTTGTGTGTCCAATCATCCTTGGCCAATAAAAGATTTCTATTCTATTTTATTCTATTCTGTTCTATTCTTTTTTTTTTCTATTTATCCACCTGATTTGATTGCTTTTTTTTTAAACAAACTTTATTGATTATACAACTAAAATGTCAAACAAACACATACACAACACACAGGAAAAAAAAGAAAAAAAAAGAAAAAAGCTAGCAATTCTATTATCGACAGTCTATGGTTCCTTGTTTGTTATCAATATTGGTGACATATTTACAAATACATCTTATTGCAAGTATATAATTACTACCTCTTTTACATTTTACAGTGTTTACTAATATATTTTCTATTTTTGTTCTATCCAGTCATATCAGCATTCCCAACCTTTATAACATTCTGATGTTTCTTTTTCCTTAAGTGCTAAGGTTAATGTATCCATCTCTGCACAAGCTGTTATTTTCTGAATGACCATTTCCTCCCTGGAATGCCTGCTTGTTTCCAACACTGTGCAAAGGTTATTCTGGCTATAGTAAGAATGTGCAGTATTATATATTTGACTTTTTTAGAAATTTGTCCGTTAAATATCCCCAATAAGAATAATTCTGGTTTTAATTCAACTTGCTCCGCTGTTATTTCCTCTAACCAATTGTTAATTCTGTGCCAGTATCCTTGGACTTCAGTGCAGGACCACCACATGTGAAAGAATGTTCCGTATTTCTTTTTACATTTCCAGCAATTGAGATCCATGTTAGGAGATATCTTCGCTATTCTCGATGAGAGATGCCATCTATAAAACATTTTATAGGCATTTTCTTTATATGTTGCTGATTTTGTGATTTTATTATTCCTTGTCCAGACCTTTTCCCATTCTAATAATGTAACGCTACGTCCTATGTTTCTACTCTAAGCTATCATGTTGCCTTTGACTACTTCCTCTTCTAATTCTATCTCTAATAGATAATTATAAAATTTAGTTATTTTTTTTATCTGGGCTTAATAGAATTTTATCTAATTGTTGTGCCTTAGCATAAATTCCAAAATTTTTCTTATCCTGACTGTTATCTATTTTGAATTTGCAGGTAACCCCACCGGTCTACTTGTAGCTCTTGTTCTTCGAGATCTTACCATGATTTTAAAGTTCCTTGCACATCAAGAAGGTCTTTGCATTTTATCATTTTGTTAAGATCTAAATTATTTGGATGTATCATCGCCTCCATCGTTGAGATCCAGCTTGGGATTTTTAAATAATGTTTTTTTTTTTTTAATTCCAATTAGCCAATAATTATATATGTCTGTGGAAATAATTCTGTTTGGTTTTTCCGGTGTCCCATAAAAATGCATGCCATCTCCTCTGTAGGTCGTGGCCTTCTAGGAATAAGGCTCTTTTATTCGACAAATTTACCCACTCTTTCAACCAAAGTAAGGAGGCTGCGCTATAGTATAGTTCCCAATTTGGGAGTGCCATATCCCCGCTGCTCTTCATATCTTGCATTGCCTTTAGATTTATCCTCGGTTTTTCCCCTTGCCAAATAAATTTGGTGGTTATCTTGTTTAGTTCCACAAAGTAATTTTTATGTATTTTTACTGGTATTTTTTGGAATAAGTAAATAATTTTGGGCAGAATGTTCATTTTTATAGTGGCAATCCTCCCTAGTAAGGAGATTTGCAATTTGACCCATATCTCTAAATCTTTTTTGACTTGCTGTAATAGTTTATTATAACTATTTTCCATTAGGGTTTTGCATTGAACTGTCATCCAAATTCCTAAGTATTTAACTACTTTTACTATTTGTAATCCCATTATCCTTTCCAATTTTAATTTCTGTTTTTCTGTTAAATTTTTAGTTATTAATTTTGTTTTTTCCTTATTGATTTTAAGTCCTGCAACTTTCCCAAATTGATCTACTTTCAATAGTTCTTGACCTGTTTCAATTGGCTCCTCTATGAAAAAAACCATATCATCCGCAAATGACTGGAGTTTATATTCTTCTTTCTTAATTTTTAGTCCTTTTATTCCTGGGTTCTGTCTAATTCTGTAAGCAATGTTTCCAAAGATAATATGAAGAGCAGTGGAGATAGTGGACATCCCTGCCTAACTTCTTTCTCTATTTTTACTGAGCACGTGTACTCTCCATTAATTATAATATTCGCCTTTTGTGAGTCATAAATTATAGTCACAATGTTTTCAAATTTAGTGCCTAAATTCATAATGTAAATTTGTTGGATTAGGAATTGCCAATTTAGGTTGTCAAAGGCCTTCTGTGCATCCAAGAATACAAGGGCTATTTGTTTTTCTGGATGGGCTTTGTAGTATTCCAAACATTTAGCACTATTCTTAAATTATTCCTAATTTGTCTATTGGGAAGGAATCTGTTTTGATCTTTATGTATATATTCATTCAATATTTTTAATCTATTTGCTATATTGTGGTAAATATTTTATAATCAGTATTTAACAGGGAAATTGGTCTGTAATTTTGCATGTTGTAAGTCTGAGTCTTCTTTCGGGATCAACGATATCAGTGTCTCCTTCCATGAATCCGGCATTCTGGCTGCAAGTAGGACCTCATTATATACTTCCACCATGAGAGGTCCTATTTGTTCTCCTATTTTCTTATAAAATTCTCCTGGTATCGCATCAGGTCCTGGGGTTTTATTGTTCTTTTGATTTTCTATTGCTGTTTTTAACTCGGGCCACATAATGCCTCTAGTTAACATTTCCTTCATCTCCTCACCAATAGTCTATCATGTCCTTGTTTACCTCCTTTTTTTTATAAAGATCTTCAAAAAATTTACATGCAATTTCTTTTTTCTGTTCTATTCCCTGTTGGGCATCCCCGTTTTCATCTATTAGTTGGTAAATCAATCTTTTTTGTTTTTCTTTTTTAAGTTTATAGGCCAACCACCTTCCTGGTTTATTGGCCTGTTCAAAAAATATCTGTCTAGCTGTATTCAACTTTTAAACCATTCCTTCTTGTTCGATTAAATTTAATTTATGTTTAGTTATTATCATCTGATTTTTCAATTTACAATCTTTTGGGGTGTTTTGTAGCTGAATTTCTAATTCTTTGATTCTCTGTTCTAATTTATTTTGTTGGGCATATTTTTCTTTATTTCTCATAGCGGTGTATATCATTGTGCCTCTTATTATTGCCTTCATTGTATCCCAAATATTCTGTTTCGTAGTTGCCTCATTGTTATTTTCTTTTAAGAAATAGTCTAATACCTCCTTAAGTCTATTCATAAATTCTTTCTCTTTAATTAACTGTGTATTTAAAGTCCACCTTTTCCTTGGTTTCTCCCTACCTTTCCACAATATCTGAATCGGATTGTGATCTGCTCATTCGCTTGGTAAAATTTCAATCTCTTTTAATTCATTTACTAGTTCACCATTCATCCACACCATATCAATTCGTGTCCATGACTGATAAGGATTAGAGTAAAATGTAAATTGCTTTTTCTCAGGGTTTAATTTCCTCCACATGTCTATCAGATTTAGTTCAATCATCATTTCCTCACATGCTTTCGGTAGTTCTCTTTTTTTCTTCTTTTGCCCCCCATTACTGTGATCTTTCTGAAGGTCCACAATAGCATTGAAATCCCCCAAGATACAAATATTCCTTTTCTCTAATTCCACTATTTTCCCATGTAATTGTTTAAATAATTCCTTTTGGTTATCGTTAGGAGCATAAATTACCACTAATAGAATTGGAGTTGATTTAATCCAAATTTGTAACACCAGAATTCTTCCATTGGGGTCTGTCCAAATTAACTCTGCTTTCATGTCGTCCTTCACATATACTGCTATCCCTTTCTTTTTCCTAAAATCTGCTGGCGACGTATACAAATTCCCTAGCTTGGGGCATTTAGATATTTTTCTTCTTCCTTCCTTATATGAGTTTCCTGTAAACATATTATGTCTGCATTTTGTTTAATTAGTTTGGTTAGCATTCTTTTCTTTTTTATCCTAGAGTTTAGGCCATTTATGTTAATTGATAATATTTTCTTTTCTTCGTTCATCACCTAATTGACTCTTGCTCTTTGTCTTCTAATTACTCCTGTCTCTCTTTGTGGCTGATTGTGCATCTTCAGTTCTTCTCTCTCTTGATGTTGGATATTTTTCGAGTTCCTATAATTCCCATCTCTATTCTTTTGATAGTCTTGGTCGTCTTGCGAATTTGTTCCTAGTCTCTACTACTCGATTCTTCAGAGCCTACCAATCATTCATAGAATTCTTGGGCTTTTTCCACGGAATCTACTTTAATTTTTCTTTCTTCCCATGTGATTAACATCCCCTCTGGAATTAGCCATCTCAATATGATACCTTTTTGGTTTAATTGGTTCGCCAAGAATTTATAATCTCGCCTCTGCTCTCTCATTCTTCTTGGGATTTGTTTAAGCACCAAGATTTCTTTTCCTTTGTGTGTAATTGTTTCTTCTCTAGAAATTTTATATATAACATCCCGAACTTTTCTTCTGGCAATTCTCACGTGGACCTCTTTTGTATATTTATGTCATCTTGCATAATTTGTGCTCACTTTGTAGACTTCGTCTAGCTCTTTCAGGATATCATCCTTATATTTTTCCAACAGATCTGCTAATATTCCTGCCATCACTTGTTCCAAATCCTCTTCTTTAGACTTCATTATGTTTTGGAATCTCAAATATGTTGTGGCCTTGTCCATTTCCAGATATACCAAGGAATTGTCCATTTCTTTGCTGACGTTTCTTAATTGCTCACCAACCATTTCCAGCTTCTTTTCTGTTTGTTCTGTCCTTTTCTCAACCTCCTTATTGTTGATTCATTCCTTTCTAGTGCTTGCTATATTGTTTCAATTTTTTGATCCAGCTTTGAGATGTCTAATTTCATTTCTGCCTTTAAGTTCCCCATCTCGTCTTTTAATTCATTTGTGTCAGCCCTTGTTTCAATATGATTTTTTGCCACTATTTCCTGAAGTTTCAGCATGGATTCTTGTAAAGTAAGAAGGGTCGACTGGATATTAGCATTCGTGATGACAGGTTGTTTCTCTCCAGGTAGAGTTTCTTCAATTGTCTTTTGTGCCATCACTCATCGCAGTTGTTTGTCGTGAAGTAGTCTTCTTCACTCCGATTAAGGTTCTCCAATATTCAATGCTCAATCAGGATCGCAAATTCTTTCACCCGCACTCTTCGTTCACCACAGTGTCACTCACTCGCTTCCTCTTGTATGTAATGATCCAGACTTCAAGACCACCATTACTGAGTCTCTTGATGTTGGTCTCTACAGGGTCTCTCTAAGTTGTGATGAGTATTGCCTTCCCACACCGCGACTCGAGTCTCCCCACACTGGCCTGCTTCTCTACAAGATGCATACACCCCTAAGGGTCACTCCAACAGCAAGAGGAGATAGTGTGAAACCCAGAGCAAGCTTCAGCACCTCCATTCGTCCATATCTCATCACTGGAAGTCCTGATTTGTTATTTGATTGTTTATTGTACCCTATGACTATCATTAAGTGTTATACCTGATGATTCTTGACTCTTGACAAATGTATCCTTTCTTTTATGTACCCTGAGAGCATTTGCATCAAGACAAATTTCTTGTGTGCCCAATCCCACTTGGCCAATAAACAAAGAACTAAACTAAAAAAAAAACAGGATATCAAACCGGTACAGTCAGTCCTCACCTTACGACCACAAGGGAGCTCAATATTTACATTGTTAAGCGAGAGATTCATTAAGTGAGTTTGGCTCTGTTTTTATGATTTCTTCTCCTGTTTGTTCACCGAATCGCTGCAGTTCTTACATTAGTCACATGGTTGTTAAGTGAACCTTCCCCTCCTCCTGTGCCCTCCCCTGAGCCAAGTTTGCAATGGTCCTTCTGTCCTGCCCAAAGATGGAGAACGAGCCCCACCCCACCCAGCTCCTCCTCCGCCAGAACTGTCACCTGCTCCATAACTGTGCTGGCCATAGCTGCCAGCCTGCTGGAAGGGTGTGGAAGCAGCGTTCAAGGTCACGCTGTGCTGCTTGGCTGAGGCTGGAGGAACCTGGAGGAAGGTAAAGGGAGAAAGGTCAGAGCTTGGGGGCCCTCTGGGGACCCCATTGCAAGAGACCTCTGGACATTCTTGGGTTTCTCCTCTCCCTTCTAGCCCTGACGATGTTCCCTAGTTGGGTCATGAAACGTCTGCAAGAAAACAACCAAGCTCAAAGAGCATCAAGCACGCACAGTCTTCCTCCTCCCCTTCACATGATGATGTTCCCTAGTTGGGTCATGAATTGTCTGCCAGAAAACAACCAGGCACTGAGAGCATCTAGAACTCCCCAGTTGTCTTCCTCCCCCTCCTCTCCCTCCTCCTCCTCTCCCTCTTCCTTCCCCTCCTCCTCCTCCTCACAGTGATGATGTTCCCCAGCTGGGTAATAAAACCACCTGATAGACTACAACCAAGCTCAGAGAGCACCAAGGGCCACTCAGATGCAACAACTGTGGGAGAATCCCAGCCCATGCTCAACCACCCTTCAGGACAGAGACTTACAAACATGGTGGGGCCGTACTGGAAAGCGCTGGGTACTCCTGGCACGCCGGCGTAGTATGGTAAGCCAGTGTAGCTGTAGCCAGGTGGCAATGTGGGGTTAAGGAAGGCTTGTTGAGCCGTGTGATGGGCCTGGGTCTGGTTCTGCTGAGCCTGGGCAAGGGTGGTGGCGGGCACGGGCGAAGCTGAGTCTCCTCGGCCAAATTTTGCAATATCACCTAGACAGGAAGGAGGAAGTAACAAAGCAGAGGTTCAGGGATGGACATGATGGTGATTCCTCTTTGTGACAGCTGAACAGATTGTCCCAAAGCCGCTTCTTTTTCCTCAAAAGGCAACTGGACTTTCTGGTTTTTCTTTGAAGACATTTATTTCTCACCCCAGAAACTTCTCCAGCTCTGATTGGATGGTGGGGAAGGGAAGGATTTATGTTCCTTGCAAAAAGCTGGTCATTTGCATCCTTTTAGAGGGTCATTGAGGCCACTTGGAGCTTTGTCTGTGTTCTCAGGGTCACCTGAGTGGTGCAAATGGGTGTGGAGCCTTCTTGGATTTGCTGAAAGGACTGTGTTGTTGAGCTGTTTCCTAAAGGATGTTTCAACATTTCCAAGAAGGCTCCACACCCATTTGCAATACTCAGGTGACCCCAAGGACACAGATAAACCTCCAAGTGGCCTCAACGACTCTCTAAAAGGATGCAAATGTCCAGTTTTCTGTGATTCTGGACTTACGACTGCAATCAGGAACAGAATTTCATTGCTAGGTGAGTTGTCCCAAAGGTGTTTTTTCAGGAGGCAACTGGAATTTCTCATTTTTTCTTGGAAGATGTTTTGCTTCCCATACAAGAAGCTTCTTTAGTTCTGACTGGATGGTGAAGAATAGAAGGATTTATACTCCTTGCAAACAGCTGGTCATTTGCATCCATTTAGTGGGTTGTTGAAACTCCCGAAAAAGCCCCTTTGGGACAACCATGACCTGGATGACCGAGAATCTCTACAGACTTTTAGCTATCCAATTTGGGATGGATACCCTTTGAATGGTGTGGGAATAGGAATGGATTTCCAGAGGAAAATTGCAGGCTTCAGGAACCATTTACACCTTTCAAGTTACCCTGAGGACACAAATAAACCTCCAGTTGGTCTCAATGACCCTCTAAAAGAATGCAAATGACCAGCTGTCTGCAAGGATTATCAATCCTTTCCTTCACCACCATCTAGTCAGAGCTGAAGAAGCTTCTTGTATGGGAAGCCCATCCAGCAATACTATTTCAAGTCTTCCACCAGTATACCAAATGACTTTTTCACCATTTTGTGCTTGGTGTTATTCATCACATCTCTAAGCGTTTAGAACAGGGGTCTCCAAACTTCGCAACTTTTAAGACCTGTGGATCTCAATTCCCAGAATCCTCCAATCAACCAACTGGGAGTATGAAGTCCACAAGCCTTAAAGTTATCAAGGTTGGACACCCTTGCTCTGCACTCTGGGAGGTTCAACAGAAAGTGTGTGTACAAGGAGAACACGAGGGGCCTTAGACAGTCCAGATGATGAACAACCTTGTGTCCAACCAGGTGTGCAAGAGTCCTGGAGATGGTGTCGATATGATCCTGAATGTTTGGTCTTCTTGGAAGTTGACAGAAAAGACATAGAAAGCTACGGACTCCCCCACTGTGGTAGCCATCGCAATGCCACAATCAAGCAACAGACAGCCTGGCATGGATACTGGAGATCCACAGCCATACCTGAGCATTGCCTCACCTGAGTAAGGGTTGTTAGCAAGGGCTCCATCTCTGCTGGTCAGGTTCGCAGGAGCAGGGAATGTGATTCCATAGTAATCCTACCAAAGAGAAAGCAACAGAACAATGTAAAGGTAGTCCTCAACTTATGACTACAATGGAGTCCAAAGTTTCTGTTGCTAAGCAAGGCAATAGCACTTAGACTACACCGCTTCACAGTGCTTCACAGCCTCTCTCTGAGTGGTTTATAGAGACAGCCTCTTGTCCCTGCAAAATCCGGGTCCTCATTTTACCCACCTAGGAAGGATGGAAGGTGAGTGAACAACCTTCAGCCAGTCAGGATCGAATTGCTAGCAGATGGCAGAGTTAGCCTCCAATACTTCATTCTAACCATTGCTCCACCAGAGTTCTATATCATCTGTCTGTCTGTCTGTCTGTGTCCATCCATTCATCCATCCATCCATAGCAAAGCATAGCATGGTAATAGTGCTTAGATTTATGTACTGCTCCATAGTGCTTTGCAGCCCTAAACGGTTTATAGAGTCAGCCTCTTGCTCCCAACAATCTGGCTCCTCATTTTATCGACCTCGGAAGGACGGAAGGCTGAGTCAACCTTCAGCCGGTCAGAATCGAACTGCTGGCAGAGTTAGCTTGGAATACTGCATTCTAATCACTGTGCTACCATGGCTCTCGCTATATATATATCTGTCGTTCTGCTTGCCTGTCTGTCTATCTATCCATCCATCCATCTATCCATAGCAATAGCGCTTAGACATACATACCACTTCACAGTGCTTTACAGCCAGAGTGGTTTACAGAGTCAGCCTCTTTACCCCAACAATCTGGGTCTTCATTTTAACAACCTCGGAAGGATGGAAGGCTGAGTCAACCTTGAGCCTGGTGAGAATCGAACTGCTAGCAATCACCATAGCTCTTAAGTGAGTTATGTTAATCTTATGGCCTTCTTGCCGCAGGTAAGCAAATCAGTTGTTAAGTGAACTATATGGTTATTAAACCAATCTGGCTTCCCCCATTAATTTTGTGTCAAGCAGTTACCCAAAATATGAATTGACACTTTGCTTGTTGGAAGCCAGAGCGAAGGTTACAAATGCTGATCACATGACACCCATGTCAAGAGTATGTATATTCATGAACTGGAATAGAGCTTGGTAACAACGTCAGCCAATGAATAGGCACAGCAACAAAGTCAGCCAATGAAGACAGTTTGGAAACTGAAACTAGAAGTAGCTTAGGCGTGGCTCTATATTAAGCTCTGCAGCTCTGAAGCTATGTTGAAGCTCTGAGTCTGTCTATTGAAATTGAAACTAATTTGCTTGCCTGCCTGCTGAAGTTACTTGCAAGATGTTTCTAAGTTTGCTCCATGTTGGAGAAATCTACAACTGGTTTGTAAAATCTATTTAATATGTTTATAAAGATGTTAAATGAAGCATCAGCCATCTGTGTTTATTTTTCTGGTGCTGAATTAATGCTGCAAAAACTCTGGATAATTTGGGACTGTGCAACTGTCATAAGTGCATGCGAGTTGCCAAGTCTCCAAATCCTGTTTCTGTGACCACGGGGATGCTGCAGTGGTTATAAGTCACTTTTTCCGGGGCTGTTGTGACCTCAGATGGTCACTAAGGAGAATGGTTGTAAGTCAAGCATTACCTCTATTTCTAAATCCAGACTGCAGCCTAGACTACAGGCAGTCCTTGACTAATGCCCAGTCACTTAGCAACAGTTCAAAGTTCTGACAGACTTAAATGAAAGCACTAAGGCAAAGTTAAGAAATAATTAGTTGCTTTGAATCAAGTTATAATAAATGGCAACATTTAAAAATTGCCATTTATACAAAGGTGGGTTTCTACCAGTTCGCACCTATTCGCTAGAACCGGTTGTTAACATTCTAAGCAGTTTGGATAACCGGTTGTTAGAAGAAATTACTGGCCTAATCCTGTAAGGAAGGCAGGAAGGAAACATTCTGGTGTTGCTTATAGAAGCTGCCTCTCCATTAACCCTTATTACATTCTTGGCAGGACTAGACTTCCTGTCTCTGGAACTTCTCTGGAGTTTTTTTCCCCTCCTTTGCTGGTACTTTGCTTGTGTGGAGTGACCATTTAAAGTTACAATGGCACTGAAAAAAGTGACCTATGACCATTTTTCACACTTACGACTGTTGCAGCATTCCCACAGTCATGAAAGGCCAGGAGACGAGATGCTGCCTTGATGTGCCATGCCCAGCCAATAACATGACCAACAAGCCATGCCCACCCAGTCACATGACCAACAAGCCACACCCACCAACTAAGCCATGCCCACAGAACCGGTTGTTAAAAAATTTGAATCCCACCTGTTATGGGATATATCTTGATATTTATTTTTTTTTAAAGAAATGATTCATGTTTTGTGGGGTAACTCAGGTGACCCCAGAATCTGAGCAAACCAAGCCCATTACTTTAAACTGGAGCCTCCTGCGGCTCTTAGAAGCTCTTGCAACGGAGAAATAGGAAGAATAAGAGAATAACAGAATTGATGTAACTATGGTCATGTTTGTATTGAAATTTAAAAATCTGGAACCACACTGCTTGCCAAGAGATATTCTCCCCTTCAAAAAAAAAAAAGAAGAAGAAGAAATGGAATAATGAAATTATCATGTCTGTTTAAATAATATGGTGATTGGCATTAGAAGAATGTATTGGACTATTGAATAATTAAACAATGAAGGATTATAATATGATATAAATGTGTATTAACATTAGAATCATTTAAGTTTGATAAATGTAACAGGTATGATGAATGCTGTTGCTGTTTGTTGGCACCAAAATGCATGATGCTTAGGTGCAACACTGTGTATGTACTGATGTCTATAAGCAGAATAAATAAAAAACTTCGGGGGGGGGAGAGAATAATAGAGTTGGAAGGGACCTTTTTGAGGTCTTCTAGTCCAACCCCTTGCTCAAGAAGAAAACCCTTCGGACAAGTCCAAGTCTCTTCTTAAAAACCTCCAGTGATGAAGCACCCACAACTTCTGGTGGCAAGTTGTTCCACTGGTTAATTGTTCTCACAGTCAGGAAATTCCTCCTTAATTCTAGGTTGCTTCGCTCCTTGATTAGTTTCCATCCACTATTTCTTGTCCTGACTTACTCTAAAGGCCCTTTTAAAGTAGGGGTTAAGCTGTCATTTTTGGGTGTAGTAAGGAGGCAGGAGAGGGAACACAGCTGGCCAAGGCTAAGCTGGACTTCAGTAATATTTAAAGAACTGGGGCCCTCACTGTGTTTCAGGGTATTTCAAATTAATTCTTGGCATGCTGCCTTTTTTCCTCCTGCTTTTTTTTCACATTCTTCAAAAGAGCATGCAAGTAAGGAAAGCGTTTCACAGCAGTGACTGCATGAAAACATCTGAAGGAGACTGAGACATTACTTCCGTGTCCATATTTAGAACAGTCTTGTCTTCTTTTTTTTCTCCCCCTCTTGCTTTCAGTTTCGGGTCTGTTTTGGTTTCAGTGTCTCAGCTCTGACTCTTAATTCTGACGTTGGAATTTTCCCAAAAGGGAAAAAAAAAAAAAAAGGAAAAAAGAAGAAAAAAAGGATCCAGGGCTGATGCCCAGGAATTAATGCTGCCAAGTATTTGATAAACAATGCCTCGACTGGTAGCATTCACAATTTAAACATCGAATAAAGGCGGAATAAAAATAAGAGCGTTGGAAAGGAACCAAGGAATTCTGGTGTGAATAGAATAACGATGTGAGAAAGGACCTTGGAGGTCTTCTAGTCCAACCCCCTGCTTGGGCAGGAAACCCTTTACTCATATCATATATGTTCATACTATGTGATGTGAATTACTGGAAGAGGCCAACGTTTACTGAAAGCAAATGATTGGGTCTACATACTGTAAAAGCAAGCTATAGATGTTGGAATTGGGCAGTTTGCTCCTGGTTTGCCTCGGGAGGGGGGGAGTTATGTATGATTTGGACCTTTTCTAAAATAGCTTCTCGAAATATCAAATACAAAGGAAAATTTAAAAAAAAATCAAGGAAAACTAGAATTACTGAATGGGGAAACTAGCATTGGTTATCTGAGGGATCATCTCTTGCTGGTCACATCTATCCGACCCATTAGAGTGAGGAGGCAGGAAATGCTGTGGGTCCCATCCCTGAGGGAAATACACCTGGTGGGACCCAGAAGAAGGGCCTTCTCTGTGGTGGCTCCCTCTCTCTGGAACATCATACCCCCAGATATTAGAACGGCCCCTGCTCTAACTCTCTTCCGGAAGGCTCTGAAGACCTGGTTCTGCCAGCGGGCCTGGGGAACTTAGAGCAGGACGGAGCTCATCAAATGGCTAGTGTGATCTGTTGTCGTCGGGGTGGGGTAGGTGGGAGTTGGGGAGTTATTTTTTTATTTTTATTTTGTTTTTTCCAGGTATTGTTCTATTGTACCTTAACTAATTTATTTGATTATTTTTGTTAGTTTTTATTGTTTTTTATTTTTATCATTTTTTGTTTTAAATATGTAAGTATATATTTACATAGTGTAAGCTGCCTCGAGTCACCATGGGAGAATAGATAGCAATATTAATTAATTAAATTAAATAATTAATTAAATCATTAAATAAATAGGCTTCCAACTCATTTTAGAACAGTGGAAAATAACAAACTTACAGCCTCCACTTTTTTTTACTTTTTTACACGTTCCCTTTTTCCTCCCTCTGATTTCCCGGTGTTTTTAATTTTCCTTTACAATTTGAAAAGACAAAATAAAATGATGAAAATAAAATGAGGGCAAGTGGTTAAAACAGCAAAAAATAGGGCCAGCCCATCATTGTTTCTGTTGCCCTATCCTGTACCAGTTGTCATTTCCGAATACTCTTCAAGGGAAGCCCCAAAGAGAGCACATTGCAGTAACCCAGCTGGGAGAGGACTAATGCAGAAGTGATGTTCTCTCACTTCGAGAGCATTACCGATGGCATTCAACTGCGAAAGATGATGATGACAGCAACCATCATAAATGTGAATCAGTTGTCAAGCATCCAAAAGATGTGATCGTGGGAATAATGTGACATGAAACTGAATGAGTAAAATGATTAGGTAACTGTGGTCATGTTTGTATTGAGATGTGAAACCTGGATCCACACTGCTTGCCAAATGAGAATTTTTGATTTAAAAACAAACAAAAAAGAAAAAATAGGAGAGGAAATGGAATAATGAAATCACTAGGCATGTTTAAATGATATGGTGGTTGGCACTAGGAGAGGGTACTGAAATGTTGAAAATAAGCAATGAAGGATTATGATTTAATGCAAACATGTGTATTAAGAGATAGGATTGGTGTTATTAATTCTGCTTAGACTGAAATGTATGATATATTGATGCCACCACTGTTTATGTATTGTTGTGTACATGTACATTGAAAAAAAAAACTTGATTACAAAAAAAAAGGATTTGACCATGGGGACACTGGAACAGTTGTTAAGTGTGAAAAACAGTCACTAAGTCACTTTTTTTCAGTGCCGTTGTTAACTTCAAACAGCCATTAAGTGAATTGTTGTAAGTCAAAGTCTACATAAATATTGCAAGGCTCAAGGGTTGACTTGCAGGCAATGAAACCTCAAGTATATCCTAGCAGTGTTGGCCACTGAGGGTCTTTTGGGGTGGGAGGAGGAGGTAGGAAATATTTTTTGGGGGGAGCTGGAAGAGGTCCCATCTCAGCTACAAGCACTTAAGACTCTCCAGCCCCACCAAAAAGGGGGGAAAACCTCCATGAAAGATGGAATTGAAAACTGAAAATGAAACTGGGGAATTTGGGAGAGAAAATGATGAAAGAGAACATGGGCTACCAAGGACATAAAAGAGGATGCCAGAGCCCTTCACTTCAATGCTACTGCACCACAGAAGTGGACCCATCGCAGAACCCAGGTCCTTCCATGGCGGCCACATCGACTCCAGTGCCCATGGGACTGCTCTGCTTGGTGCTCCTGCTGGCCGTTCCAGCCTCGGGACTTCACTGCAACCTTCTGAAATCTCAACAGCAGAGATGGAATCGGCAAAGCATGGAGCTGTTAAAAGGCATGAAGGTGAAGGTCCCTCCGGAGTGTCTGCAGAAGATGCCAGAGGTCAGTTTCCCTATAAAAATCCTCAGGATACAATGGCCACGGGCTGCCACCAAAGCCATCCTGGAGATGATGCATGGATTCCTACATCTCTTCAAGGAGGACCATCTGTGGGTCGCCTGGGATGCCACTTTGCGAAAAAGGTCAGCCCGTGTTTTTTTTTCCTTCCTTCCTTCTGTGTGCGTGTGTGTATCTCTATAGAGGTAGTCCTTGACTTACAACAGAGCCGACCCCTCCATTTCCGAGAGTCCAGAATTTCTTTAACTTTAAAATGTTGTTCACCTTCAATCAGTATTGGTATGGGAGGGTCAGCCTGGATGGGTCTTAAATCAGAAGTATGTTCAGGTTTTAACAAACTAACATGGAAAACCAGGTGAATTGGTCGAAGAGTTTTCGGTAAGTTCAGCTGGACTGTTGCAGGATTTATAATCCGTTCAATCGTGAAAGGACCAACATATTTAGGACCAAGCTTCTTTGACTTTTGAGTGGTTTGCAGGTATCTGGTGGACAGGAAAATTTTGTCGCCTACTTTATATAATTTATGTGGAGATCTTTTCTTGTCTGCAATCTTCTTATGAGCTTGATGGGCCTCATCTAATGCTTTACATGTTACTGGCCAGTTAAGTTGGAGTTGAGTTATCCATTCATCCAACGAATGGATGTTAGGTCTTTCACAAGGAAGTTCAGGTGTGGGTACAAAATCTTGTCCCGAAGACACTTTAAATGGAGTGAATCCAGTACTACTATGTACGGAGTTGTTATATGCCACTTCAGCAAATGGTAGTAAGTCGGACCAGTTATCTTGTCGATAATTTATATGACATCTAAGATACTGTTCTAACTCTGCTTTAGTCCTCTCACAGGCCCCATTGGTTTGGGTGGGGGTGGGCGGAGCTTAAGCCCTGGGCGGAGACTATCAACTTCAGGAACTCTTTCCAAAAATTTGAGGTAAATTGGACCCCTCTGTCAGAGATTATGTGTTCCGGAATGCCATGTAACCCATAGATATGTGAAATAAACAGTTTAGCCAACGTCTTAGCAGATGGAATTTTGGAACAAGGTATGCAATGTACCTGTTTGGAAAACAAATTGGTTACCACCCAAATAACCGTGTTTCCACTGCTTTCGGGTAATTCTACTATGAAGTCCATAGAGATTTCCTTCCAGGGGGCTGTTGGTCCAGCTACATTTTGTAACAACCCTGCCGGCTTATCAGGAGGTCTCTTTGCCAAAGCACAAATTGGACAGCTAGCTACATAAGCTTCAATGTCCTTCTTCAAAGTAGGCCACCAGAATTGCCGCTTAACCAGGTATAAGGTTTTCACAAATCCAAAGTGACCAGCTGCTTTAGAATCATGAGCTTGTTGTAGTATTTGGCCCCTCAGCACCTGTGGCACATACAACTTGGTCCCCACCCAAGCCAAAACATCTCTAACTGTATAGTCTTTCGAATGAGCCAAGAACCCATCATCAAGTTTTAAAGCTTCTTTTAGTTGTTCGGTAAGGTCATTCGATAAATCCACTTCTTGTTTCTTCTTTTGGGTTCTGGTGATCATTGGGGCAGCTAGATGTTTGGTCGAAACAATTGGACTTATCACCTCCTGGTGAATACTATTATATTGGGGTAATCTAGAGAGAGCATCCACCATGAAGTTCTTCCCCCCTGGAATGTACTTCAGTGAGAAATTGAACCGCATGAAATACTGGGCCCAGCGAACTTGTTTAGGGGACAGCTTCCGAGGCGTTTTTAAGGCTTCCAAATTTTTATGATCAGTCCATACCTCAAATGGATGTTTTGCTCCTTCTAGGAAATGTCTCCAGGTCAGTAAGGCCCAGCAAACTGCAAAAGCTTCTTTTTCCCAGACGGCCCACCTTCTCTCGGTTTCAGACAGTTTATGGGAGGTATACGCACAAAGCTGTAAGGTCCCTTTCTTGTTGATTTGAAGTAACACCGCTCCAACGGCCACATCACTCGCATCGGCTTGGATCACGAAAGGAGCCTCCATATCCGGATGCTTTAGCACTGGTTCTGCAGCAAACAGTCGTTTTAACTTTTCAAAAGCTGCTTGGCACTCCATGGACCACTCCATGGACCACTCCAAGGGCTTGCTCGGCCTTGGCTTCACCTCCCCTTTTGTTTTTAAGAGATTTGTGATGGGCATTGCTATCTTAGCAAAAGTCGGGATAAATTGCCGGTAAAAATTTGCAAATCCCAAAAAGCTTTGAAGTTGTTTTCTGGTATGTGGTGGAGCCCATTCCAATATGGCACGTACTTTCTGTGGATCCATTTCTATGCCCTCAGATGAAATGCGATATCCCAAATAGTCAATTTTCTCTTGATGGAATTCACACTTGGATAGTTTAGCATACAACTTAGCGGCACACAGTTTCTGTAGAACCGACTGCACCAGTTTCACATGTTCATCCAGAGTTTCCGTGTAGATAAGGATGTCATCAAGATAAACCAGAACTCCCCTGTATAAATGTTCATGTAACACCTGATTGATCATCTGCATGAATATAGCTGGGGTCCCTTGTAAACCAAAAGGAAGAATGTTGAATTGGAAGCAACCCATCGGGCAGTTAAAAGCCGTCTTCCACTCATCCCCTTTCTTAATTCGAATTCGGTAGTATGCTTCTCTCAAATCCAACTTTGTGAAAATCTTCCCCTTGGCTAGGTGGGCCAACATGTCCTTCATCAAAGGCAGGGGGTACACGTTTTCCATGGAAATGGCGTTCAAATTTCTATAGTCCACCACCAAGTGTTTGGAGCCATCTTTCTTTTCACGGAACAACACGGGGGCCGCTACCCGGGGCCTAGCAGGTTGGATGAAACTACGTTCTAGATTTTTATCTACAAACAGTCTTAGCTCCTCTAATTCCCGTGGTGTCATTGAGTACAACTTCGGTTTCGGGAGCTTCACCCCAGGCAAAATTTCAATAGCACAGTCTGTTGACCGGTGAGGCGGGAGCTCATCCGAGGCTTTCTCACTGAACACTTCCTTTAAATCCCAATACTCTTTTGGAATTTTCTCCTCCCCTTTCACGGGTTCGGTACCTGTGGAAGCTATTTCAATCGGAATCTGAAGCTTCGGCTGAGATCTTTCCGGTCGCTGCTTGGTACATATGCGCAACAACCCCTTTCTCCAATTAACCTGGGGGTTCCATTTCCGGAGCCAGGTCAATCCCAGTATTAATGGTTGCTCCATCCCAGGGACCACAATAAAGCGCAGAGTCTCATCATGTTCTCCCATGATCATTTCTATAGGTTCCGTGATAAAACGTGCAGGGCAACCTCCAGCCACTGATCCATCTAATTGGGCAAAAGATATGGGAACCTTTAAAGGTTTTAGTTTTAAGTCCATTTTCTCCACTACTTCTGTGTTGATTATACACCTTGTGCACCCAGAATCTAACAGGGCTAGCATTTCCCCTTCGACCCCTGAATTGGGTACCCTCAACTTCACCGGAATGGTCATCGGGCCCATGCTTGGACTTACCAGGAAATCATCCTCCTCAGGGATAACCAGGGTGTCTGACTCTTCTCCCACGGGAGGGGCGACCTCTGCCATCTCTTTTGACTTTAGTGCTGCTTCGCGAGGCTTCGCTGGAGATTTTTCAGGTTTCTTCCCTTCCTTTGGCACCCCCTTTGGTTCCAACTTGACTTTGCAGTTCACAGCCCGGTGACCTTCCTTCACGCATTGAAAACAGGCAAAGGGGTTGGATCTTGCTGTCACTCCTCCCCTCTGAGGTTTGGGAATCTCTTGAGGACGTGTGGGGGAAGGTTTGCTCCACCCAGAACCTCCCCACCATCTGTTTCGGGTTAAATCAATTTCCACTTCTTCTGCCAGCAAGTACCACATCTGCAAGTCATTGGGGTCTCTTCTAGCAATGCATCTCTGGCACCACATCTTCATTTAAACCATCTTTAAATGCTTCTATCAGGGCTTCCTGGGACTAGCCTCGGATATGACCTGCTAACTGTCTAAATTCTTGGGTGTAGTCAGCCACTGACCTCCGCCCCTGATTTATGGTCTTCATCCTGATCTGGGCCTTGCACTCTGCCAATGGGTCCTCAAATCTAGCTCGCAGTGAAGTCATGAACAGGTTATAATTCATCAACTGGGGAGCATTATCATTATGCAGGGTCACCATCCACTCTGCAGCTGTACCCTCCAGAGCCCTGGTAACACATCTCACTTTGGCTGCTTCTGAGGGAAAATCCTCCCCGTATTCTTCCATATAGCTCCAAACTTGGGCTAGGAAAAATCCCAAGGTTTTGGGATCTCCCCTGTATCTTACTTCTAACGGAGACAGCCTAGGAGCTCTACGCCTTCTAGGAATTACACCTCCCACTGAGGGGCCCGGGGCTGCTGCTGGATCGGGTTGATTTATGGGAGAGGGGGCTGTTCTGCTTCTTCTAGCTGGGGATACTCCCCCTTCCCCTTCATACCTTTGTGCAGCTTGGGGTTGTTCAAAGGCTTCATTAAGGAGTCTCCTGGCTTGATCCAGTAAGAGTTCTCTCTTTTCCCTCTCTTGCCATGGCTCCTCTTTTCCACGCCGGCGGGTGTTGCTGATCCCGGGGGGAGGGGTGTCCTTTTCGGGATCTTTCCAGCCAACCCCCACCGACCATCTGGGCTTCAGATGGATCCTCTTCCAGGTTGAGCTCTGCTAACGATTGGGCTTCCTGTACCAGCAAAGAATCTTGCCCTCCAATGGCTCCCAGATCTTCCTGGTCACTAGTTGAAGATGACATGATTTTCAGGCCCCCTCGGAAGAAAATTGGGTGTTTTCTCCGGGTGGGCTGGTAGAGGGAGATTCAGAATAATGTCAGGCGGTGCTCCATTCAAAATCCAAGAAAGAAATACTTAGACTCTTTAATTTAGAGAAAAGTTATCTTTTACTGAAAGTGAAGTGGTAGCAACCAGAGAATTCTGAATCTGAGAAATTAGGCGCGTAAATCACATATACAAAGTGATGGAAGTGTTCCCATCCCAAATAGTTCAGATGAAACTTCCAATTAGAAATTGTGAATATGATCATGTGGGCATCTTCAGGTGGTGATGAGGTCGCTGTCCATTGACCTTGGCATACTTTGATAACGGGTTGCAGTTGCGCAGAGAAAAGAAAGCTAAGCAAGAAATAGAAACCTAACTCTGATGTATGCTTCCCCCCCCTTCATTTACACAACAGAAAAATGTAACACCTCCAGCTCACTTCCCAGACTCATCCCGCCCTCCCCTCCCACTGTTTCTTATGACAGCCGAAAGATGTAAAGCGATAGTAGAAGATCTTGAAGGCTGACACCTGTTGTCATCCGCCAGTGGCCTGTGGAGCTGGCAGCAGAGTTGGACAGTGGGGAGGAACAGGGACTAATCTGGGGACGACTCAGACGAGGGATCTCCGTCTGACACAGAGATGGGGCCAGGGCCATCTGAGAGTTTTGTGCTAACTCTGGAGCTTCCAGAATCTGACATCAGCGAGGCAGAGGAACAGGGGGAGCCTGTTCCCAGTGTGCGCTTGTGCAGAGTTGCCAGAAGGCAAGAATAGTTAAGACAAAAGGGGCGACTCCGGAATAAGGCTTGGAGGTGATCGGCCCTCCCATAAGACATAAAGGAGGAGCAAAGGGACATGAACCTTTGCAGGAAGCAACTTTGTTTGCTCTGATCAGTTTAAACTCTGAAGTTCTGTGTGGACTTTGTGCTCCGTTTGGCCTTGTACAGCTAATGGGCAATTTAGTGTTGGCAACATTTCAAGGGAGATAAAGGTGGGTGCTTATCAGCCTTATCCCAAAGGATTGTGGCAGACTTCTATTGGACTATGCATAAACTGTATGGGACTCATTACAGGCTGGGAATGCATATAATTCACAGCCGTTGCAATAAAAACAAAGGTTGTTGGGAACAGCGTGTGATTGTTACTGTCTCAGGAAGCCTTGGTCAGAACAAACCCTGACTTGGATGACTGAGAATCTCTACCAACATGCCCCTATTGTTTTGCCATTCTAGGTTTCTCAACAAGCTGCACGTGCAAACTCAGAGAGTCCAGAGGTGCCTCGAAGGAGAAAAACTGAGGCTGGGAAAAAGTAAAGAGGAATGGATGCACAAACTGCAACTGAAGAAGTATTTCCGCAGCATCGAGAATTTCCTCAAAGAGAAAGGACTGGACAGGTGCACGCAGGAGTTCATGAGACATGAAATCCAAGCAGATTTCATGTATATAGACCAGCTGACTGAGAGAATGTACATCTATTTATTTTAATCTATTTATTTTATTTATGTATTTATTGGAACTCTGCCTTTATATATTTATTTATTTTTATAAATGATACAAAGGTTGTATTAAATGTTACGTTCAATGAAAGATCAAATTAAGAGTTGTTTTAATGTGGGGGCCACAAGAAAGTATACTAAAGTTTGATTTTGAACCAAACTGCACCCACTGGACTTTTCAATAGTTTTTACGCGTTCTGTTATTTATTTGATTTGTAATGCTACGATTTGAAATAAAAGTGGGATTTTCTTGAAAAAAAGGAGACTATACGTAGTATTTGACTTAGGATGACTTACAACCATTTGTTTAGGGACCGTTCCAAGTTACAACAGCACTGAGAAAAGTGACTTATGACTGTTTTTCACACTTATGACCGCTGCAGCATCCGCATGGTCCCATCATCAAAATTCAGATGCTCAGCCACTGATTCATAAGTCCACTAGGAAACCAGATTTACTTAATAACCAGGTTATGAACTTATCAACTTCAGTGATTCACTTAACAACGGTGACAAGAAAGGTCATAAAATGAGGCAAAGTTCACTTTGGTCGTAAGTTGAGGACTACCTGCATGTAGGACTCCAGGCAGGTTTTATCCCAACAGTTCCTCTCTGAGACTCTTCATTTTGACTTTGGGGCAGAGAACTGGGTTCCATGCTTACATTTGAGGTGGAAGTTTTGGCCCTGCATTATATTCCTTTATTTGCTTGATGGTTTGTATCTTGCCTTTATTATTTTTACAAATAACTCGAGGCAGTGAACACATCCAACACTTTTTCTTCCGCCTGTTTTCCCCACAACAACAACTCTGCGAGGTGAGCTGGACTGAAAGAGAATGACTGGACCAAAGTCACCCAGCTGGCTTTCATGCCTATGGTGGGACTAGAACTCACCGTCTCCTAGTGATTGGCTCAAAATCACCCAGTCAACTCTCATGCCTAAGGCGGGATTAGAAGTCACCACCTCCTGATGATTGGTTCTAAGTTATCCAGTCTACTTTCATGCCTAAGGCAGGACTGGAACTCACCGACTCCCATTTTCTAGCCTAGTGACTTAACCACCACACCAAACTGGCTCTCTTTAGTCTCTTAATAGAATTATGTGTGGTACAACAACACAGGTAACTCTCTAGTTTATGACCGGTTGTTTAATGATTGTTTGAAGTGAAGACCAACCTGTAAAAGAGGAGTTGCAACCCAGTTCTGGGACTCGGCCTTCTCCAGAAAATGGAAGGTCGCAAACACAGCACAGTTTGTGCCTTTTACAGTCAGTCCTTGACTTACGACCATTCAAAGAAGAGACCACAAAGAAGAGGGGGTCACCCTATTCTCCAAAGCACCTGAGGTCAGGACAAGAAGCAACACGTGGAAACTAATCAAGGTGAGAAGCAACTTAGAACTAAGGAGACATTTCCTGACAGTTAGAACAATTAATCAGTGGAACAAGTTGCCTTCAGAAGTTGTGAATGCTCCAACACTGGAAGGTTTTCAAAAGATGTTGGATAACCATTTGTCTGAAATGGTGTAGGGTTTCCTGCCTAGGCAGGGGGTTGGACTAGAAGACCTCCAAGGTTCCTTCCAACTCTGTTTCTGTTTCTATTCTATTCTATTCTATTCTACTCTATTCTAATTCTATTTTATTCTGTTCTATGTTATGACGGTGCTAAAAAAAAAGGTGATTTATCGCCAATATTCACACATAATGACTATTAATACAATCCTGTCCCTCCAGCAAGGTCTCCTCAGATCTACCCTTCCAATTATGTTTCTTTTTGTCTTCAAAAAAAGAGCAGGCTTCTCTTTGCTTAGTCATTTTACCCGATGAATTATACGGTAAACCAACACAACAGTGCCCGCAACAGACAGAAAACACCCTTCAGAGACACAAAGGAAGACCAGGAGCTTCCTTGACAGGTAAATGGAATGCCATGCTGGAGACAACTTTGTTACACTACCAGTTAATCTTATTGGTACTACACAAAAAGAAAAAAAATAAGTGGAGGCTAAAAAAATAGGAAGAACAGTTGCAGGAATTGGGATATATCTCATTTAATGAGAAGGATTAAGGGAGACATGATAGCAGTCTTCCAATATTTGAGGTGCTGTCACAAAGAAGAAGGAGTTCAACCTCTTCTCCAAAGTACCTGACAAGAAGCAACAAGTGGAAACTAATCAAGGAGAGAAGCAACTTAGAACTAAGGAGGAATTTCCTGACAGTTAGAACAATTTAATCAGTGGAACAATTTGGCACCAGAAGTTGTGGGCGCTCCAAGTTTTTAAGAAGAGATTAGACGGCCATTTGTCTGAAATGGGAAAGGGTTTCCTGCCTGAGAAGGGGGTTGGATTAGAAGACCTCCAAGGTCCCTTCCAACTCTTGTTATCCTTTTACAAACAAGGCAGGAAAACTGTTCATTAAATGCTTCCTTGTGTGAAGGCTGATAGCCCAATAAATGCACCCGGCTGAAACAACTGTGAGCATGCAACTGTGTGACACGCCAATTTCCCCTTTATCCAGTCTTTTTTTTGGGGGGGGGGTGAGAAGGAAGCACTCGTACATGAAGGTCAAGATAAAGCTGCCATTGCAGCATGAAAAGCAATCTTGTCTGGTCGCCTCCCTCGACAATTTGGAAGCTTTTATTGAAAACTATCAGAACTGCAAACCTACCTTGGTTTTTACAATTAAAGACACGGGAATGCTGAATCTTAGATTCCACTTTCCATATACAATTATATACATTTTTTAAAATGTATATGGAAATTGGCATTTCAGTTTCAGCATTCCTGTGTCTTTAATTGCAAAAAGCAGGGAAGGCTTTCAACCTTTCCCATTCCGATGGTTTTCAATAAAAGCTTAGAAATATATATATTTAAAGACTCCGTAGTGAGAAAAGCATCAATAAAAATGTTACTTACCACAGGCAGCCTGGATTGGAGCATCTGAAGATCGTCATAACCATAAATCTGCTTAAAGACAGAAAAAGCACACAATCACAAGATTGGTGTTTCACTCCACAAACCCCATTTCCTTCTAGCACTGATGATGTTACCTAGCTGGGTAATTAAATGTCTGCAAGGAAACCACTAAGCTCAGAGATCATCAGGGGCCCCATTGCAAATCAAATAAGTTCTGAGTCCAAGAAGATTCGGGTCAGGGTTTACTTGTGAATGGAGGGCTTCCTCTTCTCTGCTTGTCCTCTGAATTCTATAGGGGGTCATAGTGCACAACACAAGATCATAACTGCCCTACACATCTCCAGATTCAATCTGTGGCATCTCTTTCTTAGGAGAACAAGTAATATACACATCCCAGGGAAATACCAACCCAACAGACTTTATACTGATTGCAGGATCCAATCTGAGGGGATCACCAGAACTGAAGGTTTATTCTTCCAAGTTTTGGGGCTGGTGCTGGAGCCCATCCTCAGGGAACTTTTCTTTCTCTCTCTCCTGGATGTGTACACCTGGCTGTTCTACATGCTGTATTTATATGCCACATTTTTATATATGTGGAATAACTCAATGCACATATTCTGGGCAGAAAGAGAGGGAGAGAGGGAGATAAGAGACACAGAGAGAAAGAGAGAGACAAGAGACAGAGAGAGAGAAAAAGAGAGAGTGACAAGAGACACAGAGAGTGACGAGACACACACACACAGAGAAGAGACAGAGACACAGTGACAAGAGACACAGAGTGACAAGACACACACACACAGTGACAAAAGACACACACACACAGTGACAAGAGACACAGAGAAAAATAGACAAGAGACAGAGTGACCACACACACACACACAGAGTGACAAGAGACAAAGAGACAGAGTGACAAGAGATAGAGAGAGACACAAAGACAGAGTGACAGGACACACAGAGAATGACAAGAGAGACACACAGAGAGAGACAGACAGAGGGAGTGACAAGAGATACAAAGATACAGAGAAATAAGACTCCAGCACCAGCTCAAAAGCTTGGAAGAATAAATCTTCGCTGCCCATAACTGACTCAAACTGAATCCTGCAACATTATCCAGGAACACGTATAATTCACCTTGCACACTGATTGCATCAAAAGCCATGTCAAAGTATGTTCTCCTTGATTTAATAGGGCAGACCACGGGGTCTTGCGCTTGAAGTTTGTAAATGGGTCTCACGGGGCCTTTGCACGCAAGCCGCCTCCTCCTCCTCCCCCCAAAACAATTTGTGCTGGGCTCTTTGCAACAGAATGGCTGACCCACCTCCACGCCAGAGCCCTCCCCAGAGCCAGTGGCTCAACGGTAGCAGGGCAAGGCAAGGGAGGGGAGGGGAGGAAGGAAGGAAATGGCTTACTGGGTAGGCAGGCAGCAGCCCTCCAGGTCCAACAAAATACTGGTTGTGCAACAAGGGGGGTACACCTTGGGGCAGGTTGGGGGGCGCTTTGCCTGCAAATCAAAAGAAACACCTTTAAAACAAAACACATCCTGCATGATAGCATGGGTAAAAAAATGTTGGACATGGTATAGATTTAGCAGATGAGGAAACAATGTGGAATAAAAATTACATATTAAATAAGATCAGTGCCTGATAAAGAAAATATGTATAACATGTTCTATAGCTGGCATTTGCCCCCAATGAGACTAGCCAAAATATACCCGAACATGAATCCAACATGCTGGAAATGCAGAAGGTACCTTCTACAAGGTACCTTCTACCATATGTGGTGGTCATGCCCGGGAGCCCAGAAATATTGGACTAAAATATGGAGTTGGCTAACAAGAGATAGTGGAAGAACGAATAGAATTGAAACCGGAATTGTTTCTATTGGGAATAGTCAAAGGGAATTATAGAAAGATTAAATATATTTTATTACACATTCTGACAGCTTCAAAGATAATATACGCACAATGTTGGAAACAAAATAATCTCCTTACTGAGGAATTAATAATGCAAAAAATATTAGACGGTGCCTAAATGGACAAATTGACATTAAAACTTAAAGAGAAAGAAGAGTCGGAGTGTTATGAAATTTGGTATAATTGGTATAATTGGCTGAACAATAGAAATAAAGATAAAGGTAATAAGAAAATTATAAATAAAAGTAAATGATTGTATATAAAGATGTATCAATGTAGATATCTGTATGAGATTGATGTGTAGAATAATTTGTATAATAATGATGACACAATACTGTTAAAATCAAGATTAATGTGTGTTAAAGCTGAAAAAGAACAATAAAAATCACTAAAAAAGCCATCCTTAGCAAATAGGAAAAGATGCAAAAGAGAGGGCAGATGGTGTCTCGAGAAAACTTGGTGTGACTTCCAATCCCAACAAAGAGGCAATGAAGATGTTGCAAATCAAAATATATAGAGTGATAAATGTATAGAGAAGCATGTTATAGCCATGGATATACAATAGATAAAAGTATGTATATATAAAGTTTTTTTTTATTTATTTTTTTTCTATGCACTATACCAGGGGTGAGCAACCCGCAGCTCTGAAGCTGCATATGGCTCTTTCATCCGTCTGCTGCGGGCTCCCTGTCGGCTCAAAATATGTGTCACAACCGCCAATGCGTGTGACACCTGGCGACACATGATTTATTGAGCTTTTCGACTCCTGGTCGGCCAACCATGGCTACATCCAAGGAAAGTTTCAGAAGAAAACAGAACGTTTAATTCAAGTACTTAGGCTAGTTTTGTGGCCACTCAGGAAATAGTCAGGTAACGGGAAGCGTTTTGTGACTCCCGGTGTTTTCTTTTCGATGGGAAATGAGTTCCAATGGCTCTTTTGAGTGTTTTAAGGTTGCTGACTATACAGTATGAAAATGGTCGTAACTAGGATGTATAACAGAGGTCTCCAAACTTGGCAACTTTAAGACTTGTGGACTTCAACTCCCAGAATTCTGGCTGGAGAATTCTGGGTACTGAAGTCCACAAGTCTTAAAGTTGCCAAGTTTGGGGGGCCCTAATGTATAACATCAGGGCTATTTTTTAAAAAAGTGCTGATACAACCAGCATATCGTTGTTGCAAAATTGAAATAAATAAATAAATAAATAAATAATGTTTGTATATATGAAGCTACCATTACAGAGATCTCTGCCTTTATATATCCGATAAATACCAGGTCGACCACAAGATCACGAGCAAAGCAACAAATTGCAATAGCTGGCAGGTTAACATCACCTCATTATAGATAAGCATATATATATA
>BLBF01000080.1:2828158-2848844 GCA_015471245.1 Laticauda colubrina | reverse complement strand
AAAGAAAGAAAGAAAGAAAGAAAGAAAGAAAGAAAGAAAGAAAGAAACCAAGAAAGAAACTAAGACAGAAACCAAGAAAGAAAAAGAAAGAGAAAGTAAGATCAAAAAAGCAAGACCAAGTAAGAAAGACAGACCAAGAAAGACCAAGAAAGCAAGACCAAGAAAGAAAAAGAAAGTTCAAGAAAGCAAGCACGAGAGAGAAAGAGAAAGAAAGCAAGAAAGAAAAAAGAGCAAGAAAGCAAGCAAGAGAGAGAAAGAAAGAGAAAGAAAAGAAAAAGTTGCCTTTTGTAAAAAAAAAAAACACCTTTGGGCCAATGATTCTATGCACATGTTGAATAAGGGGTGGGGTGGGAAGAGCAGGTCCCAACAGCACCCCCACAGAGGAGGGGACCTAGGGAACAATCTCTCCATCACCCCCCCCCCTCTCCCCCAGCTCTCACTGAGTGCAGAGCCACCTCCAATCCCAGAGCTCAGGATACCGTGATGAATGGTATCAAATTCTACTGAGCAGTGAAGGAAAACCACGAGAGACACCCCATGCCTACCCCAGGCTCTGCCAAGGTCAAGCATGACCAAGGCTGCCCTAGAGCAGCTGTCGCCGACCAGTGGGCCATGAGAAAATTTTGGTGGGGCACAGAGAAATCTCACTCCCAGAGCACTCCTCCCCCCCAAAAAGTAATCAATCCAGACTGTGCAGAAACACAAGGCTGCGCCGCCCACATGGCCCATGGGAATCTTCCCCGCCCATTCACTTCTTACCTGGCAAACTTGCCTGCTAAATTGCTAATTTTCCCTTTTTCCGACCATCATCCGTTCTGCTGTGCTGGGAGATTTAGATTAGCTAGGAAGCAGGAAATGGTTGGATTTCTTGCTTTCTAGCTAAGCACAGTTGAACCTCCCTTAGGACTGAAGGTTTGCTTGCAAGCAAATTAAGTGCAGACTCAAGGCAAGCAAATTTTATGTGAGACTCAGGTAGCAGATTGCAAAAAGGTAGATCTGAGTGAATCTGTGATTCTGTGAGCAACTCAATCTGCCTGCCTGCTTTGCCTGATTTTGGGTAAAAGTTGCTCTTTAAAAAAAATATCAATATTTACATACATGGCGTGTTGTGAGTTAATTTTGTGAGTTTGCTTGCAAGCAAATTTTATGTGACAGACTGAGTTAGCCAATGGCAGATACATTTCTGAATGAATCTGTGAACAACTCAACCTGCCTGCCTGCTTTGCCTGATTTTGGGTTAAAGTTGCTCTTTTTTATATAAAAAAATTCAATATTTATATAAATATTTATAATATTTACATATAAGCCATGTCCAGCCAGTCACATGACCACCAAGCCACACCCACAAATTAGGCCATACCCACAGAACCGGTTAGTGGTCCCTGGGATCTAAAATTATGAGTTTGGTGGTCCTTGTGGTCCAAAAGGTTGGCAACCCCTGCCCTAGAGAACCTGAAAAAGGATTGAAACAGGATTAAAATGGGTCCTAAAAGAAAACCAAAAGTAGACAAATCTGCTTGAAATGTAGACAATTGAGAATACAGGTAGTCCTTGACTTACGACTACAAGTGAGCTCAAACTTTCTGTTGCTGAGTGAGACACTTGGCCCCATTTTACAACCTTTTTATGGACACAGCTGTTGAGTGAACCACTGCCATGGTAAATGAATGATATGAGTGTGAAGTGAATCTTGGCTTCTCTGGTTGTCAGAAGGTCGCAAAATGGGATTGTGCGACTCTGGGACGTTGCAACTGTCGTAAATACGAGTCAGTTGATGAGCGTCCAAATTTTGACCATGTGTCAATGGAGATGCTAAAAATGGCTGTAAGCGTGAAATACTTTCCTAAGTCGTTTTTTTTCTCCAATGCTGTTTTAATTTTGAACTGTCGCTCAACGAACGGTTGTAACTTGAGGACAACCTGTGTTGCATGAAGTGAAAATAATCAAAATCAAGGAAGGCAAGAAGGAGTTTGCTGAAAAGAAAACTGGGGGGGAAAAAAGCAATTATTTCTGCAAAAGGCTGCCAGAAATACCTGTGGTAGGTAAAAAAAAAAGATTTTGCAAAACAACCTTCTCTGATTTTTGATGACAAAAATTTATCAATCTTTGAAGGAAACATCTCCAATCGTTGAGTTTTGAATTCAGTGCTTCCCATGCTGAAGGGGAACCAGAAGATATGAGAAAACCCAATTTAAGCTGACATCTCCTGGAAGATGAGTGTGGCCGGCATGACTAAATGCCTTCGAAGGCACATGGAGCGTTCTTCCCTTCCCACCAAAGGGGTCCCTATTTTTCTACTTGCATTTTTTCATACCTTTGAACTGTTAGGTTGGCAGAAGCTGCTGGGACAAGTAACAGGAGCTCATTCCCTTACGTGGCGCTAGGGATTCAAACCACCGAACTGCCGACCTTTCTGATCAACAAGCTCAGCGTCTTAGCCACGGAGCCAACACGTCCCCCATTAAAAGGCCCAGAAACAGAATATAAAACTTGCTAGGTCCATATTTTCCCCAACTGCCCATGGACTGATGCATGCTGTCTCACACACAATGCCTTCCTAATCCAGAGCAACTAGACACAAGAACAGTTTTTTCCCAAAAGCCACCACTCTGCTAAACAATTAATTCCCTCAACACTGTCCAACTATTGACAAAGTCTGCACTACTATTACTGTTAATCTTCTCATCCCTCCCACTTGTGATTGTAGGACTGTAACTTTGTCACTTGTATCCTTATGATCAATATTGACAGTTTCTACTATGATTTGATTGTTGATTGTACCCTATGACTACTATTAAGTGTTGTACCTAATGATTCTTGATGAATGTGTCTTTTATGTACACTGAGAGCATTTGCACCAAGACAAATTCCTTTTGTGTCCAAACACACTTGGCCAATAAAGAATTCTATTCTATTCTATTCTATTCTATTCTATTCTGTTCTGTTCTGTTCTGTTCTGTTCTGTTCTGTTCTGTTCTATTCCATTCTATTCTAATTCTATTGTACCCCATGACTATCATTAAGTGTTGTATCTGATGATTCTTGACTCTAAACAAATGTACCTTTTCTTTTATGTACATGAGAGCATTTGCCCCAAAACAAATTCCTTGTGCGTCCCAATCATACTTGGCCAATAAAGAATTCTATTCTGTTCTGCTCTATTCTATTTCCTATGATGACCCAGATTGAGTCCCTATTTTTCTACTTTCATTTTTTTTAACATGCTTTCGAACTGCTGGGTTGGCAAAAGCTGGGACAAGGAATGGGAGCTCACTCCATTACGCAGCACTAGGGATTGAAACTGTGAGCTGCCCACCTTTCAATAACTGCTGCATGAATGTCATCCTAATTTCTATGATTAATTTTTTTGGAATAAATGAAAAGTTGACTAACAAGAGGAAGGGGATAATATGGATTCCATTCTAACTTTCTCACAATTGTGAGGCCACACCTATTGGTTGCGGCTATTTACCCTTTACGTGGAGGAATTTCACATATTTCCATGTATTAAAAAGCCAGGCATTTTTTTTTTATTTCGTAGGCCGTTTGCAAAGCGTACTTTTTTTTTAAAAGCCAGTCTTTTTTTTTTTTTTTTTTTTAGAAAAGCATCCTGTTTTCAATGCTCAAGGGCTCAAATCCTCTCATGTGATCGGTTAAGATTGCGAACCTGAAGACGCTAAGGGAGCAGCCCGGCTGGTGGGAATTGGCAGAGAAACGCTGGCGGCATTCAGGCCGAGGCTGTGGTTGGTGCTGGCCAGACTGGTGGCTGGAGAGGTGGTAGCCAGGGTGGCGGCAACCGAAAGAGTGCTGGCGGGCGGGAGCACGATGGCATTCTCGACATTGTTGTGCTGGAAAAGAAAAAGCGGAGGCGTGAGGTTAAAAACAGAACCAAGGACACTGCAGCAAGGAATCCGTAAGCTTCGTCAACTACAAAAGGGATGTCCTCGGTACTCTCTGAGCTTGGTGGTTTTCTTGCAGACGTTTCATGACCCAACTAGGTAACGTTATCAGTGGTAGAAGGGAGAAGAGAAGGCGGAGGAGGATGGGAGGAGGAGGAGGAGGAGGAGAGGAAGGGGGGGAGGGGGAAGAGAAGGACTGTGGGTGTTCTGGCCAAGGCTTCCTAGACCATAATTATGCACATGCTCATTTTAAAAACAAGTCTTATTTTATTGCAATGCTGGGAATTGTTTTCATTCCCAGGCAGTACTGAATCTCAAACAGTGCCTCTAGATAAGCACCCACCTTTCTTTACTGTGAAGTGCTACCAATAACAGAAGTGTAAAATGAATTAGAAAAAGAACAACAACAACCAAAGAACAAAGAGTTTCAAGAATGAATCTGAACTGAACAAACAACTTTGCTTCCTGCAAAGGTTTCATCATCTTTGCCTGTCTTTTATCCCTTATGGGAGAGGCAATCTCCTCCCAGCCTTATTCCCAAGTCACCCCTTTTGTTTCAGCTGCTCTCGCCTTCTAGCAGCTCTGTGCACACGCGTACTGGGAACAGGCTCCCCCTGGTCCTCTGCCTCGCTGCTGCCAGACTCTGGAGGCTCCGGAGTCAGCAATAACTCCCAGATGGCCCTGGCCTCATCTCTGCATCGGACGCAGGACTCTCATCCAAGTCCTCTCCAGACTCCTGGACTGGTCCCCTTTCTTCCCCACTGTCCAATTCCACTGCCGTCTGCACATGCTGCCAGTCACAACAACAATGACATCCTTGGTTCTCTCTAAGCTTGGTTGGGTTCTTGCAGATGTTTCATGACCCAACCAGGTAATGTCATCAATGCTAAAAGGAAGGGATTGTGCTCTCTATTTATATATACAAGTGGTTTGGACAAATGGCTGTCCAGGCTCTCCTTAAAAACCTCCAGTGATGGAGAACCCACAACTCCAGGAGGGCAAGGCATTGTTCCACTGATTTGCTTTCGCTGTTGGGAAATTTAGTCTAAAAGAAATGTTTGTTTTCACAATGAAACAAAATTCATTGAGCAGCTTTTGAGCTCATGATAAAAGAAAAGCTCAAAATTGCACCATTTAACAGTTCAGATAACAATACAGGTAATCCTTGACTTACAATAGTTCATTTAGTGACTGTTCGAAATTACAACTGCACTGAAAAAAAAATGACTGATGACCATTTTTCACACTTACAACCCTTAAAAGCATCCCCTTGGTCATGTGATTAAAATTCAGATACTTAATTTTTGCAACTGGTTCATGTTTATGATAGTTGTGACCTTTTGATAGGCAAATTCAATGGGGAAGCCAGATTCACTTAACTAATGTTAAGTGTTACTAATTTAACAACTGCGGTGATTTGTTTAACCACTGTGACCATAAAGAACATAAAATTGGGCAAAACTCACTTAACGAAAGTCTCGCTTAATGACAGAAATCTGAGAATCTGTTGTGGTTGTAAGTCAAGGGCTACCCGTGTTTATGAATCGATGCAGAAAAATCACCTGATGGCCAGTTACTGAAACAAAAGGATTTGTAAATGAGACGCTAATGGATCTGATAGAAAGCAACCTACAGTTCTTCGTCTGATTTTTCGTCCCCGCAATCTCCTGACACTGTATCCATGGAATTTGGAGTCAAGAAAAAACATTTATTGAGGAGTGTTAAATTCATAAAGGACCACTCAACCCAATATAGCACAACCAACACAAATCCTAAAAAGAATCACACTGCCATACATCAAGAATATCTCAGAAACCACCAAGAAACTCCTACAACCACACGGAATCTGTGTAGAACACAAGCCAACTCCAAACCCATCAAAACATCCGAAGCAGACCAAAAGATCTAACAACCCCAGAAGGAAAAACAGGAGTCATCTACAACATACAACATATAAGGACTGCAACAACCACTATGTAAGACAAACAGCCTGGGCTCCAAGATCACTGCAGAAGGGGATTGCAGTCAAGAAATTAAAAGATGCTTGCTCCTGGGGAGGAATGCTATGGCAAATCTAGACAACATACTCAAAATCAGAGACATCACCCTGCCAACAAAAGTGCGTAGAGTCAAGGCTATGGTTTTTCCAGTCACAATGTATGGGTGTGAAAGTTGGACCAAAAGGAAGGCTGAACGCCAAAGAATGGAGGCCCTTGAACTCTGGTGCTGGAGGAGAAGACTCCTGCGAGTCCCTTGGACTGCAAGGCCATCCAAGCGGTCAGTCCTAGAGGAGATCCACCCTGACTGCTCTTTAGGAGGCCAGATCCCAAATAAGAAGGAAGGACTCGCTGGAGAAGAAGAACCTAAAGCTTGGAAGAAGGAGGAGGAGGAGGAGGAAGAGGAGGAGGAGGAGGGAGAAGGAGGGGACTGGATGGAGTCACTGAAGCAGTCAGAGTGAACTTAAATAGACTCTGGAGGATGGTAGAGGACAGAAAGGCCTGGAGGAACGTTGTCCATGGGGTCGCGATGGGTCGGACACAACTTCACAACTAACAACAACAACAAAGGACAAACAGGCAGAAGACTGGTAGAACGCATCCACGAATGCCAACAGGACAAAAATTCTTTAATTCCACAACAAATAGATAGATTTAACCTTAGTTTCAATTGGGAAAATGTGACCAGGCCGAGTCCAAAAATGCCAGGGGATTTCTAGAAGCCTAGCACTCTGACAAATCAACCACCCATAGACACATGGATGTTAACAACATCTATAGACCAGGGGTCCCCAACCACCGGGCCCCGACCAGCACCGGTCCGTGAATCATTTTGTATCGGGCCACAAAGAACGAATAATTGTGATTAAAATATGTATAAAAATATGTTCTTAGTAAAGAAATAGTAAAGAAGCCCTTTATTATTGGGGAATAATTTATTTTGCCGGTCCTTGAAAAAGTGTTTCTGCGTGAAACTGGTCCCTGGTACAAAAAAGGTTGGGGACCACTGCTATAGACTATGCAGAAGAGACAATCAACCAACCCCCCCCCCACAAAAAAAAAAAAAAAAAAAAACTCCAGCACCTCTCTGCAGTAATCAGCACTCAAATCAGCATAGATTAACTTCAGACCAACAATCAAGTAAATTAATCCCCCAAAAAACTGTCAAAGAGCCATCAGCAAACAGCCCAACCAAAGAACTTCTCTCAGCCATTCCTTGAGTATTGAAGATTTGTCTTTAAATGAATCCGAACTCCAACTCCTCTTTAGGACAATGATGGTTTATTCCATATATCGGCAAACAACAAATCCTCTAAATCAGGCAAGAATGGCTAAAAGCAAGGTAAAGTTAGTGTTGGGTTTGAGTTTTCTCTCTTTCCTTTTATTACCATTATCATGAGTGAGACACACCCCACCACACTCAGGCCTATACCCAGTTCTAGTTCTGGCCACTCCTAACCTATTATCTCTGAATGCTATTAACCCTATAACATATCTACATCCCTAACTTATTCTAACCCTCACTAACTTATCCTTACCTGGTGCCACCTTTACCATGTCTTAATTCAATGCTTAATTACCACCTATATGTGCCCCAACCCACTCTAACAATATGCACCACATCAAGACATGAAAAAAGCTATTTCTAGCTCCGCAGTTGTTTCAGAATCCATCCTGCAGCTCACAGCTCTAGCACACAAGCATCAATACAGTCCAGCATCAGCAGAGCTAAGGTGATATTCTCCACTGTCAGGGTGGAGAATAGGGTAATGAAATGTCTGCAAGAAAACAAGCAGTTCAGAAAGCACCAAGGACCCCTCAAAGTCGCTATCTGGAGAGTGATAGAAAATCAGTTAAAGGTGTCTGAAGGAGTAAGTGGGAAATCAATCTCAGGGAAAATAAACACCAAGAAAGATGTCATGGCAATGAGCATATTTCATGATTTGGGAGCGAAGTTGCTCCCACTTCCCGTCAATTTGCTTATATCTGTCGAGGCTGAGATATGAAGAAGTTAAGAATAAACCTGGGCAAGTGTAAACAATAATCATCTTCATTTAATCCCTTTTGGGGTGGAGTATGGGCAATTGGAGCTAGTAGAGTGTTTTTAGGGCCGGATGCCCTTCCTGTTGTCAATGCGGAGTTTTGTTCGGCAGATATATTCTGCATCCCTAGAGAGAGAGAGATCTGTCTCTACCTAGGATTGAACTCACAGCCTCCAGATTGTGAGGCAAGAGCTCCACCTCTAGGCCACCGGACCACTCCGTGGGACAGTGTAAACAATGCTGAAAATATATTAGCTCTTCAAATACCGAGTCTTCCTTGCACATACACGATTCAAACAGGTGAAGCAATTTATTTGCGTTGATCACTGGAACGCTAAGCTGCTATGCTAACCTAACAATATTTTGGTATTTTTTATTTATTTAACTTGTAGTGTTTATGTAGTGTGACCTTTTGAGAGTTACATGCAATGACATTTCATTTTAATGTATGCCGACTGGTGGACATTCAAAGTGTCAATAAAGTTATTCTAAGTCTAAAATCTAAGTACTATTTTTGCCTAGCATAGCTGACTGGGGAATTCTGGGAGCTGAAGTCCACAGGACTTAAAGTCACCAAGGTTGGATTCCCCTGTCCTAAAATGTTAAGTTAAATGAAAGACACCACAAAGACATACGTTTTCTGTAAAATTAAACAGGTTACTTCAAAACATTTCACTTAGAGATAGAACTCACCGTATGTGACGAGGCAGAAGAGAGGCTGCTTGGATGATCTGAGAGAGAACTGAGCAGAAACCAAAAACAAGAGTTATGTTACATTCAGTCCATTCTTATCTAAGCATCTCAAAAAACATTTCAGTCTCTGGACTTCCTCAAAGTCAACAATCTGGCATGGAGACTGTCAATTCAAGAAGTTCAGAAGAACCCTTAGAAGAAAACCACCACACGAAAGTCTACCTGCCTTTGGAAAGTTTAAGCAACTGAAGATTTTGGGGTCCAATGTTGCTGGACCAAGGCCTTGATAGAATGAATGAAATGTATTTGTTTTATATCCCATTATTATTTTATATCCCATTATTTTATAATGGGATATATTGTTTTATATCCCATTATTATTATTATTATTATTATTATTATTATTATTATTATTATTGTTGTTGTTGTTGTTGTTGTTGTTGTTGTTGTTGTTAATACTAACTCAAGATGTTGATCATATTGTTCTTCCACCACCTATTTCCTTACAACAACAATCCTGTGAAATGGATTGAGCAGAGAGTGAGTAATTGGGTCAAAGTCATCCAGTTGGCTTTCATGCCTAAAATGGGACTAGAATTCTCCATCAGTGATTGACCCAAAGTCACTCGACTGGCTTTCTTGCCTAGGATAGGACTAGAGCTCACATCTCCTCATGATTGGCCCAGTCACCCAACCAGCTTTCATGGCTAAGGTGGGACTAGAACTCACATTCTCCTAGTGAAGTCCTCCAGCCAGATTTCATGGCTAAGGTGGGACTAGAACTCAGAGTCTCCTAGTGATTGGCCCAAAGTCACCCTACTGGCTTTCATGCCTAAGGTGAGGTAAGAACTCAACATCTCTTCAGGGACTGGCCCAGTCACCCAGCCAGCTTTCATGGCTAAAATGAGACTAGAATTCAGTCTCCTGGTGACAGGAGTGAAGTCATCCAGATGGCTTTTATTGCTAAGGTGGGACTGGAATTCATCATTTCTTCATGGTTGGCCCAGTCACCCAGCTAGCTTTCACAGCTAAGATGGGACTAGAACTCAAGAGTCTCCTGGCGATTGGCCCAAACACGCCACCATCTCGCTCCCAATCTGGGCACTTTCTTGATGTATGTGCTTCCATTGCTAGAATTTCCCTAGCAAAATGGCCCTTCCCATTGCTGGGGATTCTGGATGCCCCAAGCTGAAGAAGCTGTTAAGATCTTCTCCCTTGTTCTTCTCATTAGTGCCAGGCCAACCAAGAAAAGGAAGGCATTTCAGAGTCATCCCGAGACTTAGTAGGATGGTCCACTTTATCAATGAAATAAGCTAACTTATCAGGATCTCCATGAAGTTCTCTGCTCACATAGCTATGGATGTAATGGAATGGGGTCTGGATTCCCAGGAGGGAGGGGCCGCATTCCAGAGGAGCAAGAAACAACGCTACTTAGACAGCTTGTGAGAGAGAAAGAAGGTGAAGACTGCTCCTCCCTAATACTTCCCCGGGTATATGCCTTATGGGGATGTTAGATGCTTTAGTTTGGCAAGATTCTGTCTTATCAGTGAGGAACAGTAAAAAAATCTGCTAGGAATAATCACAATGTGTGTTTGGGAGCTGGCTTCCCTTCCTTCCTCCCTTCCCCTTTCCTCCTTCCTGTCTTTCCTCCCTCCCTCTATCCCAACACATTCCTTCCTCACCCTCCCTCCCTCCTTCCCTCTTCCCTTCCTCCCTCCCTCCCTCTTTCCTTCCTCTCTCCTTCTTCCTTTCCCTTCCTATCTCTTTCCCTCCCTCCCTCCCTCCCTCCCTCCCTCTCTTCTTTCTCCGGATTTCCAGAAGAGAGGCTACTTTCCAGAGGAGCAAGAGACAATGCAGCTTGGATAGCTTGTGTGAGAGAAAAAGGGTGAAGATAGCTCCTCCCTAATAGTTCCCAGGTATATGCCTTATGGGTGTGTTAGCCTGCTTAACTTTGGAAAGATTCTGTCTACAGGTGAGGAACAATAAAGGAATCTCCTTAGGAGAATCATATTGGTTTTTGGAGCCTGGTGACTGCCCACAAAGCTTTCCCCTCCCTCTTCTGCCATACCTGCTTAACTGAGAGAGGGAGCTGTTGGCCAAGTCACTTGATGAAGGTGCTGCCGTGTGAGAAGGTGCTGAAGGCAGAAGCGAAGAGGTGGAAGCCGTGGTGCTCGGCAACGAAGGACCTTGGGCAGGTAGCGATGGAGGAGAGGTTTCCAGCTTTGACGTGGGAACGGACGAAGCAGCTGCAAAGTTGGGAAAATAGTATTCAGAGAAGGGCTGAAACTGCCCCAGCAAGATTATGGAAGTGAATTTTGTTTGGGCAATAGAGAAAAATGGAAATATATCCAATCATTTGTGCCAATAAGGACTTGGGTTTTTGTTTTTTGTTTCAGAAGGTCTGCTTCTGCTATGATAGGATTCCTTCTCACAAGAGTTCAGGGGCCCTTTCAGCTACCTACTCCATCACCTTCCGGGGGGGGGGGGGGTGATGCAAAAAACAACAACTGAGTCATACTGCAATGAGACTACTCTGCAATTAAAAGTTGCCCAGCTGAAATGTTGTTGAAGGAAAACCAAAAATGCAAGACAGTCTATCCCACCATCACTGTTGTCCCAAAGGCGCTCAGAGAGAGTGCTAAAGACCAGGTGATTGTAAGGAATATAAATCCTTCCATTCCCCACCATTCAGTCAGAACTGAAGAAGCTTCTTGGATGAGAAGAGAAACTTCTTCAAGGAAAAACAAAGTACAGTTATCTTTTTTAAAAAAAAAAAACACCTTTGGGGCAACCATGTCTTGGATGACTGAGAATCTCCATAAACGCCATCACTATTATTGATTTATGAATGAAGACACAACAGCCTTCAAAACATAGTTTAAGGTGAAACAGATAGTCCTCAGCTTATAACCACAACTGGGACTAGAATTTTTGTTGCTAACCAAGAAGATCATTAAGGAAATTGCACCTGATTTTATGACTTTGTTTTTGCCATGGTTACTAAGCAATTTATTGCAGTTAAGTGAACCACATGCCCAGCACCCAACTTTCGAATACGTGGATACAGCGATGGTCGTAAATGTGAGGGCCAGTCATAAGTCACTTGTTTCAGTGTGGTTGCAATGGTCACTAAACAAATGATTGTCAAACAAGGACTGCCTGTAATGGATAGAAAACTGACTTGCTCCTGCTCACTTCTGGAGTATTAAAACTACTTTCTGCTACATGAAATCCAGCAGGAGAAATTGGCGAGGGGCAAATAATCCAATATTTAGGGTAAGAAAGAGTAATATGGACCTTATAATTTAAACTGTAAGCTATAGCTGGGAGGGGAGAGGGGTGGAAAAGGAGAGGAGCCTACTCTGTTTTGTTTTTATTCTACTATGAAAGAATAATTTATATTCTTTCATAGTATAGAATAATAATTTATTCTACTATGAAAATATTTTACACCAATGTTTCTCAACCTTGGATATGTGGACTTCAACTCCCAGAATTCTCCAGCCAGCCATGCTCCATGCTGCCTGGAGAATTCTGGGAGTTGCAAGTCCATGCATCTTAAAGTGGCCAAAGTTGAGAAACACTATTTTAGATCAAACGAGAAAGAGATAAAAATGCTATGTATAGAATTCAACCACACTGAAAAAGTCAGCTTCTACCCTGCAGCGGGGCAGTTTTCACAATAAGCTTTTAATATTTTTAAAGTAAGGCAACTAGGGGGTTGATGAATAAGTAAATAAATGGAGACACTGAACTGTAACTTATTGTGGGGCGGGAAGAGATTTGGGTAGCATATCAGCCCATCTGTTTGCCAAAACAGGAAGGGGGGTAGAGAAACACAGGCATGGATGACATGCAGAAGCCGCCAAAAACTTTCCAAAAGCGAGATTTCATCCACTTACTGTCAAGAGATGGCTGCATTCGAACACCGCTGTGTCCATTCTGAAAGCCAAAGAAAGGAATTAATTGATTAATTCAATTAAAAAATACAAAGTATGTCAAATGATCCTCATGTGTTCCATGTCATTCCTCTCCCAAACATTTAATTACCATATTAGCTGATGTTCTCAACTTACAACTTATCACTTAGAAACAATTCGAAGTTACGATGAACCTACTGGCGTGTGTGTGTGTGTGTGTGTGTGTGGTACTTATGATCTGAATTTGAAGTTCTGATAGTAAAGGTAGTTCCCCCCCACAAGGTCACATGACCACATTCATGAGCACCTGAAATATAACTGTGTTTTATGATGGTTGAGCTTTTACCTTTGAGCAATGTTTTGCTCAATATTGAGTAACAAACCAGCATTTATTTCTGGGGTTTTTTTTGGAAAAATTGTCCCCTAGTGACTGCAGCATTAACCATCATTGCAAAAAATAAAAATAAAAAGACTTAATGATGTCTTGACAACCGTCACAATTTATGATCATAATGGAAGGCCCTATAATGGTCATAACTCAAGGACTGAACTGTAAGGAAAGGATGAAAAATTAATTGCCGGGAATAAAATGTAGAATTTTTCTCCCATGCTCAGTTTTAAAACTTGATTGACACTCAAGATGGGGAAATCTGATTTGATGTTAAAAACGAAACGCCTTAACACCACAGAACACAATTGTGGGTGTGAAGGTGCCTGCCAATTTAGATGCAGGACAGGAGTATTTATAGCTCTTTCTCCCCAAACCTGTGAACTAATTGACACAATTAAGGATCTGCAGAACCTAAAAAAATACCAATTGCTAGGAATTACAGTGGGAAAAACCCTGAATTCCTGCCCCGCTTGTCAGGTTTTCTGGATGAATCTTCCTCATTCGTAAAATAAATCAAAATAGATTGACAGATTGCCATTAAGGCAGAGCTGACTCTAAACTGGATGGGTAGATTCCAACTGGACAATGATTATTTGGTGGGGTGGGGGGGTTTACAGATCCATCAGCATTTCAATTGGGGTCTTCACTGCAGCCCTACAATTTGCCTATCAGGCGGGAGGATTTTTGGACTGCTTGGCTGCTGATAATCAATCCTAAAATACTTAACAATACAAGACAACACCGTAACAACTGTAGAGACCTTCAAGTATCTAGGTTCTATCATATCTCAGGAGTTAAAATGGACACCTAATATCAAAAAAGTCATCAAAAAAGCACAACAAAAAAGGTTTTTCCTGCAGCAACCCAGAAAACTCAAACTGCCCAAAGAGCTGCTGATCCAGTTCTACAGAGGAATTATTGAGTCTTTCATCTGCACCTCTATAATTGTCTGGTTTGGCTCTGCAACCCAGCAGGACAGACACAGACTCCAGAGGATAATTCGGACTGCAGAAAAAACAATTACTACCAATGTGCCTTCCATTGAGGACCTGTATAAGAGGGCTGTGAAAATATCTACAGACCCCTCACATTCTGGACATAAATTGTTTCAATCTCTACACTCAAAATGATGCTGTAGGGCACTGCACACCAGAACAACTTAGCCATAAGGATAGTTTGTTTCCCTGAGCATAGCAAGAGCACTTAGACTTATATAATACTTTACAGTGCTTTCCAGCCCTCTCTAAGTGGTTTACAGAGTTAGCCTATTGCCCCCAACAATCTGGGTCCTCATTTTAGCCACTTTAGAAGGATGGAAGATTGAGTCAACCTTGAGCCTGGTGAGATTGGAACTGCCAAATTGCAGGCAGTCAGCAGAAGTTGTTCTGTCCTAGGCTTCCCCAAAAAGCCCTAAGCAGGCTCTTTGTCCCAGCAAAACCCCTTTTATTAAACAAAGGTGAATTTCTTGCGTCCACATTCAGCCAAAGGCCTGGCAAACAGTCTTCCAAGGGTGTAATGAGGAGCACAGGCCTTATCTAGACTGGAGAACTGCCAAGCAACTATTTCCAAACGCAGTGCTGACAAGGAAGGACTCGGCACAGAGTCTCTGAGATGCACAGGCAGAGCTTCACATTGCTGCAACAAACTATTTCTTACAAAAGCCCTTTCCCCTTTTGCTCCTTTTTTAATCCCTATGGGAGGGGCCATTCACCATCCACCTGTGACTTTACTCCCACATCAATCCTGAGTTTGTAACTGCTCTTTTCTTTTGGCAGCTCTGTGCATGCACAAGCTGGGAACCGGCTCCAGCTGTTCCTCCTCCTCACTGCTGTCTGAGCCCGAAGGCAGCTGATGACTGCCAGTCTGCCCTAGCCCCATCTCTGCCTCTGATGCAGAGCCTTCCTCAGCCTCCAGAACTGGCCCAGGTTCCTCCCCAACCTCCACACTGTCCGACTCTGCTGCCAGCTCAACTAGCTGCTGGCAGGCCACAACAGAAGTAGCCTGCGGTACTGCAACTCTAACCCCTGCGCCACCGTGGCTCATACTTACCATGACAGCCACCAAGGCGGGTTCTGATGGAGGCACTGAACTTTGGTATGTCACCCTGTTATGCGCAGAGGCCTGGTCATAAGAGGAGGAGGAGGAGGAGGAGGAGGAGGAGGCCGGAACAAGGCTAGTGCTCTGGACAGAGCAAGTCAGGCTGGATGTGACGGCAGGGGTGACGTAGGCAGATTCCTGTACTGTATTGGATATTGGCAAAGAGGTATTCAGAGGTTCACTGGAAAAGGTAAAAACCACGTATTGCTTGGTCAAGGTTTATTCAGGATTCACTCGGCAGCTCAAAGCTGGGAATATAGGCAGTCCTCGAGTTACAACAGCTTGTTTTGTGATTGTTCCAAGTGGCAACGGCATTGAAAAAAGGGACTTATGGACATTTTTCATTCTTAGAACCATTGCAACAACCCCACAATTAAAACTCAGATGCTCGGCAACCGATTCCTATTTATGACAGTTGCAGCATCCCCGGGATGTGAGGTGAGGTGGGGTCACGCAATTCCCTTTTGCTACCTTCTGACATGCAAAATCCATGGGGAAAGCCTGATTCACATAAGAACCGTGCTGCCCATTTTACAGCTGCAACGTTTATTCATTTAGGAACCATGACAAGGAAGGCGGCAAAAGGGGGCAACACTGACTTTGCAAACGTTTCTTTTAGCAACCAAAATGTGGGGCCCAACTGCGGTCGTAAGTCGAGGACTACCTGTAACATGAACAGGGAGAAACAAGGAATATTGGACAAACATTTCCAGAACTAAAAAAGACCAGGCAGCCTTACAAGACGTTCGAGTCCTGGCAGAAGTGAGGCAAAGTCAAGGAAAACCTCAAGGAAATCCAGCAGTTTATTTATTCAAGGCCAGGTGTGGCCTTTCTAAAGCAGTACCAATACTTCACGTGATTTGGAGCCTGTGACTTTGTTTATACAACCCAGGACTCTTATGAGCTTCAGCCTCTGAAAAATGCATTCCGAATGGTGGTGACCCATGAACTGAAAAAGCACCACAAAAGCACAACGCGTAATAAGGCAAATGACAGGATTAAGATCGTTCTCCTCCACACACCCCAAGTTTAACCACAATTCTCTTCATGCTTTGGAAAGTGTGAAAGACCTGGCTGCTTTCCCAGGGAGAGGAAGTGCCAGTGGTGTTGGTTTGGCCAGTGCTGTTGGTTTGCGGTGTTTTTGGCAGCCCCGGGTTGTGTTTTAAGTTGGTGGGGAAAGGCGTGAGATGGGACAGTTATGTAAATCGATTGAAACGAAGAAGAAAAAAAGAAGTACATAAAAAGTTATGTATGCTTTTGAGTCTCCTTCGTCAGAAAAGAGGCTAGAGGAAAAAGCATGAAAATATGGGAAAGGGAGCCAGAGAGTTCAGCCATGAGATCTGCAGTTTAATATTCTGTCTCAAGAGGCAGATCGAAAGCACCAAGCCAGAGGAATGATTACTGTGGTGCCTGGATCGTCTAGCATTTCAGGAAATGTGTTGGGACAGATTTTGCATAGTTCTCAGAAGGTGAATCGGAACAGTGACAATAAGAGAGAATATTTGTAGCTCAGGGTTGAAAAGGTTGAAGGGTGAGGGTGCTTGGTGGTCTCTGAGCTTTGTGGGTTCCTTGCAGATGTTTCATTACCCAGTTAGGGAATATCATCAATGCTAGAAAGGAGGGAGGGAGGGAGGGAGGAGGACTACTGTGCTGTCTTTGATGATCTCTGAGCTTGGTTATCAGTGCTAGAAGGGAATGTGATTTGCAGGGAGAAGGAGAAGAGAAGGGAAGAGGGAGGAGGAGAACTACTTTTGGGTCCCTAATGCTCTCTAAACTTGATGGTTTTCTTGCAGACCTCAGATTACTCAACTAGGTAACATCATCAGTGTTAAGAAACTGTTTTCCTCTCCTGCTTCCTTCTTCCCAACCTGTCAGCTTGTGTAAGTCATGCCTGAATCCAGCATCATCCAAAAAGAAATGGAACTGGATGCCCCCACCCCTTCCGAAGTTCTTAGCCTCCTCTGGTATCCTCCTTTTCTAGGTAGGTCTTTTCAGGAACTCAGAGGGAAGTTTCAGTTTTACGTTCCTGCCTCTCAAACTGTCTCATTTCAAAGCAGCTCTGTGTCAAGAGCCCAGGAGAGTCATCCTAACACCACCATTGCTCAAACGACCTCCTTTGTGCCTGTCACATCCTGCGCCATCGTGATGATGACATGGACAGCCTCTCCTTGTCATCCCCCCATCCCTAGACCTAAAATCCACTTACTTTACAGGCTTGGTGTACAGGATATTACTGGGCGCTGGGCTGCTTTCGTAGCTTGAAGCAGGTCCAAACTCTGAGACCGCAGGTTCCAGCCCGAATTCAAGAGCTCCAAATTGTACGTTTAGGCCCAAAACGTCCGTCGATCCAGGCATTTCCACCGCAGATGAAGGAATCTGAAAAGGGACACAGCAGTTTGTAACCAGGAATGCCAGCTGGGAAAAAGGAACATTTCCTGTTTAATGCATTTATCAACTGTCATTGGAAAGGATCTGTCAGACCTGCCTCAACTTGGTCTTCTAAGTCAGGGGTCCCCAACGACACGGCAGTGGTCTGTGGCATGGCAGAAACCGGGCCAGGCAAACAAGCAGACATGTCTCCTCTGGTCCCAAGAAAAGCCTCTCTCCACAGAACTGGTCCCTGGTGCCTTAACTCCATTTGTTCACAAATGTATAGTTTATCAGAAGTCAAGTGAATTGTGGTACAGGTAGTACCATAAATACGACCACCATTGAGCCCGGTATTTATGTTGCTCAGTGAGAAATTTGTTCAGTGAGTTTTGCCCCACTTTACAACTTTTCTTGCCACATTTGTTAAGCCAGGGGTCCCCAAGCATGGCAACTTTAAGACTTGTGACACTGCTATGCTGGCTGGAGAATTCTGGGAGTTGAAGTCTTACAGTAGCCAAGTTTGGAGACCTCTGTGTTAGGAGAACCTTAGCAGTAGTTAAACTGATAACCTGCTTGTTCAGTGAATATGGATTCCCCACTGATTTTGCCTGTTAAAAGGTCACAAAAGGGGAATCACATGACTCCTCAGATGATCCGGTAAAATGGGACAGGCTGTCAGGCTCGTCTCGACTTGAGCCATTTGGAAAGAAAGACCCTCAACTCCCTTTTTGAAATGAAAGGTTTACTTTTACTAAAGTCAAGTGGTTAACGTGTGAGCAAAGCTGGACAGGAATATTCTTGTGCACAGCCCATGTTTTCCCTCTTCCCTGTTCCATCCCCACCCACCCCCAGACCATCATTGTCTTATGATATTTGAATTAAATGTTTTGAGAACATCTTTGAGGTTTGACACCTGTTTCTAGAGTTCCACATTCCATTCTCACAGCTGTCCTTGATCGTCCAGTCTGTTGATCGTCCAGTCTGTTCCAGATTGACATCTCTGGTTGCTGTAACCCTTTTATTCCCTCCCCCACTGCCTCCCCAATCGAACCCCCTATCCTGTATTTTATGGCAGGATGGCATGGAAGGAGTGGTGTGGTGGCCTAGAGTTGGAGCTCTCTCGCCTCACAATCAGGAGGTTATGAGTTCGATCCTAGGCAGAGACAGATATTTCTCTCTCTGGGCATGATGAGAATATCCACTAAATATAACTCTGCATTGGTGACAGGAAGGGCATCCACCCAGTAATCACTCAGCTCCATTCAACTGCTCAGACTCCACCCGGTCATTAAAAGAAGAAGATAGCCACAGAAGTGGTGAATGCGGGAGATGACAGACCTGATACAGATGGTCTTCATTTGCATTCAGTTCATCCATTTACCATAAATTCCCCTACTACCTCTTGACCCCTGCAAAATTACTCACTTTTGAAACTGGAGGCGTTCTCCGCTTCGACGGCTTGATCTGCTTCTGCTGCATTTGGTGGGCTGGCACCTCTTGATTTTCTGGAGATAGGCTGGAGAGTGGACTGGTTTTGTTGCCAGCCACACAGCTGTCCACTGGCAAGGGCTCCCGGGTTTTCTGTGAGGCAAAATATTCCAGTCCGGGTGGTGGGGCGGAAGCTACCTGTGAGGGTGGTGGTTGTTGCTGCCGTTGGGAAAGTTGACTCAGGACTGGCGATGGTTCAGGCTGGGATTTGAAGTCTGGGCAGGATTAGCGAGGGAAAAAAAACATGGGAAAACCATCATCAACCCTCACTTAAGCAACATCTGAGAGCAGAAGTGGGGAACAATGGCCCTTTTCTGACTTGTGGACTTCAACTCGCAGAATTCCTAAGCCAGCTGAGGAATTCTGGGAATTGAAGTCCAGAAGTTTTTAAAGTTGTTGTGATGACCCGGGACATGGCACAAAAATAACAAAGTCACAAAAGTAGATAAATTCCCTTTAGTATCTCCAACTTGGCCCCCAAAGTCCAGTTATCCTCAGCTGGAGATTAAATTCTTCCAAAAACAGTCTACAAAGAGAAGAAATGCAGTCCAAACCCAAAGTACAGATAAAGTAGAAATAAAAAAATCAACCCAAACCACGCTGAAGTAATTGACAGGCCAGGATAATAAATTGCAGACTTTCAAAAGATAACGAAGCACACACAGTTGGGAGAACGCCAAAATCCAGATAAACCTCAACAAAGATAATGCACACTTTGCTTCCAGCTAGGTGCTATGTGCCAACGCCTTTCTTATATCCTGTTCTCCCAACTGCAACTAATGAAAGGGATCAGGGCCCTTTTCTCTCCCACAAACCATGTTGTTCCCTTCTCTGTTTCTCCCTGCATGCCCTAGGATGAAGAGGGGGTGGACCTGGGTCTTCCTTTGAATGCCCAACTGGACTGTGCCCTTCCACCATTTTTTCCACAGCCACTGGAGCCACACTCCCACCCCATCAGCTGCTCAATTTCTGCCTCAAAATCAGACTCTACGCAAAGATATGACAGTTGTTAAATTTGGAGACTGGTCCATAAGCTTAGGCCTGCCAGCCTCAACTCTCGCTCAAACTTCCTAACTTCCTTCTAGTGAGGACAATTAACCAGTGGAACAGCTTGCCTCCAGAAATTGTGGGTGCCCAGATTTTCAAGAAAAGAACTAAGAGCCAGTTGTCCGGGATGATATAAGATCTCATGCCTTGGACAGGGGGTTGGACTAAAAGACCTCCAAGCTCTCTTCCAACTGTTACTCTTTTACTGAGAACTTTTACTGAGAACAATTAACCAGTAGAAGTCTTCAGACGATGTGGGTGCTTCATCATTGGAGGTTTTTAAGAAGAGACTGGACAGTCACCTGTCTGAAATGATATAGGATCTCCTCCTTGAGCAGGGGGCTGGACTCCAAAATCCCTTCCAGCTCTATTCTGATGTTGATTCAGGAATTCTGGGGGTTGAAGTCCACAAGTCATAAAAGGGCTATCATTCCCCACCCTTGCCTTAATGATCGATCTTTTGATTTTTTGAAAATGTGATAAGTCTCTCAGTTATCTATATGTGAATTGGACAGCCATATAAACCCAACAATCTGGGTCCTCATTTTACCCACCTCGGAAGGATGAAAGGCTGAGTCAACCTCGAGCCTGGTGAGATTCAAACTGCCAAATTGCTGGCAGCTGATAGTTAGAAGAAGTGGCTGCAGTACGGCACTCTTAACCACTCTGCCATCATGGCTCGCTCTGTCTGTCTGTCTGTCTGTCTGTCTGTCTGTCTGTCTGTCTGTCTGTCTGTCTGTCT
>BLBF01000080.1:2803727-2823473 GCA_015471245.1 Laticauda colubrina | reverse complement strand
TAAATAAATAAATAAATAAATAAATAAATAAATAAATAAATAAATAAATAAATGAAAAACCTTGCTTTTTTCTATTTTAATGCAACATCTCTACATTAGAAGGAGCTTCACTGTGGCAATGGGGGGCATTAAAATTAAGCTTTTATGTTGCATTTTCAGTGAGGAGCTCAAAGTACAACTCTGATGCAAGCAGACTCCAAAAGAACCAGGGCAATTTATCCCCATCTTTAAATTAGGGAAGCATTAAAAAGAAAAACATACAGGCTTGTCAATTTGAGGTCTACATAGAGCAAGACCCTTGAACACATTATTCAAAAGCTGTTGCTTGTCAGCACCAGCAGAGGAATGTCACAATTAGTCACAACTGGCTGACTTTATCTCCATTTTTTTTGACAGAATTACTAGCTTCATAGATTAGGGGAATGCCATGAACATAGTGTACCTTGACCTCTGGCAGAGCACTTGACTAAGTGTCTCAGGATAGTCTCTTTAATTAAATGGCAAATTAATGGCTCGAGGGATTTATAATTGGCTGAATAGCTGTACCTAGACAGCCATCATAAATCACTCCATTATCAGCTTGGAGAGCAGCATCAATTAAATTGGAGGGCCAGGGTTCTCTATCCTGGCGCCTGTGAAGTCCAACGTTTTTATCAGTGAGTTGGGGGATCTAGGACAACTTGACACAGGAGGCTCATCTTGGGACAATTTAAAGGTAAAGGTTCTCTTCGTCCGGCTCTAGGGGGCGGTGCTAATGTCCGTTACAAAGCCGAAGAGTCAGCGCTGCCCAAAGACGTCTCCATGGCTCTATGGCCGGCAGGACTAAACACCCAAGGCGAATGAAACGCTGTTCCCTTCCCACCAAAGGGGTCCCTGTTTTTCTACTTGCATTTTTTACATGCTTTCAAACTGCTAGGTTGGCAGAAGCCGCCTGGACAAGTCATGGGAGCTCAACTCCATTATGCGGCGCTCGGGATTTGAACCGCCAAACTGCCGACCTTTCTGAACGACAAGCTAAGCATCTAACCACTGAGCCACCACATCCCTTATTGGGACAACTTACTACAGGGCAAAGGTTATATAGAAATGGTGGAATAGAACGATCAAGGAAAGGAAGAACAAGGAGGGACAAAACAAAATCTGAATGACAAAAATTGAAGTAATTTTTAAACTTATTTTAAATAATTAAATAAAATTGTTGAACTGTCCCGGCAGTGAATTGTCCTGCAGCATGTTGGCTGTGGCAAGGTAGTCACAATGGGTAGACCACACCAAGTTGGCCGTGGCGAGTCATCCTATTCCATGAGTTGGATGAAGGGGTTGTGAGAAAAACTATCAAATCTGCAGATGACCCAGAATTAAGGTGAATGGCCAACATTTCTGAACACAGAGAGAACATCTATGGTTACGTATGAATCATGGGTCAAAATAAATAATGTGAAATTTGACAGGAAACATGACAAATGAAAAGTCATAAAATACAGGTAGTCCTCAACTAACAACCACAATTGAGGCCAAAAATTTTGCGGTTAAAGTGAGTTTTCCCCCCATTTTATAACCTTTCTGGCTATAGCTGTTAAGTGAATCCCTTAGGTTGTTAAATTAGTAACATGGGCTTTTTAAAGTAAATCTGGCTTCTTCATTGACATTGCTTGCCAGAAGGTTGAAAAATAGGAGCACACGACTCCGGGACACTGCAACAGTCATAAGTACAAGCCAGTTGCCGAGCTTTTGAATTTTGATCATGTGACAATAGGGGAGCAGCCATGTGTGGAAAAAAAGTCGTGTCACTTTTTTCCAGTGCTGCTTTAGCTTCAGACAGACATTAAGTGAATTGTTGTATGTCGAGGACAACCCATATAGTACTGTATTTTTTGGAGTATAAAGTATGCTCCAAAGCATAAGATGCACCTAGCTTTTGGGGAGGAAAACAAGGGGAAAAAAATTCCCTCTGTGCCTCCCAGCCATTTGCCTCCTTGCAGCAAACAGCCTGTTTCAGCTTTAGCACAGCCTGATTAGCACAAGCAGCTGATCGTCAGTTGGATTGGCTTCCCGATCGATGATCAGATGATTCAGGCTGCTGTCAGATTCCAGCACTTACTCCAACTAAATAATTTGTATATACATTTAATAGTTGACAGCTGCAGGGATTACCACAGCCTATTGCTGTCTCCGCCCCATTTTCAGCCACCGCACATCCCGTTTTTGGCCTCCGCGTGCCCCATTGTCACCCCATTCCAGGCAGCGGGGAACAGAATGGGTGCAAAATGGGGCAAGCGAAGGCTGAAAACAAAGTGTGCGGAGGCCAAAAATGGGATATGCCGAGTCAGCAATAAGCTGTGACAATCCCTGCAGCCTGAAACAGCTAATTGTCGGGAGGCCGATCCAACCACAAGCAGCTGCTTGTGCTAATCAGGCTGTGCTGAAGTGGAAACAGGATGTTTCTTATTTGCTGCAAGGAGGCAAATGGCGAAGGGTGGGGGGAGGCAGGTGGGCAGGGCTTCGGCAACATTTGCTGTGTAAGACACACAGACATTTCCAGTCTTATACTCCAAAAAATATGGTATGTTCCCCTCCATGGAGAATCATCAGAGAGAAGCTGGATGGACAGTCACCTTTTCTAAATGGACAATGTACCTGGCAGGAGGCTGCAGATGACACCTCTCGGGTTCTAGGTTTCAGTGCCTCTTGTCTACGGGTACATTTTAGGAACAACTATTCCATCTAAGAAAAAAGGCATCCCATAATAGCCATGAAGAGACGCAACATAGGAAAATAGGTACCTTTGGCCAGAAGCGACATGGTTCTCGGCTGGAACTGATGAAGCTGTGAAGACCTTTGTTTCTGAAAGCTAAAATATCAGAGAAAAGAACAGAATGACATATTTCGCATTAATTCCCACCTCCACCACCACCTGCAGGAGATAGCAACAAAAAACATATGGTACCGAAAAGATTTTAAAGTACAGATAAAATTATATAACATTTGCAGGCAATAATTTACACGGATATGGGCAAAGTGTCAACTCATAAAACATTTCTATGGTCTTTTTAGAGTTGCCAACAGAAAGGGGAGGGAAGGGGTTTGTGCGGCAGCTTGGAAATTGAAAGTACATTCCATACATAGTTTTTCAGAGATTGTAACTAGGTGATTGAAGTTTCTGCCATGCAAAAAATCTAACTGGAGATCATGATTGATGACACGAGGCTATGGATGTGCCCCACTAGAGAATATGAATGATGATGCACCCAGGGGGTGGACGAGAAACCAGTGCCAAGGGTGACAATGAATTTTGTGTCTCAGAGTCGGCTACACCCAGGTAGTGCCGACATGTTAACTCTCAATAAATCCTGCTTAGTTTTGGAAGTTTGGCTCGAGGCTTGTGATTTAATTGGGGTAACAGTCGGAATCCTGACACAAAGAGGAAATGACTAAAAAACAGCACCACATACATGTTTAGGGGAAGGGAAGGGTCAGAAAGTATATCAAATGGATTCATTATTGTTCCAGGGAAATTAAAGGTTTTCCCCGCACCACATGTATGTTTTGACTGAAGGCAACCTTCCCCAATATATCAAAGCTTCAGCCCACCCCCTCCTCCATGAATATATATTCCAAACCAGAATAAAATTCTTCTGGTCAGATCTGACCCTTTTCTGTACAGGTAATCCTCAACTTATGACCACAATTGAGTTCAGTATTTCTGTTGCAAAACAAGAGAGAATTTTGCCCCATTTTGTGAGCTTTCTTACCATAGGGCTTAAAGGCCTGGTCCCACTGGCCGATGGACGCAAAACGTATGCATAAAAGACACACCATACGAGCAAAATTTCAGGGGTGGCTCCATCCATTATCATTCGCTCCAAAAAGTGGCGAAAATTTGCATAAACAGAACGGAAAAGAATGGAAAAGAACAGATGTGGGTAGTATGTAGCATACAGCATACAGGTGAAAGACGTGCTGCCACATACTTCTTGCAGGAACACCATGGTTCGTCCGTCAGGCAAGAAGAGGAAGCCTGTGCCTACTCGTTCAAGCCCTGGCAAGGTGAAGAAGGCCAGAGCCAGCCAGCATCCCACGCCCTGGCACTGACTCTGAAGCTGCTGCTGCTGCTGCTGCTGCTGTGGTGGACCAGCCCCAAGGCCCTCAAAGCCCTGCTGCTGAAGGCCCTGCTGCTGAAGCCCCTGAAGGCCCTGCTGCTCAAGCCCCTGAAGGCTCCGCTGCTCAAGCCCCTGAAGGCCCTGCTGAAGCCCCTGCCAGAGGGAGGAAGAGGCAAGGGAAGGAGAAGGGAGAGAGGAAGCAGTACACCGTTTCCGAGGAGCATAAGGATGAGGTGCTGGAATGGCTGAGGGAGAACAAGTACCTCTGGAGAAAGGGCCACAGACTGTATATAAGGGTGTACGGGCCACACCAAGAAGCAGCAGGCAGCTTGGAGAGACAAGGCAGAGAGCCTGGGGTACACTGTGGAAGTACTCCTTGGATGGTGGAAGCACATGCACACCTGGTATGGCAAGCTACACCTCAAGAAATCCGGGCCGGCCGCTGTCAAGCTCACTGACCAGGAGATGTATGTCATGGCCAAGTGCAATTTCCTGGAGGGTGAGATCTGTCACCAAGGAGAAGCCCCTCTGAGACCCCTCTCCCTCAGACAGCCCACAGCCAGTCCTCTTCCAGCCAGGAGCCAGCTACCCTATCCAGGCAGGTGTCTTCAGAGGGCCCCACAGCAGAGACCCCCCCGACAGCTGCACTCCCCATGCCAGCAGACTTGGAGGATCCCGTGGAAGATGACACCCTGCTGTCACAAATGGAGGAAGAAGCAGCAGCCACCAGAGGCCAACCCGCCCCCACCCCCAGCTCCAGAGGAAGCAGGCAGAGAGGCAGACTGGAGGGCCAGGACCACAGTGTGCTGTTGGAGATCAGGGACACAATGAAGACCAGCACAGAACTTCTCTCTCAGCTGGTCCACTTGGACAGAGCATCCTCGGCCCGGAATGCCTTCATCACCTATGTGAGCCAGTCCCTGAGGGACCTGCCCGAGGCCCAGTACCAGGTGATGAAGCAGAAGATCACAGCACTTCTGCACAACCCTCAAAGCCCAACTGAAACTGTTCCTACCCAGTCCAGGTCTGCTCCTCCACCCCAGGCGATGTCACAGCCCTTCCACGGCTTTCAACAGCCCCTCACCTACCAAGGCTACGACTACCAGGACTTCCCACAGCAGAAGCAGAACTTCCCAGTCCAGGCCCAGGTTCATCGGACGCCACAGACGCCAGTCCTCACCCAGCTGCAGACCAGACAGCCCCACTACACTCCTCCTTCCTCCACCCCACAGCCAAGCCCGTCAATGGACAATCTGTCATCAGTATTGGGCCTGACATCTCAAGTCCTTGATGAAGGGCCTCTCAACCTCACGGGACTGAGTCAGCTCTTGGATAGCTTCCTGAACACACCATCCCCTGTTGTATTCTCAGGGCCAAGCACCCCAATGGCGCCTCAGATCAGCACTCAAGCCACAGCCACCTCCACAGTCGCTGCCCACTTAACAGCTGAGACCATGAACATGACTCAGAGTGACTGAGAATAGTGTCAGAGACTGAGTTTTTTACTTGTTAAGTTTATCTTTGCTTAAGACACTTTACTTGGTTCATTTTGCTTATTTTAATACAGTCATAAAGTTTACCTAAGAAAGTTTACCTTTGCTTAAGACACTTAATACAGTTTACTTGGTTCATTTTGCTTATTTAATAAAGTCATAAAGTTTACCTAAGAAAGTTAATAAAGTTATCTTTGCTTAAGACACTTCGTTTACTTGGTTCATTTTGTTTACTTAATAAAGTCTTGGTGAAAACTTTGAAAAAATGGTTAAGCCTTTGCATGCTTGTGGGATAGATAAGGATAGTTGTGGGATAGATAAATCTCCACTGCAACCATAGTGGGACTGTATAGTCCACCATCCCAGCGATCCAGATGATTTTCTCCCCCCTTTTATAGAAAATATCGGTTGTCCGCTAGGTGTCCTTCTACATACTCTAGACATACTCCAGACATCCTAAATGTATGAGATACATCCCAGATACAAATGTTTTGTTTGTTTTTAATACTTTATATACGAGATGCATACGCTTACATCCTTTCTATTTCCGTGCTACTAATGCTGTGTAGACGTTCCGTGTACCTTTTGTTTCCTCCCTCTTTCCGTTTTCAGCTGCAGCGGATGTGAGTTGAGGGGATGCCCAGAGGATGCAGAGAGGATACAGCGGATGTTTAACGGATGATAACGGACATAGAACATTTGTTGCCCATATATGTCGCGGATGTACATCGTACACGGCGGAAAGTTCATCCGTTCACAAAGATTTGCGCAGCTCAAAACTTCTTGCGCAGATGAAATCGCAGTGGATGGATGCTCCGACGGATAGAGTGTATGAAACACGCATGCAGTGAGTACACAACGGATGCATTGCGTTTTCCAACGGATGGCAAGCTTTTTTTAACATTTTACATCCTCTTTGCATCCGTAAGTGCAGTGGGACCAGGCCTTAAACACATCACAATTGTTGATCGTAATATGGTGTTATAGAGATTCACCTGATCCTGGGACACTGCAACCGTCATAAATGTGAGTCAGTTGCCAAGCATCTGAATTTTGATCATGTGACCATGGGGATGCTGCAACAGTCATAAGCCACCCTTTTTTTTGCTGATAGAATGTTGAACAGTCACTAAACAAACCGTTGTAAGTGGAGGAGAGATTGCCAGGTATAGATATGTCACTCTCATCCCACGCAAACTGTCAAAATGTCAATTTCGCTCATGTGAAATCTTCATTCTGCATAAATCCTAGATGAATGCTGAAATATTTTCAGCAGGGAGAGGCTTCCAAACACCAAGTCTGGAATCTTTTCCATGCAAAGAGAGAAGTTTGAGAGCCACTTTGATGTAAGGGTTAAGATGCCAGTCTAGGAACCTAAAATTGGAGTTCGACAACAGGAGTTCTAGTCTCGCTTTAGACATGAAAGCCAGCTGGGTGACTTTAGGCCAATCACCAGGAGATTGGGAGTTCTATTCCCAGTTTACGTAAGAAAGTCTGATGGGTGACTTTGGACCAATCACAAGGAGACAGTGAGTTCTAGTCCAGCCTTAGGCATGAAAACGGGTTTTGTAACTTTGGGGCAATCACTAGAGGATTGAGAGTTCTAATCCCACTTTAGGCATGAAAGCCAGCTGGGTGCCTTTTTGAAGAGGTGGGGGAAGCACCTTTGAGTCACCAACTTTCAGAAAAAGGAACAACACATCACAATTTTCTACCAGAGCCTCTTTCAAACAGAAGTTTTGTGCTTCCTTCTTAGGGCTACTGGAGACCAGATTTAACAGTGACTGGGTAAATCCAGCAAGCACGTGTAAAGGAATGTCCCAAAGATGCTTTTTCAGTAGGCAACTGGACTTTCTGATTTAACTTTTGAAGATGTTTCACTTCTCATCCAAGGAGCTTCTTCAGCTCTAATTGGATGGTGGGGATTGGAAGGATTTATATATTCCTTGCAGACAGCTGGTCATTTGCATCCTTTTAGCAAGTGATTACTGGAGGTTTATATGTGGCATCAGAGTCACCTGAGTGGGCCAAATGGGTGTAAAGCCTTCCTGGAACTATTGAAAGGACTGTGTTGTAGATTTGAGATAGATGGTGTATCCCTCCCTCTCTGTTGAGAGAAGGCTATTCACTTTGGATGCAAATGGCCCCTTTGACCCCTTTTCAAACCAGTGGTCATCTCTGTCGAAAATGTGAACTCTGCTGTCTTCAAAAGAGTGGCCTGTGTCTTTTAAATGCAGATGGACTGCTGAATCTAAATCCTGATGGGTTTGTTCCCTTATGTTGTGCCATGTGTTTATGAAATGGCTGTTTTGTTTCCCCAATGTACAGATCTGCACATGGTTCACTGCACTGTACTGCACAGATCACGCTGCTCAGTTTGTGTCTGGGTATTTTATTTGTGGGGTGGACAAACTTCTGTCTTAGTGTATTCTTGGGTGACCTGGATGACTGAGAATCTCCAGAGACTGTTAAGGAATGTTTAATTCAAGAGGCCACAAATGCCCCAATAAATTGGTCGGTCAAACCCACGACACAACCCTTTCAAGCAACTTCCAAATCAAGAGAGAACTTGAAAAGAGTCTCTACATTCTAAAATAAACCAGCCTATAACTGTCCTCTGCTTGTGGGTGGAGCTGCTTGTTCTGGCCTGTCCAGAAAGGTAAACAGGACACTGCCCATAGTGTGGCAATTATGGGGTCACTTGAGCCACACAACAGCTGAAAGGTTTTAGGTTACACAGAAGCCTGCAAGATTTCTGAGAAGCAACTTAAATCTGCTTGTGAAATGCTGGCCAGAATCTAAGTGAGGCACAACATCAATAACAACAACAAAAAAACACCAAGAATTCCTTTCTGGAAACGGACAATTCCTAGAAACCAGCAGCTGGTTTAAGTTGGGAGTTTTGCTGGAATCCAATGACCAATCAGATTCTCTACACCAAAATTTCCACTCTTGAAAAGCAAACTCAGTTCCAGCCAGTTCTGAGGACAAACCACAGACAATCATCCCTTGAATGTATGTATGTATTGTTGTTTTTGGTTATCTGAAGAAGTGATTTGAAGCTTCTCAATCAGACTAATCTTGTCATGGCGAACCTATGGCACATGTGCCACAGGTGGCACACAGAGCCATTTGTGCGAGCATCAGCCAAACTTACCTGCACTGCACATGTGTGCACCTCCCAGCTGATTTCCGGACGGTTTGAGGCCTTTTTTGGCCTCCCTGAGGCTCAAGAGAAGCCTCTGCAGCCTTTGGAGGCTGAAAAACGGGCCTGTTTTGGCACTTCCAGTATTTCAACCTCCAAAAGCTGCAGAGGCTTCTCTCGAGCCTCCAGGAGGGTGAAAACGGCCTCAAACAGGCCGAAAAACAGCTGGGAGGCACGCGAATACACAGTGCAGTTAAAGAGGCGTGGGGGGTGTTGCGCCATGCATGCGCACGGAGGACAAGGCGCATTGCCTTCTGGGTAGTGGCACACAAAAGTGCATGCGCCAGAGCGCATGCAATTTTTGGCATGGGAGCCGAAAAAGGTTAGCCACCACTGGACCAATTCAACACCTGTGGCCCTTTCAGCCATCATCTGCATAAGGAACAACAATACTGTCAACAATACTTGACTCACAAGCACAACTGAGTCCCAAATTTAGGTTGTTAAGCGAGTTGTGCCCTGTTTAATGACTTTTCTTGCCCCATTTGTCAAATGAATTCCAGCAGCTGAGTTAGTGACACGGTTGTCAAGTGAATCTGACTTTACTTGTCAGAAGATCACAAAAGGGGATTGCGTGACGTTGGGACACAGCGACAGTCATAAATATGAGTCATTTTGCCAAGCTGCTGAATATAAATCACGTGACTATCAGGATTGCTGCAATGGCCATAAGTGTGAAAAATGGTCATAAACCACTTTTTTCAGTGCCACTGTAACTACGAATGGTCACTAAATGAATTAGGACTACCTGTACAGATAATCCTTGACTCACAAGCACAAATGAGCTTCAAATTTCTGCTAAGCTAGACTGTCATTAAGTGGGTTTTGCCCCATTTTATGACCTTCTTTGCCATAGTTGTTAAGCGAATCACTGCAATTGTTCAGTGCAGTTTTTGAGTGAATTTGGCCTCCCCCTTGATTTTTGTTTGTCAGTACATCGCAAAAGGGGATCACAAGACACCATGATATTGCAACCATCATAACTATGAGTCAATTGCCTGCAAATTTTGACCCCGTGACTATGGGGATGCTGCAACGATCATAAGTGTGAAAAATGGCCATAAATTGCATTTTAGTGCCATTGTAAACTTCGAGTGATCACTAAACGAATGGTTGTAAATTGAGGAATATCTGAAGCTGTATTTTCCATACAAGTGTATTTTTTTAAAAAGTGCAGATTTTCACAAAGTTGTGATAGCACAGATTTAAGGAGATCTATCTTGTCTCCACTTAAATTCTCTGAAAAAATATGTCTGTCAACTCATAAAATATTTCTCTGGTCTTTTAGAGTTGTCAGCAGAAAGGGAGTGGGGGGAGCAGTGCATTCCTTAAATGCTTCAGATAACTGCTAGGCAGCCGAAGCTGTTGGCATGCATGATTATTACTGGAGAGCATGATTGATGACTCTTGGCTATGGATGTGTCCTATTGGAGAATGTACATCCAAGGGGTGGGGGCGAAAGACCAGGGTCAAGGGGGAAATAAATGATGTATCTCAGAGTCGGCTGCACCCAGATAGCACCTGCATGTTCACGCCTCATAAATCTTCTTTAAACTCTGAGAGATGTGGCTAGAGACTCATGATTTAAACAGGGGTGGATGCCGGAGCCCTGACAATATCTGAACAATTACCCCAGGATTAAACTTCGCCAAATAACGGTCAAGAGAAGTTAAAAGTGTTTAAAAGTCAGGCAACATATTCTGCAACAGTCTTTTCAAAGAGAACTGGCACGGCACAATAACAAAAAACAACAAAATCTAGACTTACATCTTCGTTCCAGTCTTCAGCCGTCCATTCTTCTATTGAATTCTTCCATGCTCCTGTAGAACAAAGGGCTGGTCAGAAAAACTGCTCATTCCTTCAAGAAAACTGGTACCTTGTTAAAATTACAATTCCCAAGCAGCCAAACCCAAAATGGACAACGGTTAGGGATGTTAGGGGTCATAGAAATGGCGGTAGACTTTAGAGGAAACCCTCCCATACTACCACCTCTTACAGTACTAGACAACACAGTACAAGCAGTAGAGACCTTCAAATTTCTAGGTTCTATTATATCACATGACCTAAAATGGACACCTAACATCAAAAGCATCATCAAAAAAGCACAACAAACAATGTTCTTTCTGCGCCAACTCAGGAAGCTCAAACTGCGCAAGGAGCTGCTGATCCAGTTCTACAGAGATTGAGTCTGTCATCTGCACCTCTATGACTGTCTGGTTTGGTCCTGCAACCCAACAGGACAGACACAGACTTCAGAGGATACTTAGGACTGCAGAAAAAACAATGGCTACTTACCTGCCTTCCATTGAGGACCCGTATTCTGCACGAGTCAAAAAGAGGGCTGTGAAAATATCTATAGACCCCTCACATCCCAGACATAAACTGTTTCAACTCCTTCCCTCAAAGCGACGCTATAGAGCCCTGCACACCAGAACAACTAGGCATAAGGACACATTTTTCCAGAACACCATCACTCCGCTAAACAAATAATTCCCTCAACACTGTCCAACTATTTACAAAGTCAGCATTACTATCGCTATTAATCTCATCACACCTTATCACCCATCCCTTCCCATTTGTGACTGTAGGACTGTAATTTTGTTGCTTGCATCCTTACGATTTATATTGTTTCCTAGTATGATTTGATTGCTTATTGTACCCTATGACTATCATTAAGTGTTGTACCTGATGATTCTTGACTCTTGATGAATGTATCTTTTCTTTTGTGTGCACTGAGAGCATTTGCATCAAGACAAATTCCTTGTGTGTCCAATCACACTTGGTCAATAAAAGAATAATAATTCTAATTTTAGATGAGGGTCATAAATTTTCTATGTCTTGGATTACAGATGTGATTACATCTGACAGGTTAAAACATGTAGGATTAAAACTAGGGTCAGCCAAGCAATATTACAATATTACATTAGACAAAGAAGGTCATAATGATTCTGTCCTCACAGAAGCCAAAAATACAAACTTTTTTGGGGGGACAAAATCTTATCCACAGAAAACAGCCTGAGCTGCATGCAAAACCTGTAAAGCCAACTCTTAGCTACTTCGTGTCCTACCCACCACAGAGATGTAAGTGGGAGAACTGAGGTTAGGAAGGAACATCTGTTTCTCCAATTGTTTGAAAAATTTTCTGCTGTGGTCCAGGAGGTGCATATTATAGCAAATTATCACACTAATAAAAATGATAAAAACGTATGAAAGAAGAGGGAAAGGATGCACTGAACCACACAGTTCAAAAGAGCCAGTTTGGCCTAATGGTTAAGGCATCAGGCTAGAAACTGAGAGGATGTGAGTTCTAGTCTCACCTTAGGCATCAAAGCCAGCTTGGTGTGTTTGGGCCAATCACCAGGAGACGGTGAGTTCTAGTCCCGCCTTAGGCATGAAAGCCAAGGGAGTGACTTTGGGCTAGTCCTCTCTTAGTCCAATCCTACTCGCAGGTTGATATTGTAAGGAAAAGAGGAGGAGAAAAAGTCTACAAGTGTCCTCAACTTACAACAGTTTGCTTAGCGACTGTTCAAAGTTACAACAGCACTGAAAAGAGTAACTTATGATCATTTTACATTGCAGCAACCCTATGGTCATGTGATTTATAGTCAGATGCTTGACAACTGCTTCCTATTTATGACCGCTCCTGTTTTTCCAAGGTCATGGGATCCCCTTTTGCGACCTTCCCAGAAGCAATGGGGAAGCCAGATTCACTTAACAACCAGATGTTACTAACTGAACTGTTGTACAGGTCATGACCAAATCAGGTGACAACCGAATTCCTGGAACAGATTACAGACGTCACCTGAGGCCCTGCTGTAATTCACTTAACAAACATGGCAAGAAAAGTCGTAGAATGGGGCAGAACTCCCTTAACAAATTTGTCACTTAGCAACATAAATGTTGGCCTCAATTGTGCTCATAAGCCAGGGGTCTTCAAACTTGATAGCTTTAAGCCTTGTGGACTTCAACTCCCAAAATTCCTCCTCCTCCAGTCATGTTAGCTCAGGAATTCTGGGAGTTGAAGACCATAAGTCTTAAACTTGCCAAGTTTGAAGACCCTTGTCATAAGGCAAGGACTACCTGTATAAGGTATGTTCACCATCTTGAATTGTTTATTTAAAAATAATAATAAAGACAGGATAGAAACTAGAGTCTTCTAAGCTTTGGTTCAGGCCATCCTTACAAAAGCTGTTCTCTAGCCCAGGGATCTCCAACTTTGGCAACTTTAAGACTTGTGGACTTCAACTCCCAGCTTTGCTGGCTGAGGAATTCTGGGATTTGAAGTCCACAAGTGTTAAAGTTGCCAAGGATGGAGACACCTGCTCTAGCCCAGTGGTCACCAACCAGTGGGCTGGGGACCACTGGTGATCTATGAGAAAAAGTTGATGGTCCGCGGAGAAATGTCACCCCCAAAGCAATAATCCAGGCTGCACAGGAATACAAGACTATGCCGCCCACATGGCCCACAGGAACACAAGGATTGCCTCACTTGCACTGCAAACAACACAAGGTAGTGAGGGGAGGGGGGAAAGGGCAGAAGGGGAAACTTGCCTCACTCACCCCACGCCTGGCCTGCCTACCGGGCTGCTTCTTTCCGCTTCTTCCTTCTTCTGCTTTTGGCTGCACGCAAGGAAAGCAGCCAAAGTCTTTCTTTCTCTCCCCCAAATTCTACCAGAAATGAGTTTTGGGGACCCTGCAAGGCCACCTGCTTCAAGAGGCTGCACCGGCAAAGACTCATTTCTGGCAGAGTTTGGGGGAGAGAAACTGCTTCTGCTGTTTTCCTTGCATGAAATCAAAAGTCTCTTTTACTTTCTCTCCCCTCCCCCATCCCCCCGAGAGCGGAGCTGGAGATGGTATCCTGCGATCCCAAATAAAGAATGATTTATATAAATTCAAATCAAGAAGGTAGGAAAATGGGGTGGGGGTGGGGGTTCCTGCAGACTTTTTTGGGGATTTTCCCAGGGTCTCTGGTCCGTCGGATTTAAAATGATGAGCATAGTGGTTCCTGAGGTCCAAAAAGTTGGTGACCCTGAGTCTAGCCCACATGGCCAACTTCTTAAAACAGTCTTCCCAGCCTGCTACTGTGATAAATCATTTTTAAACTGCAAATTAACAGCTCATGGCAGAGACAGAAGAGCCAAGTAAAGTTCAGAGCGAGGACACCTTCGTTCTGTGTCACCGGGCAAAGTCTCCAGCAGTCAAAAAGATTTTTTTCCACCAAAATTAAAACACTTCATGTTTCGAAATCGTTTCATAGGTGGCCATTGATTGTGTGTATGTGTGTGTGTATGTGTTCACTGGGATTTCCAAAAATATTTTTCAGGGTTTTTATAAAACGTATTTTCTTACTTGGAAGTCGTGATGCATATAAACTATATCAGTCAGTGAGGATTATCATGACGCAAAGACATTGAAAGAGATTTCAAAATTACTTAGGTAGATTTTATATAGTATGGAAATCTGGGCCATTGAAGATATTAAAATGTTTTCCTAAAAGAGGAATATTTCCCAGGGGAAATATGAACTTTGAGTTTCCAAAAACAAAAGGGTTTTTTTCCTTCAATGCTTCCAAGCCACTGGCAACTTTTCCACCACTCATGAGAATTAAAAAAGAATGATAACATATTTACCTGGACTTTACATTTAGAGGACCCAGATTGTTGGGGGCAATATGCTAACTCTGTAAACCACTTAGAAAGAGCTATGAAGCACTTTGAAGTGATATGTAAGTCTAAGTACTCTTGCTATTGCTAGATGACATTTATGTACAAGTGAGTTTCTTGGGGGCTATTCTGACCCCAAGCCACCTGAAACTAAAAAGAGCACAGCCTGGCATGCTTCCATTGGTTTGCAAACCAGGAAATCTTAACTATGGAGCTATTGTAAAAACTTATCTTGACATCCGTCCGGCAAGTATGTTCAGACTGTGTTTATTTTGCATTTCTGAGTGTCTCTTCTGTTCTAAGTTTAGACTAAATAGGTTAACACAGGAAAGAAATTTTTAAAAATGGGTGCTGCGGTAGCAAGTGGAAAGTTTCAAACGAGCCAGTCTTCCAAGGTTGCCACAAAGAAGAGGGGGTCCACTTATTTTCCAAAACCCCAGAGGCCAGGACAAGAAGCAATGAATGGAAACCAAGGAAAGAAGCAACCTGGGATGAAGGAGAAACTTTCTAATTGTTCTCACTTCCTAAGAGTGAGAACAATTAACCAGTGGAACAGCTTGCCTCCAAAAGTTGTGGGTGCTCCAACACTGAAGGTTCCTAAGAAGAGATTGGACAACTATTTGTTTGAAATGGTATAGGGTTTCCTGCCTGAGTAGGAGGTTGGACTCGAAGACCTCCAAGGTCCCTTCCAACTCTGTTTTTCTTCTTTGTGACACAGATCAGAGTATGACATGATACGAGCCAGCAGTGTGTGGTGGCAGCCAAAAAAAATAATGCAATCCTAAATTGCATTAACTAAGAGATATAATCAAGATCAAGTGAGGTACTAATACCACTCGATAAAGCCTTAGTAAGGCCACACCTAGAGTACTGCATCCAGTTTGGTCACCACACTATAAAAAAGATATTGAGACTCTGGAAAGAGTGCAGAGAAGAGCAACCAAGATGCTTAGAGAAATGGAGGATGAAACATACAATAAACGAATGCAGGAACTGGGCCTGGCTAGTCTAGTGAAGAGAAGGACCGGGGGAGGGAGGCATGATAGCAGTCTTCCAATATTTGAGGGGCTGCCACGGAGAGGAAGGGGTCAACCTGTTTTCCAAAGCATCAAAAGGCGGGACAAGGAATAATGGATGGAAACTGATCCAGGAGAGAATCAGCCTGGAAATAAGGAGAAACTTTTCTGACAGTGAGAACAATCAACCCATGGAACAGAAGTTGCCCTCGAAAGTTGTGGGAGCATCATCACTTGAGACTTTCAAGTGGACTGGACTGCCATTTATCAGAAATGGTGCAGGGTCCCCTGCTTGGGAAGGGTTGGACTAGATGACCTACAAGTTCCCTTCCAACTCTGTTAATCTATCTATCTATCTAAGAGTAAGAAAGAAAAATTCACAAGCAGGTTCGATAGAAAAGATCAAAGTAGTGCCGAGTTTGGCATAAAGTGGTTGCAACGGCCTTCCCCTTTTTGTGGGGAGAAGTCAGGATAAGTGGTGGGTAGAAAACCAAGTTCTTAGTTCCATATCATTCACATTCTCATTCTCTCTCTCCCTCTGTCTCTGTCTCTTTCACTTTCACAGACACACAGACACACAAACACACACACACCTCAATGGAAAACTCTTTTGAGGTTCTGAGCTTGCTTGTTTTTCTTGCAGACGTTTCATGACCCAAACTGAGTAACATCTTCAGCACGGATGACGTTAGCCCAGTTTGGGTCACGAAATGTCTGCAAGAAAAACAAGCAAGCTCAGAGAGCACCAAGGAAAACCCTCCTGTCAACCCTGAGCTACAAATATTCCCCTTGATTGAAAACTGCTTTGTAGGTAAGATTACAGACAGCTTCTACGCCTTTCCTTCAACTATTCTTTGCAAAAGATGCACGTTCTGCGGTTATCGGGGAAACGCCTGCAATGATTGGCAATTTGGGAGAGGCTTGCAATCTGCAACCTTGTGGTTCCCTCACCTGTTCCTTCAGCTGCATCGTTTTCTCCCAGTTCCCAAGACTCCTGTTTTGCTTGAAAGCCGTCAGTGGCAGAGGAATCGGTGTAATCTGCAGGGTTAAATGTCCTACAGGTCAAGAGAGGTGGAGAAAGTCAGAACTCTTAGAAAAAGCGAGGCTTCGGTAATTGTCTCGTCAGTCTAGCCCACCATTTCCCCTTCCAACCTCGAGAGGCCTCAAAGGTTCTTGGTGCTCTCTTGAGCTTGCTTGTTTTCTTGCAGATGTTTTATGACCCAATGAGGTAACATCATCAGTGCTACAAAGGGAAAGGAGGAGGACCGTGGAGTCCTTGGTGCTCTCTGAGCTTGTTTTCTTGCAGATATTTTATGACCCAACTAGAAAACATCATCAGGGTTAGAAGGTAAAGAAGGAGGACTGTGGGGTCCTTGGTTCTCTCTGAGTTTGTTTGTTACCTTGCAGACATTTTATTACCTATCTAGGTAACATGATCAGTGCTAAAAGGGAATGGAGTTTGGGAGGAGGGGGAAGAGGACTGTGGGGTCTTTGGTGCTCTCTAAAGTTGATTGTTGGTTGCAGACATTTTATTATCCAACTAGGTAACATCATCAGTGCTAGAAAGGAGTGGGTTTTGCTCTCAATTTATATTGCCCTGTCAGTGCTGGTGAGGCAGGTCTTGGAGAGTTTTGTTTGGGCTGTTTAAGAGAGACGTGGTGGCTCAGTGCTAAGACGCTGAGCTTGTCAATCAGAAAGGTCGGCAGTTCGAATCTCTAGCGCCATGTAACAGAGTGAGCTCCCGTTACTTGTCCCAGCTTCTGCCAACCTAGCAGTTTGAAAACACTAAAAACTGCAAGTAGAAAAATAGGGACCACTTTGGTGGGAAGGTAACAGCGTTCTGTGTACCTTTGGTGTTTGGTCATGCCGGCCACCTGACCACGGAAACATCTTCGGACAGTGCCGGCTCTTTGGCTTTGTAATAGAGATGAGCACCGCCCCCTAGAACTGGAAACAACTAGCACATATATGCGAGGGGAACCTTTACCTTTACTGTTAAGCTTGCTTGGCAGTTCCTTGGCTGGAACATGGTTTATTTGTTGGACTAATTGGACTAATGTTAGTCTTGAAATGTTAATCTATGCTCAGCTGAGTACTGACTGCTAGTAGGAAGGTGTTTTGGTCTTTCAGATCCCTTTTTGATTTGTGGATTGTCTCTTTTCCACAGTATGTAGATGTTGGTTTATGTCCATGTGTCTATTGATGGACGATCTGTCGGACTGCCAGGCTTCCAAGAATTGTCTAGCATTTTGGGACTTGGCTTGGTCTAGGATGGTCATAGTTTCCCAGTTGAAACTGTGGTTGAATCTATTGTGAAATTAAGAGTTTTCATCCTGTCTTCTGACTGCTAGTTGTGTTAATGGATGCACTCTGCTAATCTTCTGCCTATTTATTCTACATTACCAGAATAACAAGAGTTGGAATGGACCTTGAAGATCTTCTAGTGCAACCCCCCATTCAAGCAGGAGACCATTTCAGACAAGTGACTTTCCCAGTCTTTACACCGTATGTTGTAGGTGGCTCCTATTTTCAGTCTTTCAGCTCAGTCTTTCAAACCCTCCACTACCTCTGGGGATTGAAGCCAAGATCTCATGGGCTTTCTGGAGGAATCCAGAAGGATGGAAGGGCCACCAAGATTGGCCACATCCAGGAACCCTTCATGTTTAGCATCCACAGAAGTAAAGAAAATAGGATGAATAGGGAAAAAAGAAAAACTGTTTTAATTTAACCCAAAGGTGCTTTTTTTTCAAGAGGCAACTGAACTTCCTGGTTTTTCTTTGAAGGAGATTCTTTTCTCTTCCAAGAAGCTTCTTCTGCTCTGACTGGATGGTGGGGAAGGGAAGGATTTATACTTCTTGCAGACAGCTGGTGGGTTTGCACCCTTTTGGCGGGTTGTTGAGGTCACCTGGAAGTTTCTCTGTGTCCTCAGGGTCACCTGAGTGGTGCAAATGGGTGTGGAGCCTTCTTAGAATTGCTGAAAGGACTGTACTGTAGATTGGAATAGATGATGTCCTATCCCTCCCACTCTCTCAAGAGAACGCTGTTCAGTTTTGACATAGATGACCTCTTTGACCCCTCTTTCAAACCAGCAGTCATTTCTGTCCAAAATATGGACTTTGCTGTCTTCAAAAGAGTGGCCTGTGTCTTTTAAATGAAGATGGATTGCTGAATCTGGTCCTGATGGGTTTGTTTTTCTATGTTGTGCCAGGTATTTTTGAAGTGACTCTTTTAATTTAATTGCCGGTATGGATCTAAAAAGCATTTCCTTTTGAACTGGTCTGGTCCTTTCCAAAATGCTTGAAATGGGATATTTCACAACATGGAATGTTTTGTGGGTCTTCATACTCACAACTGTCTAAAACAACACACCCGTAAAGTGGATCAAGGCATAGATCAGTGGAACAATATTGATACTTCATACAAAATGTCCAGGTTGAAAGGGGGAATTGGAAAATTTGCGTGGGTGTGGAGACAAGAGGGAGAAAAAAACCTGTAGTGTAACTCAGCACAAAATAAGTCCCCTTAGATGTATTAGCCAGCATTGGGGAAAAAATCCCTTTAAATGTCAAGGTTGCTGTGATCTTTTTGTCCATTCAAACAGATCTGCTAACAAAACGTTGTCCTGTATGATGATTTATTCACTGCCACTTTACTTATTATAGCAAGTTATACAGCTGCCCACTTCTCAATTGTGACTCTGGGCAGTAAACACAAGGTCAAAATCATGCAAGATCACTAAAGCAAAAATAAGAAAAGGACACGGAGCAAACCTCCATCCCTTCTAAAGCTGATCATGTTACCTTGTTGGGTAATGAGATGTCTGCAAGAAACCAAGGACCCCAGAGTAAACAACAGCCTAATCAATGAATTACCAGGAACAATCTTATTAATACTGATAGGGCAAGCCATTTGTATATAAACAGAGACTAAGCCCCTTCCCTTCTAGCACTGATTGGGTAATGAAGCATCTGCAAGACAACTATAAACCTCAGACAGCACCAGGGACTCTACAAGAGAACCACCGTTTCCAAAATGTATTAACCTAGATCTTAAAACCAAGCTATCAATGCATGATATCACTTACAGCTTTTATGTACACTGACAGCTTATGCACCGAAGACAAGTTCCTCGTTTGTCCAATCACACGTGGCCAATAAAAAATTCTATTCTATTCTATTCTATTCTATTCTATTCTATTCTATTCTATCCTATTCTATTCCATTCTATTCCTTTCTATTCCTTTCTATTCCTTTCTATTCCTTTCTATTC
>BLBF01000080.1:2742657-2784313 GCA_015471245.1 Laticauda colubrina | reverse complement strand
AGGAGGAGGAGGAGGAGGAGGAGGAGGAGGAGGAGGAGGAAGAGAACAACTATGGGGTCCTTGGTACTCTCTGAGATTCATGGTTTTCTTGCAAATGTTTCATTATCAAAGTAGGTAACATCATCAGTGGTAGATGGGAGTGGGGTTTGCTGAGAGGAGGAGGGGGAGGAGGAGGAGGAGGAGGAGAACAACTATGGGGTCCTTGGTACTCTCTGAGATTCATGGTTTTCTTGCAGATGTTTCATTATCAAAGTAGGTAACATCATCAGTGCTAGATGGGAGTGGGGTTTGCAGAGAGGAGAAGGGGGAGGAGGAGGAGGAGGAGGAGGAGGATAACCGCTGTGGGGTCCTTGGTACTCTCTGAGATTCATGGTTTTCTTGCAGATGTTTCATTATCAAAGTTGGTAATATCATCATGATGTTACTTAGTTTGGCCATGAAACATCTACAAGAAAACAGATAAGCTCAGAGAGCACCAAGGACCCTACAGTTTAACCCCAAGCTACATAAATGTTATTTATCTGGGGACTCAAACTGATTCAGTTTCTTCATTCCACCCCTCCTACACACAAAAATTTCCTGTCAAGGAGGGATTGGTTTCACCTGCAAGCCATATTTCAGTTTCTCTGCTTACTTCAGGGAGCCAAGACAGGTTTTTAGGGAAGGGATTAATATTTCCTGCATGCTCAGAGCACAGACAGGAGCTACATGCATTTTCATGCTTGCACTGGTGGTGAAGAGGAGAAAAAGGGATAAAAGCATCTGTGCAAATCGAAGGAAGCCTCTGTGGCTCTCTGGAAGTCAGAGCCAGGACGACGAATCTCAAAGATGGAAATCCACCTCCACAAAAAAGATCCCAACATGACTTCTGGTTTGCAGGGCTTCGGCAGCAGGTAGGAATCCGCGATCGTGCACGGTTTCTGCCTGGGCTCGCCGCTGGAGCATCCCAAGCCAGCTGGCTTCGGGGCTAAGCCACCCTGTAGAGGTGGTGAAGAGGGGGTAGACTTCAGCAGGGTCGAGGAAAGCCACATCTTTCCTCCTCAGCTGGCTAAACTCCCTTTCCCGAAGGCAGTAAGAGCAGCGGTCAGAAATGGCCCCCACAAAGAAGCACTCAGCCGGAAAAGAAAGTGCAGGAGGAAGTTAAGAAGTGAAAGTTTTGGCTGACCGGGATAAGAAGCAACAACTGAGATATCCTGGATTTTAAATCTGATAAAAGATACATCGCTCCCAAAGAAGATTCGGAAACTGTGAATGAAAGTGGAAAAGGGAAAGTTTTTTTTCCTTTCACTCTCCTTCCTTACGTTGACAGCAAAGAGAGAAGAATGAGAAATCGGAAAAACCCGCTTTGGCACCAACAGGTAATTAAACTGGAAAATTAAATGTCAAGGGGACAATAAACATTTCTGAACACTTAAAAAACTTTTTTTTGCTGTAAGGGGGAAGGGAGAGGAAAAGAATAAGAGCAGGATTTGGCAGGAGGAGGCTGCTTGGAATTTAAAAGAATCTAAAGTTAAATTGTAACAAGACTTCTAAAAGATATATTTTAACTGGAATTTTGTAACTAAACCCCAGGAAGAAAAAGTGAAAAAAGAAGAAAGTGTTAAATGAAACAATTTGTGTCTATTTGGATTGTTTGGTGACTTTGGGACTTCTGGAAAATATATTTGAGTGATCAAAAACAATTGGTGGTTGTTTAAAAATTTTTCTTTCTACAATGGCATCACTTGTGGATGAACTGAAAATGGAATTTAAAAAATATAGAGAAGAGGAACAAGAAGGGAAGGGCTCTCTTGGCTCAGTTTTTCACTTCTTAGAAATGGCGACTGGTACCTACGAGAAACTACAAGAAAAGACTGAGCAGCAAGAAGACTGGGACAAAGAAGAAGCCATCTTTAATGAACAAGTAACTTTAGTTGGGGAAGAAAGGGGAAAGAGAATGGAGAATTTAAGACCTAAAAAAACAACCAAAAAAGGGAAAAACAAGGTGAAAAGTGGATATAATGTCAGAAAGCAACAGAAAAGGGGAACACAGAAGAGGGAAATGGAGGTGGAGAGACAAGGGGGTAAAAAGGGCAGAGTGAAGAAGCAAGGGAGGAAGGAAGAGAAGAGAAACTACAAAGGTTTGGAGCAAGAGGTAAAGAAACAGGACTTATTCAGAGACAATGGGTAAAAATTTAACTGAAAAAGAGATTCTGCAAAGGTACATAAGATTTTATTGTTATGCTTACGTTAGAAATAATGTTAGAAAATTGGAACAACATATGATTAAAAAGTGGGATAAAAATACTTAGTGTAATTTAGTGAAACTTTTTTTAATAAAAATAAATGAAATGAAATAAATGAGAGAATTGAAATAGGAAGGAATGGGAACACTTTAATTATACAATATTTGAAAATATAAGTGAAATGGGGGAGAAGTAACTATGTAAAATTTATAAGGGTTCCCACAGAAGTATGATTCCTATTTGAAAAGTAATGTGTGAAATGTTTAAGATTTAAATGAATATTAATTTTAATGATAGAATTGAATTGGTATGGATTGTTGTTTTAATTATATCATATATTTGTAATCTCTTCTTTTTTAAAATATTGTATGTAGCTTTAGAATGTACTAAGCAGAATCTAAATGAAAGTTATGTATTACATTAAGTGTTATAAATTTAGGGGAAAGATATAAAGGCGTCATACTTCAATCAGTGCTTACAGGAAAAAATTTTGCTTTAATGAGAAAAGATAATAGACAGCTGAAACAGGACAAAGGATATAAGTATAATGATCTAAATTGAGATGAAATAAATAAAATAGAATTAAGAGAGTTAAAAGAGGGGAGAAGCTATACAGAAAATGTAGAATGGTAATAAGATATGGAATGGTATACAAAAATGAGCACGAACTTGAATTGGTGTCTGTACGAAGAGATGTAACCCGGGATCAGGCTGCTTTCAAAAAAGATGTTTTATGTTTTTTCATGTTTTGTGTTTTGTTTGTGTATGTTTGTTGTTAAAAAATCAATAAAACTTTGGAAAAAAAAAAAGATCCCAACATAATTTTAACAGGATTCATCACTTAACATGAGTAGTCCTCGACCATAGTCCTTACAAGTATTCGTTTGGTGACCGTCCAAAGTTACAATGGAACTCAAAAAAAGTGGCTTATGACCATTTGTCACACTTACAACTGTGGCATCTCTGTGGTCATTCAGAGGCTTGGCAACTGACTCGCATTTATTATGGTTGAAATGTCCCAGGGGTCACCTGATCCCCTTTTGCGACCTTCTGACAAGCAATGGGGAAGCCAGATTCGTTTAACAACCATGTTACTAATTTAACAATGGTAGGGATTCACTTTACAACTGTGGCAAGAAAGTCCGTAAAATGGGGCAAAACTCACTTAATAACCATCTTGCTTAGCCATGGAAACGCTGGACTTAATTCTGTTCGTAAGCCAAGGACTCCCTGTATCTTGTTCTGGCTTTTCCACAAATCCCAACCGCTGACTTCTTCTTGAAAAGTGTGATGACCCGGGGTGTGACACAAAAATAACAAAGTCACAAAAACAGAATAAATTCCCTTTAATGCCTCCAACTTGGCCCCAATGTCCAATTATCCTTGGCTGAATATCAAACTCTTTTTTAAAAAACAGTCTTCGGAGGGAGTAAATGCAGTCTAAACCCAAAGTAAAATTAATTAGAAATTTTAAAAAACCAACACAAATTACACTGAAGGAATTAATACAGCAGGCCAGGATGACAAATTGCAGACTTCTACCAGATAATGCAGCAACCACACTTGGGAGGAAGCCAAAACCCAGATAAGCTTTGACAACAATAATGCAAGCTTTGCTTCCAGCAACTTTGCCATGCGCAGTTTGTCCTTTTAAACAGTCCTCTCGGCTGCAGACCATGAAGGGAATCAGGGCCCTTTCCACCCCTGTAGACCATGCCACTTACGTTTCTCCCTTATCCACTCCTTCCTGGATGCCCTAGGATGAAGAGGTGATGGCCCTGGGTCTTTCTCTGAATGTCCATCCAGCCTGTGCCCTTCCCCAGTTTCCTCCACAACCACCGGAGCCACACTCCCACTCCCTGTCAGCTGTTCCACCTCTCCCTTGGAGTCAGACTCCAACAGGGGCATGACAAAAAGATACAAGTAGTCCTTGGCTTAGGACCACAATTGGGACTAGAATTTCTGTTGCTAAGCAGGGTAGCTGTTATGTGAGACACATCCAATTTTATGGCTGTTATGGCCACAGAGGAATCACTGCAGTTGTTAAGTGAATCATGAGGCCTTTAAGCAAATCTACTTTCCCTCCATTGACTCTAATTGTTGAAAGCTGGCTGAGAAGGTTGCAAATGGCCATCACACAACTCCAAAGGCTGCAACTATTGTGAATTATTGACAGTTGATGAGCAGCTTGATCATGTGGCAATGCTGTATTGCCCTCAAATTGCCACTTAATGAATGGCCGTAAGTCAGGGACTGCCTGTGCTAATCATCACAGCAACACAACAGAAGGCAGAATTAATTCAGTTTCAGGAAGCAAGAGGATTTGGATAAGCTTTAGAATAAACAGGCAAGTCCTCCGCGTATGACCACAATCGAGCCCAACGGTTCTGTTGCTAAGCAAGACATTTGTTAAGTGAATTTCACCCCATTTTATGACCTTTCTTGCCACAGTGGCTAAGTGAATTGGTGCAGCTGTTAAATGAGCAACATGGTTGTTAAAAGGAGTCTGGCTTTCCCGTTTACTTTGCTTGTCCAAAGGTCGCAAAAGGGGATCGCATGACCTCAAGGGGACACTGCGACCATCATAAATAGGAATCAGTTGCCAAGCATCTGAACTTTGATCACGTGACCATGGGAATGCTACAATGGTCATTAAGTGTGAAAAACAGTAATTGGTTACTGTTTTCAGTTACTGTTGTAACTTTGAACAGTCTCTAAACGAACTGTTGTAAGTTGAGGACTACCTATATAAGACTGGACTCCACTCAACTACATGCAACAGCAATCCCCTCTCCTCATTCCCCAAAGCAAAGCTGGGTTGGATACTTACTTGTTTCACTTTATCTTCGAAGTCTGCATCGTTCTTGTCGTATATCATTTGAGCCAGGCGGATTTGCTCTGCTGTGGCCTGAAAAAAAACACACAAAAAACCCATGAAATATAAGACACAAATTTGCATTCAAAATCAAGTGTATTGTACCAGAAGGCATGGGAAGGGACCTTGTAGGTCATCTAGTCTACCCCACATACAAGCAGGGGACCCGACACCGTTTCTGACAGATGGCAGTCCAACCTCTTCTTGAAAGCTCCCACAACTTCTGAAGGCAACTTCTGTTCCACAAGATTTTCTGTCAGAAAATTTCTTCTTACAACTGTAATTGAGCCCCAAATTTATGTTGCGATGTGAGAAGCTTGTTAAGTGAGTTTTGACATATTTTACCGCTTTTCTTGCCATGTTTGCTCAGTGAATCAGTGCAGTTGTTAAGTGACGCAGTTGTTAAGGGAATCCGGCTTCCTCACTGACTTTACTCGTCAGGAGGTCACAAAAGGGAATCACGTGATGTATTTATGACACTGCAACAGTCATAAATTTGAATCGGTTGCCAGGCATCTGAATTTTGATGGCGTGACCAGGGGGATGCTGCAGTGGTTGTAAGTGTGAAAATTGTTCATACGTCACTTTTTTCAATGCCGTTATAATTTTGGTCACAAAATGAACTGTTGTAAGTCAAGGACTTTCTCTACTTCCCCCTCCCCCCATTACTTACTTTCCTGCAACTTACTCTTCTATTTTTAATTCAGAGGGGGTGAAATAAGACGTTTTCTGTGGGTCTTTTCCCTGTCCAGCAACCCTATTTTAGATTATAAGCGAGTGTTTAAAAAATAAATGATTCCTAACAACAGTCCAACAGAAAACATGATTGAATATGAATATGAATAATAATAAGAGTGAATAGATAGAATAGAATAGAATAGAATAGAATAGAATAGAATAGAATAGAATAGAATAGAATAGAATAGAATAGAATAGAATAACAGAGTTGGAAGGGACCTTGGAGGTCTTCTAGTCCAACCCCCTGCTTAGGCAGGAAACCCTACACCACTTCAGACAAGTGGTTGTCCAATCTCTTCTGAAAAACTTTCCAGTGTTGGAGCATTCACAACCTCTGGAGGCAAGTTACTCTACTGATTACCATATTTTTCAGACTATAAGATGCACCGGACCATAAGACAAACCTAGGTTTAGAGAAGGAAAACAAGGGGAAAAAATAGTTTTTGGCCCCTGTGCGTCCCATTTTCTTCCTCCCCAGCATCCAGAAGCACTTTGCAGGCCAAATATGGGCCTGTTTTTGGCCTGCAGAGTGTTTCTGGACACCAGGGAGAACAAAAATGGGACCCACGGATGATTTGGGAGGCCAAAACGGACTTGTATTTGCTCTATAAGATGCACAGACATTTCCACCTTTTGGGGGGGGGGGAGTGTGTCTTATAATTCGAAAAATACAGTTATTTTTCTGTCAGGAAATTTTTCCTTTGTACTAGGTTGCTTAGTTCTAGCTATTTCTTAAGACGTACATGATTTAACCCACAGCACAGTAAAAGGGACTGATATTTTATCAAATGAAATATAATTTCAAGGAGATTCGGAGCCGTAATTAGCACTTCAAAGCATAGTTAAAAGGCCTTAAGAAACTGTAAGTCTTTATAATGGCTTTAAGCACATCACATTAAGATGGTTCACTTGAATAACGCTTGACTGAACAACAATAGTGACCTGGCCAGGGCTTAACACTAAATCTTCTCTCCTTTAAGCAGAGCCAATTATAATTATGTTAGAAAGCAAAATAGTAAGTTATTGGAGCTGTAGAATTAAAACATTTAAATAAATCATCATAAAAAAGAATGGGAGGCTGATATTCTGAAAAACAAACATGCCTTCGGAATCAATATCCAGCTGTTTCTGGGACCTATGAGCATTATTTAGAGAATAAATCATGGTGGGTGGCTGCAAATTGTTGCTTTTGGGGGAGGAATAAAAAAAAAAAATCAGGTTCTTCATCTTCATCGTTCTTAAGTTTGTCTCCTGGCAAATAAATACATGCTGACATTAATCACTTTAAATATTTTATCTTGTTCTTTTACAAGAAGACCTAGTCTTACCGCAATTGAGCCTAGAATTTCTGCCGCTAAGCAAGACAATTGTCAAGTGAGCTTTGCTCCATTTTATGACTTTTCCTGCCACAGCTGTTAAATGAATCTAGGCAGCGGTTAAGTTCGGAATGTGGTTGTTACGTGAATCTGGCTCTCGCTTTGACTTTGATAACTTTTGTCTTTTTTCATTTTTAACTGAGAGCCCACTGGCACACAGTAAAAATGAAATGGGCTTGTCAGAAGGTTGCCAAAGGGGATTGTGGGACGCTGCATATGCCATGAATACATGCCTGTTGCCAAGCACCCAGGTTATGATCATGTAACCATGGGAACGCTGCAACGGTCCCAAGTGTAAAAAAAAAAAAACAGTCATAAGCAGGGGTGGGATTCAGCCGGTTCAGATCGGTTTGGGCGAACCGGATGTTACTTTTACATCGCGTTCGGCGAACCGGTAGTTCCAACAACTGGTTGGCCCCACCCTGCCCTGCCCAAGAGTCTCCATGCAGCCCGTTTTGGATCCCAGGTAAGTGCACGGGGTGCATGGAGCCCGGGGAGGTAGAAAACGGGCCGTCCAGAGGCTCGTAGAGGGTGAAAACAAGCCCGTTTCTTCCCTCCAGAAAGCCTCCACGGCCCAAGCAGGGTCCTGGAAGTTCTGGAAGTCTGGAAATAGGCCTGTTTCTGGTCTCCGGAGGGCCTCTAGAGGTTTTTTTCACCCTCCCAGAGGCTCGAGGAAAACTTCCAGAGCCCGGGGAGAGCGAAAACGCCCCCCTTCCCACCGTGGTGCAGGAGGCTGACTAGGCCACGCCCACCATGGCCACGCCCACCCAGCAAGCGGGCAGAGAACCAGTTGCTGAAATTTTTGAATGTCACCCCTGGTCATAAGTCAATTTTTTCAGTGCCATTGTAACTTCAAATGGAACCGGGCTTGGCTAATCTAGGGAAGAGAAGGACCAGGGGAGACATGATAGTAGTCTTCCAATATTTGAGGGGCTGCCACAGAAAGGAGGGGGGTCCAGCTATTCTCCAAAGCACCCGAAGACCAGACAAGGAATCATAGATGGAAACTGAACAAGGAGAGATTCAACCTGGAAATAAGGAGAAACTTTCTGACAGTGAGAACAATCAACCAATGCAAAAGAAGTTGCCCTCGGAAGTTGTGGGAGTTTCATCAATGGAGGCTTTCAAGAAGAGATTGGACTGCCATTTGTCAGAAATGGTGTAGGGTCTCCCACTTGTGGAGGGTTGGACTAGATGACCTATAAGGTCCCTTCCAACTCTGATTATCTGTTATCTGTTAAGTAAACAAATGGTTAAAAGTCAAGGACTATCTATGCTTGGTTGTAAGTTGCCTCAAGTCTCCTCTAGGGGAGTTTGGCGGCCTATTTATTTAATAAATTAATGGGTTTTTCCAGCTGGTTATACCTCCCAATGGAGTTACTCTAGCCAATGAATGCGAACCACAGGTGATGATTTGCACTTACCATCTAAGCAAAACTGCACATGTATTCAAAATTATGGTCTGAACTCTGGCCTGGATGTAAACAAGTTTGATTAGACCCAGAAACACCTGGCATCCCTTAAGAGTCCACACATGTAGTTTCTGGCCAAAGTTAAACCACACCATTAAATATATTTGCATTTTTCATTTCAATGCACCAGCTTTAATTTATGAAATTCAGCAAAAGGAAATCTCATCAAGACTACGCATGATGCCACTTGGGGAAAATATCTGACAACTCCCTGGCATGGGCGAGAGGCTTGCAAACATAATGGTGATGAACAAAACTAAATTTTCTTTATCCTGGCTTGTTATTTTTTTTGATTAGCCCAAAACTCTCATTAAAAAAAAAGAGCATAAACTGAGAAAGCTTTTAGGGGAAAAAAAACCAAGCCATTTTTAAGCATGTAATTTGAAGAAGGACAATCCATCAGTGGCATCTGACGAGGTGTTTTTGTTACTGCTCTAATTGGAGGCCACGATTTTGCTGTGCTAAGCAGCTCTTGGGGGTCATCCAGTCGCCAGAAAAAATTAAAATAGCAAGAAGATGACAGGCTGATCGGTTTCATTATAGCTTTTTCTCACTGCCACTAGTTGAGAGAGAGTACAGGCAGTCCTCGGCTTACAATCACAACAGAGTCCAAAATTCCTGTCACTGAGGGAGTTTTGCCCCATTTTATGAGCTTTCTGGCCAGATTGGTTAAGTGAATCACTGCAGTTTTTAAGTTAGTTGCATGGTCGTTAAGCGAATCTGGCTTCCCGCATTGACCTTGCTTGTCTGAAGGTTGCAAAGGGGGATCTGCCATGCCCTAGTTGGAATCTGATTCTGAGGGAGAGGTGAAACAGCTGACAGGAATGGGAGCGTGGCTCTGGTGACTGTAGAGGAAACTGGGAAGGGCAGAATCCGGCTGTGCATTCCAAGGAAGACACACCCCTCTTCATCCTAGGGCACGCAGGGAGAAATAGATAAGGGAGAAACATGGTTTACAGGGGAGGAAAGGGCCCTGATCCCCTTCATGGGCTGCAGCTGGGAAGACTGTTTAAAAGGGCAAACTGCTCATGGCAAAGTTGCTGGAAGCAAAGCATGCATTATCTTTGTCAAGGCTTATCTGGGTTTTGGTGTTCTCCCAACTGTATTTGCCTTGTTATCTGTTGGAAGTCTGCAAGTTATTATCCTGGTCTGTCATGTTACTTCAGCATGGTTTGTGTTGGTTTTTTTATTTCTACTTTATCTGTATTTTGGTTTTGGACTGCATTTCTTCCCTTTGTACACTGCTTTTGAAAGAGTTTGATCTCCCACCAGGATAATTGGACATTGTGGGCCAAGTTGGAGGCATTAAAGGGAATTTATCTACTTTGGTGACTTTGTTATATTTGTGCCACACTCTGGGTCATCACAGGATCAGGTGACTCCAGGAAATTGAAACCGTCATAAAAATGTGTCAATTGCCAAGAACCTGAATTTTGATCATGTAACCCTGAGGATTCTGCAGTGGTAATAAGTATGACAACATGGTCATGAGTCATTTTTTCCTATGCCTCTGTGACTTTGAATGGACGCTAAATGAACTGTTGAACTCGAGGACTATCAATAGGTACACTGAAAAACAGAACAAGAAGGTTTTTCAGCTTAGTCATAGTCTTCAAACTTTGGTGCTGATTTTGGGGCACCCACACCCCAAATCTACAGAATACCTCCTGGCAAGGGTAATTTACAGACTTCACACGAGTGACATTTTTCTTACTTGGCCATCAACATGTTCAGGTTGTAGAGACAACACTGCCAAATTCCTACCTGGACTACTGGTTTCTGTGGTTGTGTCGGCTGCGCGGCTGGAATCTGTGTTTTTTCTCGAGTGCCCCGAGTACGTTCACTGCCCACCGAAGTCATCATATACAGTATATACAAAACAATGTATGTACAAAATAGAAAATCTGAAACGAGAAAGAAACAGGCACTGAGATTCAAGAACAAAGTGCAGACAATAGTCTAGGACCGTGATGGTGAACCTATGGCACCTGGAGCCATTTGTGTGGATATGCGAGCTCCAGGCAAACTTACCTCACTGCGCATGCGCACGGCTCCCAGATGATTTTCGGGCCGTTTGAGACCTTTTTCGGCCTCCCAGAGACGCAAGGGAAGCCTCTGCAGCATTTGTAGGCTGAAAACCAGGCCCGTTTCGTCACTTTCTATATTTCTGGAAATATCAAAAGTGATGAAACAGGCCCATTTTTCAGCCTACAAAGGCTGCAGAGGCTTCCCTTGAGCCTCTGGGAGGCCAAAAAAGGCCTCAAATGGCCCGAAAATCAGCTGGGAGGCACAGTGCAGGTAAGGGGGCAGCAGGGGAAGGAGGGGGAAATCACACACGCATGTGCAGGGGGTATGAGGGGGCCACACGCATTGCAATTTTTGACACAGGAGCCCAAAAAAGATTAGCCACCACTGATCTAGGATAGGGATCCCCAATCCGTAGGCCGCGGCCCCCTACTTGTCAGCGGTCTATTTGCAACCAGGCCATGTGATTGGCCAGTTGGTGTGCCGGCATCTGCGAACGCGCACACAGGTTCACTCATGCAAGCATCTGCGAACGCGCACACAGGTTCACTCATGCACTCATCATGGGGACTCCGTAGGCCCACTTGTTCGAGCATTGTGGGTGTTTGCAACTCCACTCAAGTGAGTGTTTGTGGCCCCATTCCAGCAAGCCACAGATGCTCATGTGCACGCACATGCCTGCTTCTCCCACAAAACCATCCCCTCTTGTCCCCCACCCATTCCCGGCTGCCAACCTGGAAAGATTGGGGAATTCTGGTCTAGCAAGAACAGAAAAGGGACTGAGCTGTGTTTGTATGTTAGATAAAATCATGAGCCTTTTTTTTTAAAATCAAAAGATGGCATTAGAAATTCACCAGGCCGGGGTCTAAGCTAGGAGAGAGGGAGGGAGGAAGGGGGAAGAAGAGGGAGGAAAAAGATAGGAAGGGAGGGAGGGAGGGAAGGGAAGGAAGAGAGAGGAGGGAGGGAAGGGGAAGGGAGGGAGGGGGAGGAAGGAAAGAGACAGGAAGGAAAGGAGGGAGGGAGAGGGGAGGGAAGGGAAGGAGGGGAGGGTGAGAGGGAAGGGGAAGGAAGAGAGAGGAGGGAGGAAAGAGGGAAAGGGAGGGAGGGAAGGGGGAAGAAGGGGAGGAAAGAGACAGGAAGGAAGAGAGGGAGGGAAGAAAGGAGGGAAGGGAGGGAGGGAGGACCTTGGGTGATTAAAATGACTTCTAAAATAACTAAAACTATCTGGGGAGTATGGAATGTGGGAGGGAGAATTTTGCACAGGATGTGGTTTCCTAAGGAGCAGGGAAGGCTGGCATTGAGAAGCTACCAAGTTCTGCACAAGCAATGTTTGTCTTCCTGTACAATTAAAATAATAACCTAAAAGATCAAAAGAGAATGAAAATAACGGCATAAAAGATACAAAGCGGCAAATTCTTTAGACGGATGGACTTTTTTTTAACTGTCACCTGTGTGTGCTTAATTTACACCTTAAAAGGGAGAAAAGCCATGAGAAGAATCCACCTTGCTTACTCGGCAGAAAGGAAAGAGATGACAGATCTGTGGTTTCTGAATATTGTTAAATATGAAAGAGGAACGTGCCAGCTATCACCTATGAACCCACCCCATAACACACACAAACACACAAATACACACCCCTACAAAGTATAGCACATATCAGAGACTTCCTGAGCTCATCCCATCCAAACATCCAGAGATGCCTTGCTAAAGAGGCACTTCCTCTGTGTGAAGTACAGATATTTCTCATTTAATAGCCGTTCATTCAATTACACCTTAAGAGATGACAGCAAAGATATGCCATTTGTCTGAAGGTAGGACAAGCAAAGACAAGAGGAAAGGTAGATTCACTTAACGACTGGCATGGTTTACTTAATCACCATGTGTGATGACCCAAAGGGGTATGGCACAAAAGCAACAAAGTCACAAAAGTAGGCAAAGTCCCTTTTAATACCTCCAACTCGGCCGCCAATATCCAGTTATCATGGGCTGGAGAAGAAAACTCTCCCAAGAAGTTTTTAAAGGGAAGAAATTCAGTCTGAGCCCAAAGTACATCTAAACTATAAATAAAAACCAACACAAAACACACTGCAGCAATTAAAGAGACAGGGCAGGAGAAGGAATTGCAGATTTCCAAAAGATAACAAAACACACACAGATGGGAGGACTCCGGAACCCAGACAGGACTTGACATACAAAGATAAATGACACTTTGCTTCCAGCAAGGTGCTGTGCACAAACACCCTTTTTAAATCCTGTTTTCTCAGCTGCAGCTAATGAAGGGAATCAGGGCCCAATCAGGTTGTCCAATCTCTTTTTGAAAACTTCCAGTGTTGGAGTACCCACAACTTCTGAAGGCAACTTCTGTTCCATTGGTTAATTCTTCTCCCTAAGTCACACATGGTTGTTAAGTGAATCAGGCTTCCCCATTAACTTTGCTTGCAAGAAGGTCGCAAAAGGGAATCACAGGCCCCAGGACACGGAAACCATCATAAATGTGAGTCAGTTGCAAAGGATCTGAATTTTGATCACGTGAGCATAGGGACACTGCAATGGTGGTTAAGTGTGAAAAACGGTTGTAAGTCACTTTTTTCAGTGCTGTTGTAACTTTGAATGGTCACTAAATGAACTGTTGTAAATTGAGGACTACCATTACAAGGGAAAACTGGATCCATCTGTAAAATTCATTTTCAGTGACTTAGTAAATGGACTCAAACAATTCCTCCTGGACTAACCACAATCTATGGCTCATTCTATCCATATTATCATTCCGAAGAATGAAATGTACTGGCAGGAACACATCAAACATTCTCCTGCTGAGCATTTAGAGGTGACATTTGATGGCAATGAGTAAGCCATCTTTTCAGAAATTCTATCTGCAATTCTTAGTCAATTTTACTGGGATGAGCCTGAAATAAATGATTCTTTTCATTTTCTGCAAGTAATAGAAAATTTAGAGTAATTGGGGCAATAGATAGCATATTTTAGATGAACTAAGCATTGTGATGGAATCTGGTCCCAATTGCCAGGAGTGAGGGGACATATTCCAGAGGAACAAGAGGCAACGCAGTGAGTTTTGTCTCATTTCATTACATTCCTTGCCATATTTGTGAAGTGAATCATTGCGGTTAAGATATTAAGATTGTTGTTAAGTAAATCTGGCTTCCGCTTTGACATGGCTTATCAGAAGGTCATGGGATGCTGCAACGGTCATAAGGGTGAATAATGGTCCTAAGTCACTTTTTTCGGTGCTGTTGTAACTTCGAATGGTCACTAAACAAACTTGTTAATAAGTTGGTTACAACAAACAGTTGTATATGCCTTGCGGGGGGGGGGGTGTTAGCATGCTTTAGTTGGGCAAGATTCTGTCTATAGGGAGGAACAATGAAGAAATGTGCTTGGAAGAAACCCAATATGTCTTCCTTGGTTTTTGAAGTCTGACAAGAATAGAAATGAGAACTTTCTTTTTTTGGTCCTGAGCTTTGCATTCAGTAATGGGTTAAGGGTCACACTCTGAGATCTTCACACACTTGTTCTCCGGTATCACAATATGGCGATTCCTTTGAAGGCAGGCTCTCACAAGGGACAGCCAGCATAAACCCAGATTTTTTTTCCTGAAGAAAGGCAGAGTTGTCTTTATGCCTGCCCCATCCCTCCCAGGAGTCTCCATGTGGCCCGTTTTGGATGCAGGTAAGTGCTCTGGGAAGGCAAAAAATGGGCCTTTTGGAAGTCCGGAAATGGGCCTGGTTCTGGCTTCCGGAGGGCCTCCAGAGACTGGGGAAGGCAAAAAACAGCCCTCCTGGAAGTTCTGATAGGTCACGACCACCCAGCAACTGGTTCACTGCCCGATTGCTGGGATTTTTGAATCCCACCCCTGTGTACAGGTCAGTCCTTCGGAGGGGCCATTCCTTTGAAGCTATGAAGGTGCTGAAAAAATTTCTGTGGTCACGTCATCACAACTTGAGCACTTGGCAACTTAGTCACATTTACGACAGCCACAGCATCTCAACATCGGTGTTCACCATTTGAAACTTCATCACTGGCTTCCAAAGGAGCAAATCCAATAAGGAAGATGGCAGGAAGTTGCATGTCGCAACCACGCAACATCGCACTTAGCAGTGATTTGCTTAACAACCGCAGCTGCCGTCGTAAGTCGGTGAGGTTATGTGTTTATTTAACAACCATGCTGCTTAGTGATGGAGTCCCGACTGTGGTTCTAACCTGGAGCTTCTGAGAGCCTAAAGAGAAGCTCAAGGTACAGAATAGAATACAGAATAACAAAGGTGGAAGGGACCTTGAAGGTCGGCTAGTCCAACCCCCTTGAGGAAGATGTCTCTTGATCTTGTGTTAAGGAAAGGAGCTTCCTTCAATCAGACTAAACACACACCTGAAACACTGTTTCTCTGGTTACCATTCAACAACCACCTTATTTTGCCAAACAAGGTTTTAATTTCTGGACTTATTTCTTTATGTAACTCAAATTCTATTATCTAGGTTCAGAGCGGCTGGAAAACAACTAAGTCAAATATTTGACTTCAGGGTAGAAAAGAAATATTATATAGCAATCCATGCAGAACAAATTAAAGCATATTATACAATTCTTGTGATTTCCAAACACCAAATGATTCAGTTTGGTGGTGATGTGAGACATTTTGAGGGAGTTTTGCCCCGTTTTACAACCTGCCTTAACACAGTTGTTAAGTGAATCACTATAGTTGATAAGTTAGTAACCTGGGTGGTTCAGTGAATCTGGCTTCCCCATTGACTTTGCTTGTCAGAAGGTAGCAAAAGGGGAATCGCCTGACCTTGGGACACAGCAACCGTTGTGAATATGAGTCAGTTTCCAAGCGTCGGAAGTTTGATCACCCAATCATGGGGATGCTGCAAAGGTCATAAGTGTGCAAAATGGTCATAAGTCACTTTTTTCAGCACCGCAAATTTGAATGGTCACTGAACAAACTGTTGTATGTCAAGGACTATCTGTAGTGCTTGAAGTTCTCGTCTTGACTCATCCATCCTATATATGAGATTATCCTGAATTAATTGCTGATATTTTAATCAACTGAATTTCAACAGGTAAAGGCCCTGTCACACTGCCCAACGGATGCAAAACAGACACAACGGAAGAGCAAAATGTTCCATCCATTGTTATCCGCTCTCAAAAGGGGCAAAAATTTGCATAACTGGAGTGGATAACACGGACGCGGGGAGGACGCAGGGTGGATGGAAAGCGAATGCGGAATGGAAGCCCAATGGATGGAAGCGGATGGCACATCCACAGGGCTTCCGGGGGGCCTCAGCAAAAGGACGCGGAACGGATGAAGCGGATGCAGAGCAGATGAAGCGGATGCACAGCGGAAGCCTAGCGGATGCACAGCGGATGCACAGCGGAAGCCTAGCGGATGCCTGGCGTTAATTGCGCATGTGGGGGGGAATGCATTGCGCAAGCCCCCCAGATATAAAGGGAAGCAGCTCGCACGTGGCCAGCATTCAGAGGAAAGACCTGCTGCAGGATACATCGAGTCCTTGCCTGCCCTGCCTTGCTACCAGCCTGCCTCCAAGCCTCCTGGCCAGCCTCCCTGCCAGCCTTGCTGTCTGCCTGCCAGCCTGCCAGCCTTGCTGCCACCTGCCTTCCAGCCTCCCTGCCAGCCAGTCTGCCTGCCAGCCTTGGTGCCTGCCTGCTTGCCAGCCTTGCCAGCCTTGCTGCCTGCCTTCCTGCCAGCCTTGGTGCCAGGCTTCCTGCCAGCCTTGGTGCCAGGCTTCCTGCCAGCCTTGGTGCCAGCCTTGGTGCCAGGCTTCCTGCCAGTCTTGGTGCCAGGCTTCCTGCCAGGCTTCCTACCAGCCTTGGTGCCTGCCAGCCTCCCTGCCAGCCAGCAACCCCACAACCATGGGGAAGAAGCGAAAGACTCAGCAACCTGCCGCCATCCCTGGCAAGAGGGACAGGGCCACCCTCCCGCCCCCTGTCCTTGACTCTACTTCTGCTGGGGCTTCTGCTGATCGGGCTCGCTCTTCTGGTGCTGGAGCTTCTGCTGCATACTCTGCTGAAGCTGCTGCTGGTCCTGCTGGTCCTGCTTGTGCTCCTGGACTTACTCGTACTGCTCGTACTGCTCGTGCTCCTGGTCTTGCTCGTCCTGTTCGTCCTGCTCGTGCTCCTGGTCCTGCTCATGCTCCTGGTCCTGCTCGTGCTCCTGGTCCTGCTGGGGCTCCTGGTGATTACTCTGCTGCTGCTGATCCTGGTCCTGCTGATCCTGCTGCTGATGATGATGATCCTGCTGCTGCTGCAGATGATGATGATTATGATGATGATGATGATGATGATGATCCTGCTAGTGCTGCTGCTGCTGGTGGTGTGGAGGAGCAGCCCCTACCACCTGGGAGCCCCTCTGATGAGGGCCCATCTGGTCCTGGCAAAGGGAGGAAGAGGCGTATGCGGGGACGGGAGAGGAGGCAATACTTCATTGAGGAGGAACACGAGGATGAGGTGCTGGAGTGGCTGAAAGAGAATGACTATCTGTGGCGGAAGGGACACTGGCTGTACAGGGACACCAAAAGGAAGCAGGCTGCTTGGAGAGAGAGGGCGGAGAGTATGGGTTACACTTTGGAGGTGCTCCTCAGCTGGTGGAAACATATGCACCCCTGGTACGGGAAGCTGCACCTGAAGAAATCTGGCCAGGCCACAGTAAAGCTGACGGACAGAGAGACCTACGTCATGGCCAGGTGCAGTTTCCTAGAGGGTGAGATCCGCCACCGAGGAGCACCAGGAGCCCCTCTGTCTACCCTCTCCGGCAGCCTGCTGAGACCCAGTCCTCTTCCGGCCGAGAGTCAGTTCCTGTCTCCAGGCAGGTTTCTGTGGAGCGTGCCACCGCGGAGAACCCGCGGACACTGTTGTCACCGTGGTGGAGCGCGTGGAGGACTCCCTGGTGCAGTGTGAGAGAGGAGACATCGAGTCCACCACAGTCGTAGCCGCATCCACCACCACCCCAGCTCCACCTCCACAGAAAGGCAGAGAGCCAGACAGGAGGGGCAGAGCCACACTGTCCTGCTGGAGATCAGGGATACCATCCCGACCAGCATAGATCTCCTCTCTTAGCTGGTCAACATCGACTCCTCATCCTCCAACCGCAAGCCCTTCCTCACCTATGTCAACCAGACCCTCAAGAACATGGAGGAACCCCAGTACCAGGTGGTGAAGGACCGGATCACGGAGCTGCTCCACAACCCTCCAGACCCAGAGGAACCTGCTCCCACCCAGTCCAGGTCTGCTCCACCACCCCAGGTGATGTCCCTCCCATTCCAAGGCTTCCCACAGCCCCTCACCTACCAGGGCTACGGCTACCAGGAGGTCCAGCAGCACAGGCAGAAACCTTTCCCAGCCTAGGCACAGAGTCATTGGGCGACACCGTTGCCACCGGTTCCACTGATGCCACCGATGCCAGCCATGCCAATGATGCCACCAACAGCGATGCCACCCACACCACCGATGCCACCCATGCCAGTCCTCACCCAGCTGCAGACCAGACAGCCCCCCAACACTACTCCTTCCTCCACCCCACAGCCAAGCCCGGCCTCAGTACATCTGTCATCAGTACTGGGGCTGACACGCCATGGCATGGAGGAAGGACCTCTCAGCATCGCGGGTCTGAGCCAGCTGTCTGAGAGCTTCCTCAACACACCGTCCCCTGTTGTCCTCTTGGGGCCAGGCACCCCAATGACGATACAGACCAGCACTCCAGCACCACCCACCTCCACAGCACCTGGATCCTTCACCCCTGAGACTGGGCACACCTCCAAGTGACCAATAAGAGTGCCAGAGACTGGGTAGCTGGCTACCTGTAGAGTTTATTTGGACACTTGACTTGGGTCATTTTTGTTTTACAGCTTGTTGTTCAATAAAGTTTATCTCTGATTCACACACTTGCTTCATTTCTTTTTTTTAATAAAGTCTTGGTGGAAACTTTTAGAAATGGTTTAAGCCTTTGCATGCTTGTGGGATGGGTTAAGATAGCAGTGGGATGGGCAGGGATACCTGTGGGATGGGTAATAGCTGTGGGATGGGTAAGGATAGCTGTGGGATAGATAAGCCTCCAGTGCAAGCATAGTGGGACTGTATGGTCCACCCTCCCTGGTGCCACACCTATGGCCCTTTATTATCAATAATAATGTAATAATCATCCACACATGTCAACACAAACACAACTCTTTATTAAACGCCCTGTTCATTGTAGGCCCGCCCAACATACATGGCCCAATCTCATCCGTGTGATGAGATAGGCTGAAGGAAGCACTCATTAATCATCTATCATCCTGTCTTGCCACTCCACTGCTCCACCTGGGGAGTTGCACCAGTGTCTCAGGAGGTTGCGCTGCTTCTTCCCTTCACGTGAGGCTCTGTTGGGGCCTTGCACATCCTGAGTGTCTATCAGGTTTCGCCGTTGCCTCCATTCCCCAGGCTCCATGTCCCCATTGCCTTGTTGGAGGTCCATGAGCCTGTTCTGCAAGACCGGGTAGCGGGTACGCATGAGATTGTGCAGGATGCAGCAAGCTTCCACGATCCTCCTCACGGTCTCTGGGTGATGCTGCATGGTGGTGAGAAGTACCTGGAACCTATTGGCCAGGATGCCAAAGGCGTTCTCCACCACCCGCCTTGCCCTGGACAGCCTGTAGTTGAAGATCCTCTCTTCACGGGTGAGGTGTCTTGAAGTGTAGGGCTTCATGAGGTAGGTTGTGAGGGAGAAGGCGTCATCCCCCACGATGAAGTAGGGCACATCTTGCTTGTCATTGGGCAGGGGGTCTGGATCTGGAAAGCCCATGATGAGGTTGCCTTCCAGCCCCTCCTTGAGGTCACTGGTGTTGTATACCTGGGCATCTGAACATGAGCCGTAGCCTGAAGCATCGATGTACATGAACTTGTAGTCAGCATCGACCATGGCAAAGAGGACGATGCTGAAGAAGCCCTTGTAGTTGAAATAAGTGGAGCCCGACTTGGGTGGTGCTTTGCAGGCCACATGCTTCCCATCTATGGCTCCAACGGTGTGAGGGAAGTTCCACCTCTGATACCACTGCTCTGCAACTTTCTTCCATCCTTCATCAATGGAGGGGCACTGGAGGAGCTCCTGCAGGTATTCTTCGATGATGGTCTGCACCACTTCTCTGACCACAATGCTGATGGTGTTGTGTGGTACCCTCCAGCCGTACTGCATGCTCTTGTAGGTGGTCCCTGAGGCCAGGTGGCGCAGAGTGAGTGCCACCTTGAGCCCAGGTTCCAGGCTGGGCCGGAAGTTGGTGTTTGCCTTGGTCAACCTGGGTGTCAGGCACTGCACAACTTCGTCAAACATGGCTGGAGGCATCCTCATGAAGTTCTGGAATGCACGAGTGTCTTCGTTCCTGAGCTCCACCATTAACTTGTTGTACAGCCCGTACTCTGCTCTTCTCCCGATCCATCTTCGGACCCAGACGCTTCTTGGCCGCCTCCTTTTCTTCCTGTAGTAGATTTCACAGAGCCTGTAGATGGCTTTGCACTGTTGCAGAAGGATGGTGGCTGCCAAAAGGACTGTGTTACGATCCACGGTGGACATGACTGGATGCTGTGGAAGAGGAAGAGCCAGATGAAGGCTGCAGAGGTCTGCACAGCTGGTCTGCTGGTCTGAAAGTGAGATGCAGACAAGTTGCTCCCCCTTTTTATAGGCAGTATAGGTGTCCCTTTGCATCTTCTAGGCATCCTCTAGACATCCTTAATATCCAAGATAGGTCCCCTCTGCGAACGTTTTTTTCTGTTTTAAACGCTTTGTTTCCATGCTGCATCCGTTCTGCATCCGTTCTGCGTCCGTTCCGCTTCCTCCCTGTGTCCGAGCGGATGCGAGTTGAGCGGATGCGGAACGGATACCTAGCGGATATAGCGGATGCATAACGGATGCGTAACGGATGCATAACGGATGCGTAGCGGATGCAGAACGGACGAATTGGATACATTTTCCGCACAAAAGTTTTGGGCAGCTCAAAACTTTCTGAGCGGATGAAACGTCAATAGATGGATGCTGGACGGATAGAGAGGAAGCAAAACGGAGGCAGTGAGTACATTGCGTTAACCAACGGATGGCAAGCTTTTTTGTCCGTTTTACATCCTCTTTGCATCCGTTGGTGCAGTGTGACAGGGGCTTAAGACAGAGCACCAAACCCTAAACTTGAATTAATAGAACCCAATTGCTGAGTTCACACAAAAGATCTGGGGTCACCAACCTTTCGGACCTGAGACCACTAAATTGATAATTTTAAATCCCATGGACCACTAATATGATTTTTTTAAAAAAAGATAAATAGTATTTAGTGCAATATAGAAAATGCAAATAATTTTTCTGAGGACCATCAAAATTTCTTGTACACCACCAGTGGTCCACAGATCACCAGTTGGTGAATGCTGCAATAGAAGCAGCCCTTAACTTACAACAGTTCATTCAGTGACTGTTCCAAATTATAACTACTGAAAAAAAGAGACTTATGACCATTTTTCACATTAACAACCATTGCAGCCTCCCCATGGCCACATGGTCAAAATTCAGATGCTTGGCAACTGACTCACATTTATGATGGTTGCAGAGCCCCGGGGGGTCCCCTTTTGCGATCTACTGATTAGCAAAGTCAGTGGGGAAGTCCAGATTCACTTAACGACTGTGTTACTAATTTAACAAGTGCAGTGATTCACTTAATAAAAGTGGCAAGAAAAGTAATATGGGGCAAAACTCACTTAACAATTTTTTCATTAACAACATAAAATGGTGGGCTCAGTTGTGGTCATAAGTTGAGGGCTACCTGTGTATGCTCTTATCAGACAATCAAGCATGAACCGTTTAAATTGGATACAAGGAAACAACCCTTGAGAAGGAGAAGGACATATTACTAACAAGGGCAGAAACAAAATCCTAGAAACAAAATCCAGGTAGTCCTGCACTTACAACCACAATTGAGGGAATTTCCACTCCTGAGCAAGGAGGTTGTTAAGTGAACTGTGCTTCATTTTGCAGCCTTTTTGCCATCGTTGTTAAGCAAATCACTGCAGTTGTTAAGAGAATCATACTGACTTTGCCTGCCAGAAGTCAGCTGGGAAGGTTGGCAAATGGCCATCACGCGACCTCAGGACGCTGTAATCATTGTACATACCATCCTGGTTTGCAAAGTGCCCAAATTTTTATCGTGTGACCACAGGGTTGCTGCAACAATTGTGAAGTGCAAAGACCAGTCACGACTCACCATTTTCAGTGCAGTTGAAATTTCAAATGGTCATTAAACGAATGGTTGTAAATTGAGGCTTGCCTGTATGCAACCTCATTGCAACAATAGAATCCACTTAGTGACAGAGGAATTTGTGACTTGACAAGCCAACGAAACCCCAGGTTTAGAGAAGACTATCTAGCATCCTTTAGATAGAATTCTTTATTGCCAAGTGTGATTAGTCACAGAAGGAATTTGCCTCCAGTGCATACAACAATAGTGATAGATCATTATCATAGGCATTGTAAAAATACATGCATCATAAAACATTAGATACAAGCATTTAATAATAGTCATGGGTACTAAATAAGCAATCAACATAAATCATACTAGGATGCTAATTAAGCAATTTAAATTGTAAGATATAAGCAACAAAGTTATAGTCATAAGAAGAAAAAGGGAAGATGAGAACAATGATGAGAAGTGCCTTTCTAGGTAAGTTTGACACTGTTGTGGGAATTAGTTGTTTCACAGAGTGATAGCATTGGGGGGGGGGGGGGGGGGAACTGTCCTTGGGTCTCGTTGCTCTGGTGTGCAATGCTTTACAATGTCGTTTTGGGGGTAGAAGTTGAAACAGTTTATGTCCCGGATCCGAAGGGTCTGCAGATATTCCCCCCCTCTTCACTGCGCTACGAGAGCCCAGGATAGGGAGAAGCTCCTCCTCCTCCTCCTCCTCCTCCTCCTCTGTCATCAAACCGAGTCTGCCAAAGCTATGAAAGCCAGCCCCTGCTGCAGGCCCCCGGCTTGTGTCCTCGTTGGGAGCAGCGCGTCCCTGGGGGAGGGAGGAGCGGCGGCAGCGGGGAAACAGCGAAAGCGAAACCGGCAGCTCCCGGGGATGCGCTGGAGCACCCAGTGGTCGCAGAAAGCGGGGAGTCGCTCTCCTTTTAACACCGAGGCTTTGGACCGGCCAAAAGTGAGTTCGAGCCTGAGATCGCTTCTTGGGGCAGCCTCCCCCACTGCAATTCATAGCGCGCAGCCTGGGGAAGTTTTTTGTCGAGAGGGAGTCGGGACTTGGTTTTGGAGCGAGGTTTTGGAGGAGGCGGCAATGGGGCCATTCAGCCAAGAGGGAGGCAGCTGCAAAGATGATGGCCAAGGCCTTCGCAACGACGAAGGCTTCGAAGTCCAATCTCAGGGCCCAGAAGAGAAGTCGTGCAGCTTTGGAGAAACGATTTGCAAAGATGGAAGGAGCCAATCGTCTCCTCAGGCTGGAGATCTGCAGGCCGGCCTTCAGGCTGTATTCAGGGCTGGAGAGGCAGAACTAGGCTCCACCAGTTGTCTTCAGGCATGGTCCCCCCAGAGAGAGCAGCTGAGATGTTTTCCCCTCAAGATTTGGGTAGATCTGGGCCGAGTTTTAGGCAGGCTGTCTGGGCTCCAGAAGCATCCAATCCTCAAGAGTAACTTACCCCAAGGTGGCCACAGACAGAGGGCGAAGGCCACCTTTACACTTACAGCTGCTGGCCTTCGCCCAGTGGGTCCACCTATAAGCAGCAGTCCTGAGGATCTTTAGGATATGATTTCGGTAGCCATCAGACAGGGGATTGCTGAAGGATTTCAGCAATTCCTTCACCCCACTGGGGTGGGCCCAGGATTTTTCCCTACCTTCCCTCAGGTAGTCCCTCCTGAACAGAGGGGATTTCCCAGGCCCCTTGAGCAAAGGTTTCCTTCCAGTCATTCTGATTGGGGGCAATATGAAGAGAGGGGCTCTATGGATCCTTCAGATCAAAGTCACTCCTCCATGTCTGAGGAAGAGGAAGGGGAGGTTAGAGATTTCAATCTATCAGAAGATGAGGGATGAAACCCTGAACAGCCCGTTTTTTCAGGTCTTTTTAAGCCATCCTTGTTCAAATTTCTATCGCACAAGGCCCTAGTTACTGCCCAGCTGGGACCTGATGAGGTGGCATCAGAACCTTCAAGGGAAGGTTCAGCCCAGAGTGATTCTTTATTTTCAAAACCAATTGTTCAAGCTGAGGTGCTTCCATCACCCAAGTTATTTGTAGATCTGGTGCCTGAACAGTGCACCTTGCCAGGGTCTGGGCCACGCCCCTCATCCCATGACAGGTGTTTTTATAACGTTGACGCTTCCTTGGCCAAGGCCCTTCTAGTGCCGCCAGTTGATGCTCCTGTGGTTGCCTCTCTCTCCAAATCTGGGCCTCCGACAGAACTGGAAGATGTTCTTAAGACTGACGACAAGAGGTCAGAACAGACTCTTAAATGTACTCATCAAGCCGCAGCATGGGCGGTCCGAGCCTCCACCGCAGCATCCTTCTTTACAAGATGTTCTCTGCATTGGCTGCGCCAACTACACGATCGTTTGCCTCCCGGTGATACCAGGTCTCACCAGGACATAAATAAGATTGCTGCAGCAGAGTTTACAGCTGATGCCACCTTAAACTCTTCAAAATTTGCATCAAAAGCGATGGCATCCTCGGTGGCAGCGAGACACCTTCTGTGGCTACACAATTGGCAGATAGACTTGCGTTGAAAATGGAAGCTTGCTTCTGGCCCGTGCTTGGGCGAGAGCCTGTTTGGGGGTGCCCTGGAACCATATCTGGTGGAAACCAGGGACAAAAGGAAGATTCTACCATCGTCGGTAAAGAGGTTGGATTTTCATCAGGCTCTGTATTTCCTAGCATCCTCCTTTCAACTGGAGTCCAATACCCATTTTCGTCAGGGCCAAAGGGCATTCCTTCCTCACCAGGAGCAACAACCTGATCGATTGGGTAGATCAGCAGTTTTCCAGCAAACGGCCCTTTCAAGGTGGAAGGGGTTGTTCGTTCACTATAAATGACTGCCCTCTTTCCCCTCCCATCAGAGGTCGTCTGGCCTTCTTCACTTCATGGTGGGAGAAGTCAAGTTCGGACACTTGGGTTCTCAGGACTGAGAGGTCGGGTCTTCATCTCAAGTTCCTCTCCCCTCCTCCAAGGTTTTTTGTCTGCTGTGCAATTCCTCGGGACAGTTCCAGATGGGCCTTCATGGAATCAGCCATTCAACATTTGGTAGACATAAAAGCCATCCAGGTGGTTCCGGTGAATCAATGGGGGCTAGGGTTCTGCTCCCGGCTCTTTGTGATCCCAATCCTCGACCTCAAGTCCTTCAACAAGTTCGTTCCCTACAGGTGCTTCAAGATGCAGCCTCTACAGTCTGGAGAGCATTTGGGAGGGCAACCTCCTCTCATCCATAGACCTCACTGAGGCATATCTTCATATCCTGATCTGGCCCCTTCATTGTCAGTTCTTCGTTTTTGCTACAATAACAAGCACCACCAATACTAGCCCTTCCATTTGGCCCCTAATCAGCCCCCAGGGTATTTACCAAGGTTCTAGCAGCATTGGCAATGTCCCTACGCACCCTCCTTGTGAGAGTCCAATGCTATTTGGATATACTGATTCAGTCATCTTCAACCCATCCCGCCAACAGTGACCATTAGATCATGATGCAGATCCTGCAGGAACATGGTTTTTCCATAAACTTCAGCAAGAGTCATCTACCAACCACCTGTCTCCTATACCTATGGGAGATCATTGTCATGACCCTCTGGGAGGTTTTCCTTTCCCCAGATCGTCAAGAGAGTCTGAAGGACTTGATAAATCGGATTCAACAGCAGCAAACAGTTCCTTTGTCTCTACTATCCCAGCTCCTAGGAGAGATAATTTTTTGTGTAGGCATTGTGCCGTTGACCCGCCTCCATGCCCAGAATCTGCAATGGTTCCTGTAGCCATTTCAATGAGCAGGAACCAGCCACTCATCCATCACTTGGAAACAAAAATTTCCAGGTTCCTCACCTGGAAACAAAAATTTATGGACACTGACTATTGAAAATAAACATCAAAGATGCTGACTGAAATAAATTACTGGACAATTGGATTGGACTTAAATATCAAAGAAAGGGAAACATAAAAATTAAAAATATATAAAATTGGTAGAACTTTGTGTGGAAATAAGATTTGAACTAAGAAACATAAAGGAAATGATGCATGAAAGAGTGGAAATGTACAGTATTATACTACAAAAATTCAAAATGGCGACGCTGATTAAAGAAGAACAAAGAGAACCAGAAGGGGAGAAGTTGAATAAAGAGGAAACCAGCCTTAAAGAACAAGTGGAACAACAAATATTAAAACAAAGGAAAAAAAGAATAAAAACTAAAATTTGGAGGTTCGATGGGATCATTAAAGAGAGAATTGTTTGGAAAGTTAAAGAAAAAGGAAACAGCAGAAAAAGGAATTACAAAATAAAGCTCAAGAGAGGGAGCGGAATAAAAATTGGAGTAAGAAATAGAGGGAAATAATGAAGGAAAAAAGGGGGGATTAAGAGAAAGGACCAGAAAAAGAGGGGATGAAGAAAACAAACAAAAATGAAAAGAAATTATAATGGGTAGATGAAGAACAAGAAAGGGGATTCTGCAAGGTAAAGTGTTGTGATATATAAGAATATAGATTTTAAAATGGAAAAGACTGGGACTGATATTTCCTTTTAAATATTTTTGTAAGGGCTACTGTTAAATTATATATAAATATAACTGAAATAAATGTGGAAATGGAAATTTATAATACTATTTACATTTAACAAAATGATAACTAAAGTTAAAATGAATTACGACAATTGCAATAGAAATATTGGTATCAGTTTCTATGATTAGTTGAATGTTAATGTTTTTGAAATAATTCAGAATGTAATTGAGGAAAAAATGCGGAATCTGATTCTGTGTGTGTGTGTGTGTGTGTGTGAGAGAGAGAGAGAGATGTAGTAGTTAGAATATTGTTATTCTAGAATGTGATAAAGTGATTATCTTATAGTAAATTTCTATTATGAGTTAAGGGAGGTAAATTGAGGGATGTATAAGGCAAAGGGGTGGCACACTCAAATTGATAATTTTTTAAATTATAATTAAGATGAAATTTATTGAATAACAAAATGAAACAATAGTATGTGATAAAATTTGCAAATGTAACAGATAAAAGTATATAAGTATAATGAATATAGAAATGAAATAAGAATTTTAGATAACACTGTAAAATAGACATGAGAATATTTAAAGAAAAATGAAACAAGTTATGGTACAAATTGGAAACTGATAAAATAAGAGTGATGAATATAAGAATATCTGAGAATATTTAAAGGAAAATGAGGAAAGTAATGATATGATATGGAATTGAATTGAATATGAAAGATGAATACGTAACTAAGGTCATGTTTGTATGGAAATGTAAAAACCTGGAACCATATTATTCACCAAAAGATGTTTTTAAAATAGAAAAATAACATTATTTTTAAAAAGTCTGTGTTCCTCCACCGGTCTTACATTCATTCAGGTGATTCCAGTGGTGGCAGTCCCAAGCTATCAGGAAAGGTCATTTTTTTCAAGGAACCAGACAGACTCACGATCATGACAGATGCCAGTCTTTATGGCTGGGTGGGGGGCGCATCTGCAAAGCGAGATCGCTCGAGGTCGTTGGTTCCAGGCAGACAGATCTCGGCCCATCAATTGACTCAAACTCAGGGCTATCTTCCTGGCTTTGAGACATTTCCAGGACAGGGTGACAGAGTCCTTCTTGCTAATAATGATGGAGGTGGCCGCCAAGGCCCATGTCAACAGGCGGGGGGGGGGAACCCGGTCCAAATCCTTGATGCAGGAGGCCGAACATCTGGGGTGGTAGGCAGAGAGGGCACCTTCTGTCTCAGAGCAGATCACATCTTGGGGGGTGGACAACATCCAGGCCGACTGGCTGAGTCAAGCCAAGGTCAACCACTCGGAATGGTGCTTTTGCCCATCCCTGTTCCAGGAACTGTCCAACAGATTTGGTCCCCAGTAGTCAACCTATTCGCCACTCCCCAGAATGAGCAGGTAGAAAGATTCTTTACCAGGTTCCCTACCCAGGGAGCAAAGGGGACCAATCCACTTCAGAACAGGTGGCCTCCAGGTCTCCTCTACACCTTCCCCCCCTCTTCCTATCATTCTGGCCATTCTTCAGAAGATGTTGGAGAAGGCAGAGCTGATATTCCTGGCACCTCATTGACCCAGACAGCCCCGGTACGACGACCTTGTGAACTTGTTGGTCGCTTGACCGTGGAGAATCCCATCCAGCATGATTTCCCTCAGCCAAGGGGCTTTACTCCACCTGGAACCTCAGTGGTTCCAGTTGGCGGCACGATGCTTGTTTGGAAATCTCTGAAAGATACTAACTTACACGATAAGGTAATAAAAACTATCCAGGCATCATGTAAATCATCCACCAATCGCATCTATGCCACCTGGAGAGCCTTTTGCAGCTGGTGCTGTAAGGCTGCCCGGGACCCTTCATCAGCCATTGTCTCTGATGTGCTGGTGTTCCTATAGGAAGGTCTAGATAAAGGGCTCTCTCCAAACACACTCTGCAGACAGGTTGCAGCATTATCCTCAGTGTTGTCGTGGAATAATGATAACTCTCTGTCCCACCACCCATCAATACGTAGGTTTCTGAGGGGAGGCTCAAACCTGCATCCCTCAGTAATTCACGGATATCCCACTTGGGATCTCCCAAAAGTACTCCAGTCCCTGATGGGACCCCCATTCAAACTCTAATGTCAGTGGGTCTCCATTACTTAACACTTAAAGTGTCCTTTCTGGCAGCTATCACGTCAGCCAGGAGTGTGTCGGAGTTGGCAGCTCTCTTGGTGAGACAGGACTTGTGCATTTTTCATGGGAACAGAGTGGTGCTACGCTTAGACTGCACATTTATTCCAAAGATCAATTCTTGGTTCCACAGGACACAAAAACTAGTCCTACCGGACTTCTGCCCTAAGCCTTAACGGAAGTTGGAACACAAGTAGCAAACACTGGATGTGCGGAGAGCTCTCTGTACATATGTCAAACGAACTGCAACTTTTTGCAAGACAAGCAATGTCTATCTTTCCAACCAGCCTCCTTAGGGACCAAGGCTTCCGCATCCATGATAGACAGATGGATCAGGGCTTATATATTTCCACAGCACATGAGACTTTATCTCTCCTGGTCCCCAAGAAGGTTACAGCCCACTGTACTACATCATCAGCCTGGGCTACTCAGGCATCCATTGAGATCTGCAGGATGGCGATCTGGGCGTTGCCTCCTTCTCCATTTACCCAGCACTATCAACTGGACTCCTTCACCTCTGCAGAAGCAGCATTTGGCAGGAGAGTGCTTCAGAAGGTTCTTCCAGTGTTGGACAGCGGGGATCAGACGTAGACCTTCCCTTGGATGTGCAGGCTTTGGTATGTCCCTATCCTGGACTCTCGTAGCAGCATGGAGGAGAATGGGTGTTGGTAAAAGCTTACCTGTGATGCCCTTTCTATACACGCTGCAAGAAAGTACAGCTCCACCCTGTGTTTGTCTGGTCATGGCTGGGGAGGGGTCTTCTTACTGTTTTATTTTTCAGGGACACACCATGTCTGTCAAGTTTCTTCATTGAATAGCTGGGGTCCAACAGCAGGGACTGGCTTTTACAGCTTTGGCAGACTCAGATCGATGATGTAGGATAAGGAGTCTTTCCCTATCCTGGACCCTCGCAGCATGTATTGAAAGGGTGTCTCAGGTAAGCTTTTACCAACGCCCATTTTCAGTCTTCTTTTTGACTCGTGCAGTATACAGATCCTCAAACGGAAGGCAGACTGGTAGCAATTGTTTTTTTTTTCTGCAGTTCTACTTTAAGATTTACCCGAGATCAATACATATTATTCAACCAAGAATCGGTAATTTAAATAAATTCATCTGCTAAGCATTAGTCCTTCCCTCTAATATGGCAACCTGTGAAAAATGTCCCTCAAGCAAATAAGCTGTGAAACGGAAAGGTAAGTACTCACAAAGCCTTTACTTAAGCCATGTGTTTATTTCTATCTGTGTGTATATTTTTTTGACCACACATTATTCAGACTCTCGCATTATGAGATAAAACAGGGAAACATAAACAGTGAATTAGTTAAAAGCACAGACCTTAGAAACACCCCATTATAAACAAGTTACACTAATTGCATTGAATAAGTGACGAAGAAGAAAAAAAGGAACATCAGGCTATATTAAATATTAAAAGCTATTTTAATATTAAAATATTAAAAGCTCCCTAGTGGCTCAAGCCAACTTTTTCTTGATATTGAACAAAAGACGATGACTATGTCACTTTGGCCTCTAAAGCAAGAGCCTTCCAAAGCCACAACTAAGAAGGCCCTGTTCAAATAAGATGCCACTCATCTTTTTGGAAGCTATATAATGGGAAGGTTATGCCTTCAAATTTCATGCACCAAATGAAACCAGGAATTATTACAAGTAGTCCTTGAATTACAAAAGTTCATTTAGTGACCATTCAAAGTTACAACAGCACTGAAAAAAGTGACTTAGGACCGTTTTTCATACTGTGCAGCTTTCCCTAGGTCATGTTTGGATGCTTGGCAACTGACTCATGTTTATGACGGTCACAGTTTCCTGGGGTCATAGAATCCCTTTTTGTGGCTTCTGACAAGCAACGTCCATGGGAAAGCCAGATTCACTTAACCGTGTTACAAATTTGACAACTGCCATGATTCACTTAACAGCTGTAACAAGAAAAGTCATAAAATGGGGCAAAACTCACTGAACAAATGTCTCGCTTAGCCACAGGATTGTGGGATTCATTGATGGTCATAAATAGAGAACTACCTATACTACCAGAATCTGCTAAGCAGAAAACAGAAAGCATCTTGACATTTTTCATAATTTAAGACAGTAAATTTTCATTTCTAGCAGATGAGAAATTCCTGGCATCGATTATTAACAGCCTCGGGCAGTTTTCTGGCACAATGGCAACAACTTTAATTTACAATGCTTGCTCTAAAGATATTATTGTAAACCAATTAACAAAATCAAGTTAATGTTAAGCTTTAAACACACATTGCTTCATTTATCATTTAAGCAGAATTGGAAGCATGTACACTTACAACAATGGTTAATTATAAATCAAGAAAAAAGGATTTTAAGTTAAAGACCTCATTGTAAAATGAGTTTTCCCACTACATTTGATCTTGTATCTCAACAGTATCAGAAATATAATACTGGCTATTTCAGAAACGTTTCCTAAAATGTGTAATTTCCTGTCAAAAAAAGGATAATTATCTTTTAAGCCACTGAAAGTGAGGCTACACTATGGGCTGGGCTGGGTAATACAGTACATATTCTCTCACATCAGAACTACTGTCTGTGATTGCACAAATAATCTATTATTCCTTTTCCAACTGCTACTAGTGTCAAAATGTCTTGTCTGAAAAGCTTTTGCCCACCACAGATGTAATTAATTGGTATAATATCCTTATGATTATGGTCTCTGATACTCAAATTTGCAGAGGTAACTATCAACCATCAATCAATAACCCTAACTCCATAAGTGGTAGGGGTAGAAGAAAGCAGGAGACAATTGAAAATTTAAAAATCTAGTTGGCTACTTTCTGGTTATCATGTGAACACAATCATTGTCATACCATAAAAAGGGGTAAATCCAAATCTATCCAGCTTCAAGAATTACGGTACTCAACACAACTTAGTTGTTACTTTTTAAAACTCACCAGCAACAGGGCTGAAACTTAATCTGAAATATCCCAGATTACAATTTTAATAATTTATCACATTCAGGATCCCAACAGCCACTACAACAGATGAACATTGTACAGTAAAGCATCCTTTAAAATCCTCAAAACTCTAGATGTAACTGCTTAACAGGCTCCCACATCCAATGACTTTACCTTGGCTACTCCGTGCCACATTTTTTTCAGTGGCAAGACTGAAAACTAGCAATATTTATCTTCTCCTTCTATTCTTCTTTCAAGCCTACTGTGGTAAGACTTTAACTCACCCCAGCTCTGAATTTGTGACATCATTCTGTTGTCACAGAAAGAGATCTCAAGTCAAGGTGGGCTCACAATGTACATAACAGTGAACCTCAAGAGTTTTGCATGTTTCCCCCCCTTTTGCAGTTCTGAGAGACCCCAACTATTAAAATGTACCAGATGATTCCCTTTATCTAAAGGTAGGAAATAAAGTATAGTGAAGCCCTAACATAGGACTTAAGACAGCCACTTAGGGAAAAAAAACCTACTTTTTTAATGTTAATATTAGTTGCTTGATTTATTGTTTATTCTGTGGCTTACGTTTTATGGATTTTAGAAGCCTGCCTTGAGATTTTAGAGATAAATTGAGGATAGAAATAGTTTAATAAATGAACAAGTTGAAAACCTTATAAGTTGCTGCTTGCTATTGGGGAAAACACCAATGTACAAGGGGCTCGAAAAAAATTAATACTTCAGTAACCAATACAAAGGATTAGGGGTGACCTGATAGCGGTCTTCCAGTATTTGAGGGGCAGCCACAAAGAAGAGAGGGTCAAATTATTTTCCAAAGCAGCTGAAGGCAGGAAAAGAAACACTGGATGGAAACTAATTAAGGAGAGAAGCAACCTGGAATTAAGGAGAAACGTCCTAACAGTGAGGACAATTAACCAGTGGAACAGCTTGCCACCAGAAGTTGTGGGTGCTCCATCACCAGAGGCTTTTAAGAAGAGACTGGATCAGTGGATAGACACTTGTCTGAAATGGCATAGGGTCTCCTACTTGAGAAGGGTTGGACTAGAAGACCTCCAAGGTTCCTTCCTGCTCTATTCTGATTGAAAGAGCAGTACAAAAGGATTCTCAAATTCAATCATCGTGTATCTCAGAGAATTTACCAAGTTTGATTTTAAAAAGGGTAGGGGAAACAGCACATGCTGTTGGACAAATGACTTTGTCTACAACCTTATGCCTAATAACTGAATGTACTAAACTGATTTCAATGCCTTGGGAATTGGACCTGCCACCAACTGGTTTGGATTAACAATGGAATTCAGATCCTCATGAACCTTATCCCAAAAGATCATTGGCCACTGCAAGTAAATGGGCATTCAACTATATCTTTCTTCTGATTTGACTATAAATAGTGACGGGATGTTTGGAAAAACTCTGAAAGGTGTTCCTTTAAAGATAAAACTTGTGCAGGAAAGAAAGTTTCAACAAGCTTTTAACCTACATAGGAGCACATTTGGCACTCGGCCTCCTTCGTCTGTGTTCAAGCCGTCTCTTCAACTCCTTCAGATTTTTGCTTACTATGTTGGTTTTTTATAGACAAGACAGCTGCTAATAACATGAGTGAAGTGGAGGAGGGGGGCTTTGTCCATATAAGGCAACACCCCTGGATGCCATCTTTGCCACCCAATTCTCAGTTTGGGCTGGAAGAAATCTGCACTGCAGTGCTGGCTAAAAACTCAGCATCTTCTCCAAAATGCACGATTTCTTCACGGAAACACCGCGGTTCCAAAGAGAAAGTCTTGAGCTAAAGCATTTTTCTGTCATGTTTCTATTTCCTGGCTGTTAGACCTAGGAATAAAACTACTGACTCTTTCGACTATAATCTTAAATTTATTGCCCTGCTGGATTGATTGAAAAAACAAATCAAGCTGAATCAGTACAGGTAGTCCTCAACTTACAACAGATGGTTTAGTGACTGAAACTACAACAGAACTGACAAAGGTGACTGATGACTGTTGCAGCATCTCCATGGTCACATGATCAAAATTTGGACCCTTAGCAACTGGCTTATATTTATGATGGTTGTCATGTCCTGGGGGGGGTCACATGATTTCCCTTTTGCAACCTTCTGACAGGCAAATCAATGGGAAAGCCAGATAACAACCGTGTGACAAACTTAACAACTGCGGTGATTCACTTAACAATTGTGACTGTAAGGAAAGCCTGTAATATGGGGGCAGAACTCACTTAACGAATTCCTCACTTAGCAACAAAATTTTGGTCTCAATTGCGGCTGTAAGTTGAGGACTACCTGTATAGTACAGACTCCAGGGCCCCACATGAACCACTGAGAGGAAAAACGCAGATGGAAAGCACAGGCAAGACAAGATCCCAGGGGCACTTAATGGGCTGAGGCATTGGGAGGAACTAGTATAGTAGGTTATCCTCGGCTTACAAGCATTCCTAATATGATTTGACTGCTTATTAGTAACCTGTGACTATCACTAAGTGTTACATTATGATTCTTGACAACTATATTTTTATTTTTTCTTTATGTACACTGAGAGCAGATGCACCAAAGACAAATTCCTTGTATGTCCAATCAGACTTGGCCAATAAAGAATTCTATTCTAGTCTACTCTTATTTGTTTAGTGACCAAAGTCACTAATAGTCACAATGGCACTGAAAAAAGTGACTTAAGACTAGTTTTCACACTTACAAATGTTGTACCATCTCCAGGGTCATGTGATCAAAATTCACTTAGCAGCTGGCATGTATTTGGTTGCCGCCTCTCAGGAACACATTTTCAACCATTCCAGCCAGTGTCCAACAAGCAAAGTCGATGGGGAAGCCAAATTCATTTAACAACTGCACGATTCACTTGGCAAAAAAGGTCATAAAATGTGGCACTGAACCACTGCTATGCTTAGCAATTGGGTTCCATTGTGGCCATTAAGTCGAGGACTCAGTGTACTATACAAAACCTGTAAGGATACAGAGATCTGTACCTCCCCATACCAAAAAAAAGCCCATTTGTTATACGCTAAGCGAGACAGTTAAGTGAATTTGGCCACATTTTATGACCTTTCTTGTCAGTTAAGTGAATCACTGCGTTTTTTAAATTAGTAACATGGTTATTAAGCAAATCCAGCTGTCCCATTGAGTTTGCTTGTGGGACGGTCTCAAAAGGGGATCAATCACGTGACCCTGCGATGGGGCAACCGCCATAAATATGAGCCAGTTGCTAAGTGTCCAAATTTTGATCCCATGACTCTGGAGATGCTGCAACAGTCATAAGTGTGAAAAAACAATCATCAGTCATGTTTTCCAGTGCTGTTGTAACTTTGAACAGTCACTCAACGAATGGTTGTAAATCAAGGACTACCTATATTGAGCTGGGGAGGAATCGCGGACTGTCCTCACAGTTGATTCTCAAAATATTCAGTGTAAAATAACCTTACCAAGCCCCTGTCCAAATTCAAGGGAAGTCTGCACTGCTAGAATCAAGCCAGGTTCTCCATAAATATCAAGATGCTTAACAATCAGGCCTTTATTTCCCCTCCAACTTCGAAAGAAGGATGTGACCCAAGATTTGGGCCCTGATCAAAGCATCCTGTTTCTCTCTCTCTCCACGTCCACAAGCTTAGAACTGAAAAGGGAAACATGAGGCGGTTCCTAACCAGCTGCAGCCTCAAAAACGCATCTACCCCCACCCTCCCAGCAAAGTAAAAAGCTCCAATAAACCGTGGAGGAATTCTATTAGCAGGAATATGCACAAAATTACAGGGAAGCAAACTTACAATCTTGAAAACTACAAATTTGGGCTTGCCTCCCACCATGAGTGAAGAAAAGGAAAAAAAAATGAATGAATGAAAATTTATTAGGAAGAGTGTAAAAAAAGAAGAAATCCCACTTCCCACCTCCCCGCATAGGAAATGGCCAGAACTACCTTTGTAGTGGAATCTGTTCTGGACTATGTAATTTAGGCATCAGATTAAACCAGGAATGTCCAACCTTGGCAACTTTTAAGAGTTCTGGACTTCAACTCCCAAATTCGCCATCTGGTTGGAGAATTCTGGGAGCTGAAGTCCACAGGTCTTAAAAATTGCCAAGATTAGACATCCCTGGCTTAGAGGCTTGTTTGCTTATATTTGGAGTTATCTAACTCACTCTCTTCTTGCACTGATGATGACATTACCTAGTTGGTTCATGAAACGCCTGCAAGAAAACAACCAAGCTCAGAGAGGACCAAAGACTGACCACTTCAAAGATGAGCTACAAATATTCTGCAATATCAGTAAGACTGTACAAGTAGTCCTCGACTTACAACAGTTCATTTAATGACTAGTTACTGAAAAAGGTGATTCACAACTGTTTTCCACACTTGTGACCATTGCAATATTTCCATGGTCACATGATCAAAGTTCAGTAACCAAAACAAAGGTCTAGAGGTGACATGATAGATATATTCCAGTATTTGAGGTGTAGCCACAAAGAAAGGGGAGGGGTGGTTTCAACCTATTTTTCAAAGCACCAGAAGGCAGGACAAGAAGAGATAGATGGAAACTAATCAAGGAGAGTAGCAACCTGGAATTAAGGATAAACATCAGTGAGCACAATTAACCAGTGGAACAGCTTGCCCCCAGAAGATGTGGATTCATCACTGGAGGTCTTTAAGAAGAGACTGGACTGAAATGGGGTCACCTGCTTGAGCAGGGGGTTGGACTAGAAGACCTCCAAGGTTCCTTCCACCTCTAGTTTTGAGTCATTGATGTGGTTTCCAACTCCATGATTTTATGACAAATGGCTGCTTTAAATGCAAGGGTGCTGATATGTCAAATATGAAACATATTGGGTGAGACTGCCCATGATGTGTGTTCCCTAGAAGATTTGCATGAAGCAATGCCAGAAGTGATTCCTGGGACAACTGAATTGGGACCAACTGAGTTATGGGACCACACTGTACCCCTGCAAACCTTTATAATTGACTATGTTTACTTCTCTTCTGTCATGTTCTCGTCATATATACTAAATAAAAGTGCAAGGGAGGCTACAATTAAGTCGACAGTAGCATAGAAGCAGAGAGCATCTGTATCTCTTTCCTGCCAGCCCCCAGTCATCCAGATTTGCTGCAATCCAAGAAGCTTGTTTCTCACGGCCAAAACATCCTAAACTATTTTGGATTTTGATCTCAACAAAGAATGGAAACACAAATTGTTCAGGGCTTGTTTCTTCTGGACCACAAAATGCTTTCCATTTTTCATGTACAAATCTTTCTAAACACTGCCCTTTGCTAGCCACATGGTGTTCAAGGCTGGCCTTGGGCCTTTCGCAAGCTTTTCTTTTGGTCTGGAGAAAAACACCCTGAAAGCACAATTTTTGATGGGCTTTCAGATAATAATAGCAATTTTGATCCAGACTTCCAGTGTCAACAGCTGGAGCTTCAGCGTTCTGCATTTACCCTCCCACAAACTACCATAACAGAAATTTATGACAACTGAGTCTGTTATGAAAAGACACGACTGAGTTATATAGCAACATGCCGTCACCATCTATCTTTATAATTCCAATGTTACCTTTATAGACGGGTTAATATTTTGGAATCTGTCTGGAAGAAACTGATTTTGAACAAATGTTTTATGCTCCTTCGGATAAACTCCTGCCACAATCAGATTTTAGAGACATAGCTTTCCTTTGGAAAGCAGGAGGAAGAGGAGAAATGTCTCAAAATATAAATTTGCTCCAAAATGAAAATCACAACAGAGAGATCTAGTTCCTAGTCACAGATTCTAAAATTAACAAACCACAGAAAGATTTAGAAGGAATCCAAAACCAAAAACTACCTTAGTTGTCCTTAGATGACCTTGTAATAGTGTGAAGATTAAAATATTTTTAGTGGAAAACAATATTGTGAAACTATAGTTATAAGGATTTTCTGCTTGACAAATTTGAGAGACAACAATGTTATGCAATATGGTAATCTTACTCCTAATTATTTAAATAGATAGGAGTATTTCCCTTCATTCCATCACACATATATTTATAAAAATCCATAGTTACAGCCATCTCCTATTTGTATTTCCAAGCACAATAAAATTGCATACAAAGCATAAGGTAAAAAGCAAGCCAGCATAAATATTTAAACAGACCAGTAGAACACTTTTTTTAATTTTAAAAAAAGATTTTTTTCCCCCAAAGATAAGGAAAGATATCAAAGCTTATTCAATACTACAAAAACTTCCCCAATACTAACATTAACTGTTTTATCAGTTTATCTGGCTGTTCTGTTAGAATATGAAATAGTAATAGGACTTAAATTTTAAAAAAAACATTTCATTTAACACTAGTTTGAGCAGTGACACAAACAAAACCCCCAAAATACACTCTACGCAGAATTCCTATTCCACACAAATGTTACTAACGAAGATACAACCAAGACATACACAAAACAGCTACACACAAACTAGCTTACATTCATGCCTAGGGAGATGAGAAAATAGTTACTGAAAAACCAAGATTACACAGAATTATGTTCATGGCTCCAAAAAATTGGACGCTCAAGTAGAGAAGAAACATTTCTAAAGTTGTTTTAACTTTACTTTTTTAAAGACGTTTTTAAACCTTGGGCCACAGGGAGGTTGGCAAATCAAGCAGGAGGCTTGGTGATATTGAATTCCTTTCCAATTCATGTCAATAAGTTATCAAGCTGACCCTAACCTTAAAATACATTTTAAATTGGATCACTGCTGCTTGATTGTGTGGGAAATTGCCCTGGCTGAAACTTTAACACAACAAAGAGTTTTTTAAAAAGGCACAATACAGTACAGGTTGAAGTAACAGTGGAAGTGAAAAAAGTGACTTACAACAATTTTTCACACTTATGACCTATGCAGCATCCCCAAGGTCATATAATTTACATTCGAAAGCTTGAGAACTGATTCATATTTAGGACGGTTGTAATGTCCCAGGATCATGTGATCCCCTTTTACGACCTCTGACAAGCAAAATCAATGGGGAAGCCAGATTCACTTAACAATCATGTTACTAACTTAGCAACTGTAATGATTCACTCAACAAATGCGGCATGAAAAAAATTGTAAAATGGGGGAAAAAAAACTCACTTAACAAATGTGACACTTAGCAACATAAATTTTGGGCTCAGCTGGGATTGTAAGTTGAGGACTACCTGTATTGGAAGTGAACAAAACCGAGGTTTGAGTTTTCTGACCTCAAAATGTCCCTTACTGGATATATTCCAATCCCACAAAAACAAACTGAAATTCAGGTAATTCTCAACTCACAACCATTTGCTTAGTGACCGTTTTTCACACTTATGACCATTGCAGCCTCCCCCGTGGTCAAGCGATCAAAATAAAGGGCACTTGGCAACTGTGATGTATTTATGACAGTTGCAGTGTGCCTGAGTCATGTGATCTCCTTCTGGGACCTTCTAATGAGCAAAGTCTAAAATGGTATAGGGTTTCCTGCCTAAGCAGGGGGTTGGACTAGAAGATCTCCAAGGTCCCTTCCAACTCTGTTATTCTAAAGTCAATGGGGAAGCTGGATTCACTTACCAGGTTACTAATTTAACAATTGCAGTGATTTACTTAATACATGGGGCAAGAAAGGTCATAAAATGGAGCAAAAACTCCATTAACTATTGTCTTGCTAAACAACCAAAATTTTGGGTTGAACTGTGATCTTAAATAGAGAACTATGGTTACCTGTATTAAAGAAGGAATGTTTCAGCGTAGAAATGTTTTAGCCTCAGCGAAAAAAAAAATAGTAGAGTAATGCGTAGGTGCCCACATACCATCTTGTTTTGGGAAGATGGAAAGTGAAGTTATTTTAGCTAGGGCTGGATTAATGAATAAGCTAAAAAATATCTTAGTAGCCCAGAGCTTCTACTGGCATAACACAGCCCTAGGGCAGACTACATCTTTTCCATAAAAACTTACCAGTTCAATGGACATCCCTCAACAGAATGGTCTAGTAATCCTAACCATTTTTGCTGTGTGCGAGTACCTTTGACAGTTATTGGTGCTGATGGGGTGAATTACTAAAACATTAAGGACCTTGGTTTCAGAAGATATAACTCCATATAAATACAGATTGAGGAAGACTAAATTAGTTCAGGGTTATATGCGGAAAGGTTATCAAAAGAGATAATTTGTTTTTAGAAACGGCTGGAAAGTTTCGTGTTTAATTATGCCATAATTATTTCTTAATTTGCAGCTTACAAACTTTTAAAGCTTAGAATATTTAAGAAATCTTCAATCTCTGTGCGTTTCTTTTTAAAAAGAATGGGGAACTTGAGATTAACTGTATTCTTCACCCTACCAAATAATTTTAAAATAATAGCTTGAAGGAATGCAAATCTAATGCATTCAACAAAAGTTTTCAAGAAAGCAGAATTCAATCTGAAGGCATTTTGTCAACATCAGAAAAAGCTGCATGGTAATGCTTTCGCAATCTCCATTTCTTTTGTTGTTGATTTTTCTCACAAACAATTCCACATCTTGTCATTACAGAAAGGAGAGGAAATACTGAAGATGTCACAAATCCAGCAATAGAATTGTTCACAATCGAACAAAAAATTAAATGAAATTTTCTCAGCAAACAAATACATTGGCAGAAGAATTGTGTCCAACAATCTAAGCTGTACCTACAGTGAGGCAAATATGGCATTGTTTTAGTGATACAGACACACAGGGAACAAAAAATAAGTAAGCCTGTGCATTAAAGTCATGCTTTAATTAATAAATTTAGGCTGTACATTTGGTAATGTTTACCATCAAAAGTAAGAGGGATCTAGGAGTCCTAATGTGGATAATCACTTAAATAGGAGCCAGCCATGTGCAGCCGCCGCCAAAAAAGCCAATGCAATCCTAGACGTGATCAACAGAGGGACAGAATCAAGATCACAGTGAAGTGCTAGTGCCACTTTATAATGCCTCGGTAAGGCCACACTTGGAATACTGCATCCAGTTTTGGACGCCATTATATAAAAGATATTGAGATTCCAGAAAGAGTACAGAGAAGAGCAACAAAGATGTTTAGGGGACCAGAAGCTAAAACATATGAAGAGCAGTTGCAGTAACTGGGTATGTCTGGTTTAATGAAAAGAAGGACTAGGGGAGACATGATAGCAGTGCTCCGATATCTCAGGGGCTGCCACAAAGAAGAGAGAGTCAAGCTATTCTCCAAAGCATCTGAGGGCAGGACAAGAAGCAATGGGTGGAAGGAAATGAATCAAGGAGAGACCCAAAATAGAATTAAGAAGAAATTTCCTGACAATTAGAACAGTTAATGTGTGGAACAACTTGGCCCCAGAAGTTATGTTTGCTCCATCACTGGAAGCTTTTAAGAGGGTGAAACAGCCATTTGTCTGGAATGGTATAGAATCTCCTGCTTGAGCAAAGGGGTTAGACTAGAAGACCTCCAAGGTCCCTTCCAACTCTGTTATTCTGTATTTTAATATCCAATTTAAAAGTTCACCAATGAGTACGACCATAAAAGCCCAAATGTGTTAATTACTACAACAAAGAAGATCAACAGTCCTAATAAAGTTCCATCTGTTGAATTTCAGAACTATGTTGTGACCTAAACAAAACACAAATAACAGATTTTAAAGAAGGCTTGCATATTTTTCTTGATCCCTTCATCCTTACACCGCCTGTTTCTTGGGTAAAAAGGGACAATTGTTTCAAAAGTCAAGGGGGGGCCTTCCACTTCTCCAGCCAAAATTAACCCCTAAACCCATTTTCTCATTTTAATTTCCTTTTCAATGTTCACTCAAATTAAGAGAAAAGCTTGAATTCTACCAAACAACTACCCTACCTTATTGTTTCCAAGGCTTACTTAGAAGTAGAGACCAATTAACAATCAGGAAATTCACTCCACAAGAAATACTAGTTTCAATTTTGCAGAATCATCTACTTCAGATATAAGCAACATGTGAACTATTTTTTAACGTTTGATTCACCTGTACAGGATAGCAGTTCAACACCTGGAACACACTTTCCCTTTGTTGCCCTCTAGATCAGTGTTTCCCAACCTTGGAAACTTTAAGACCTGTGGACTTCAACCTCCAGACCCTTCTTTCTTTCTTTCTTTCTTTCTTTCTTTCTTTCTTTCTTTCTTTC
>BLBF01000080.1:2714711-2740204 GCA_015471245.1 Laticauda colubrina | reverse complement strand
AATAGAAATGGGGTAATAAATTAACAAATAAAAATAAAAAGGGACCCCGAAAAGGGGAGCAGAGAATAGGGCCGCATATAGAAATGGGATAATAAACAAAATAAAAGTAAAAAGTGACCCCAGGAAAACGAGGGGGGGGGAATACAGAGGAAAATTGCTCTCCCCACCGAAAATTTAACTTATTCTGCCTCTTCTTTTATAAAGGGGGGACGGTTTTAACCGGGCAGCCGCCGGCAAAGCCCCCTTTCTAGGCCCCATACCGTCTCAGCGCTGGGGAGCATGGGGCGTGTAGTCCGCGTGAGGGGAAAGTTCGGGAGCCCACCCCCTACCCCCTTCCTTCCCTTCCCCTCACGAAGAGGGGCAGGGGTCCCTAAAAGTCTCCCTCAGGGGGTCACGGGCCCGCCTCCTCCTCCTCCCCCCGCGAGAGGACGCCATTCTGAGGGGACGAAAAGAAACGGGGGGCGCTGAGGCGCTTCTGAAGCCCCCCACCCCCATCCACCCACCCCGCTCGCCCACCGCCCTGAGAGAAAACGGACGACCCCACACACACACTTCGCCACCCACGCGCGGGCCCGCGAACAAACCCCCCCCCCGCGACCACCACCACGCCGAGGACGCGCGCGCTTGTTACCTGCCCAACGTGCTCACAAAGCGGCGGCGGCGGCACTGGCGGCGGCGGCAGCGGCGGCGCCCCCCCCCCCCACAGTCACGTGACTTTCCTCCTCCTCCTCCTCCTCCTCCCGCTCGTCTCCTCCCCTCCGCAACGCGCGCGCGGCACGTGACCAAGCCGGAGGGAGGCGCGTTGACCGTCTTGGCCCGTCCCTCAGCCCGCGTCGGCGCTTGCGCAGCAGGCCCCTCCGCCTCGCGCGCTCTCTTCTCAGTATTCTTCTCTGAAGGTTCCCTGCTCCGCGTCTTCAGTCACGTGATCATGACAGGGGCGGCGGAGGAATAGGAATAGGAAGAGGAAAAAAGGGAGGGGTAGGCGGGGGGGGAGGGATTCCGAAGGAAGTCTCTCGCTCCGGGACTGCCCTACTTAACTGATCGATTTACTAGCGAATGGGGAGAGGGGGAGGGAGGAGCCGAGTGACGTCCCAGCACGTGACCTCTCTGGCCAAAATAAAAAGGCGGGATCGGCGGTTCTCTGCCTGAGGAGAAAGTGATGGTGTGGAATTCTTTGTTTTATTGTTTTAAGAGGTATGTTATCCTGTAGCATAATTTGTTTCATTCGGTAAATTTATATAGTTTCCTGTCGCTTGGGTGACTTTGAACCGGGTGCAAAGTTAAAAAGCAAAAAAAAAATTTTTTAACAAAATAACCGAAAATTCCATTAAAAGACCCCAAAAATATATAAGTACACATACAAACACAGATAAATTATGAATAAAATGTAAATGTGTATGTGAATACAGCCAATAGCAATCACCCAGCCCAACCGGCCTCACAGGGTTGTTGTGTTGAAAATAGAGGAAGGACTTCTTAGAAATGTTCACTGCCTTGAGTTATGATAATTTGCTTAATGGCAGTGATTCGCTGAACAAAAAAAAGATACAATTGGGTGCAACTCACTTAATGACCACTTTTGCTGAGCAATGGAAATTCTGGTCCCAATTGCCATCGTAAGTAGAGAACAACCTGAACACACATGGAAACTAAAACAGTTGAATGCATGGTTGTATAGGGAGTCTTGCACAACAAACAGACAAAATAGCCTAGAATTCCACAATCTGAGGACATCTTAGGAAAAAGATAAGAAACCAAAAAAAAATGGAGACAAATTCTTTGTGTGTCTAATCACACTTGGCCACTAAAGTATTCAATCAATCAATCAATCAATCAAAAATTCAGTACAGTGTTGTTGTTTTTTTCAAGAGGTAGCTGGACTTTTTGGTTTTTCTTTGAAGACGTTTTGCTTCTCATCCAAGGAGCTTCTTCAGCTCTGAATGAAGAAAAGCAAAGCTGAAGAAGCTTCTTGGATGAGAAGCAAAACGTCTTCAAAAAAAATCCCAGAAAGTCCAGCTGCCTCTTGGAAAAATAAAAAAGCACCTTTGAGACAACCATGACTTAGATGAATGAGAATCTCCATAGACATTCAATACAGTGACTGAAGGAGAGATCTTTCCTGGGACTGTTAAATCGAGAACATTCTCCATAGAAAGTATTTTCTCTGCCATGAAGACAGTTTCTCCAGTCCATGAAACCTCCAGATCCAAAAGTTTGGAGCTCCAAAGAGTGGCACATTGGGCCCTGCACAACAAAATGCAATTCAGTGGTGAGAAAAGCAACATTTACTTAGGCAAGAAAAGCCAAATGCAAAGGGATAAAATAGGAGGTGCCGATAAAGGAGAACATTTATAGACCAGGGTTGAAATGAGGGGTCCTCCGTGCTCTCTTGAGCTTGGTGGTTTTCTTGCAGACATTTCATGACCCAACTAGGTAACCTCATCAGTGCCAGAAGGGGGGTGAAGTTTATGGAGAAGAAGAGGAAGGGGAAGAATGGGCTCTGGGGTCCTTGGTGCTCTCTGAGCTTGTTTTCTTGCAGACATTTCATGACTCTAACTAGGTAACAGCATCAGTGCCTAGTAGGGTAATAAAACATCTACAAGAAAACTGACAAGCTCAGAGAGCACGAAAGACCTCAACAGTCTTCTAGTACTGATGGTGTTACCTAGTTAAGGTAATGAAATGTCTGCAAGAAAACCAGCAACTTCAGAGAATACTGAGGACCCCTTATATTAAGACGGGTGTTAAATTCGATTTCATTGAGGGCCGCATCAGGGTTATATTTGACCTCGGGGGCCGGGGTGGACATGGTCAGGGTGGGCATGGCCAGCATGACGTCCCTTGTGTTGGGGGTGCCTGTCGTGGCCCGAGGCCTTCCAGCAAAAATGAGCCCCAAGCTCCATTTTTGGCTGCAACAGTCTCCTGCAACCTCCTGCCAGAGAAAACGGAGCTCAGAAGGGTCGTTGCGAGCTCCGACTTTGCTGGCAGAGGCACCATGGGCCAGTTCTTTGTTATTTTCAGGGTGGTCCTACAGGCCAGCTCCAGCTCCCAGGCTTTGAGTTTGGCACCCCTGGATTAGGAGATACCTGGCTCAACAGTAACAATTTCAAGACAGAACTTGGAATCTTAGTGGACCACCACTTAAAGCCCCTGTCACACTGCACCAACGGATGGAAAGAGGATGTAAAACAGAGAGAAACACTTGCCATCCGTTGATTAACGCGATGCATCCGTTCTGTACTCACTGCATACGTTTTGCTTCCTCTCTATCCGTCCAGCATCCGTTTATTGACGTTTCATCCGCTCAGAAAGTTTTAAGTTGCTCAAAACTTTTGAGCGGAAAATGTATCCAATTCGTCCGTTCTGCATCCGCTACGCATCCGCTAGGCATCCGTTCTGCATCCATTACGCATCCACTATATCCGCTAGGCATCCGCGCAACTCCATCCGCTCCAGCGGTAAACGGACGCATGGAGGAAGCGGAACAGACTCGGAACAGACACGGAACGGATGCCTAGCGGATGCAGCAAGGAAACAAAGCATGTAAAACGGAAAAAACGTTCGCAGAGGGGACCTATCTCGGATATTAAGGATGTCTAGAGGATGCCTAGAGGATGCAAAGGGACACATAGGGGAAAACCTATACTGCCTATAAAAAGGGGGAGCAACTCATCTGGATCTCACTTTCAGAACAACAGCCCTGTGGTGCAGACCTCTGCAGCCTTCATCTGACTCTTCCTCTTCCACAGCATCCAGTCATGTCCACCGTGGATCGTAACAAAGTCCTTTTGGCAGCCACCATCCTTCTGCAACAGTGCGAAGCCATCTCCAGGCTCTGTGAACTCTACTACGGGAAGAAAATGAGGCGGCCAAGAAGCGTCTGGGTACGAAGATGGTTCGCCAGAAGAGCAGAGGACGGACTGTACAACAAGCTAAGGGTGGAGCTCAGGAACGAAGACACTCGTGCATTCCAGAACTTCATGAGGATGCCTCCAGCCATGTTTGACGAAGTTGTGCAGCGGCTGACACCCAGCTTGACCAAGGCAGACACCAACTTCCGGCCCAGCCTGGACCCTGGGCTCAAGGTGGCACTCTGCGCCACCTGGCCTCAGGGACCACCTACAGGAGCATGCAGTACGGCTGGAGGGTGCCACATAACACCATCAGCATTGTGGTCAGAGAAGTGGTGCAGGCCATCATCGAAGAATACCTGCAGGAGCTCCTCCAGTGCCCCTCCACTGAAGAAGGATGGAAGAAAGTTGCAGAGCAGTGGTATCAGAGGTGGAAATTTCCCCACACTGTTGGAGCCATAGATGGGAAGCACGTGGCCTGCAAAGCTCCAGCCAACTCAGGGTCCTCTTATCACAACTACAAGGGCTTCTTCAGCATCGTCCTCTTCGCCATGGTCGATGCTGACTACAAGTTCATGTACATCGATGCTTCAGACAACGGCTCATCTTCAGATGCCCAGGTTTACGCCAGTCACCTCAAGGAGGGGCTGGAACGCCACCTCATCATGGGCTTCCCAGATCCAGACCCCCTGCCCAACGACACGCAAGATGTGCCCTACTTCATCGTGGGGGATGACGCCTTCTCCCTCACAACCTACCTCATGAAGCCCTACACCTCCAGACTCCTCACCCGTGAAGAGAGGATCTTCAACTACAGGCTGTCCAGGGCAAGGCAGGTGGTGGAGAACGCCTTTGGCATCCTGGCCAACAGGTTCCAGGTACTTCTCACCACCATGCAGCATCGCCCAGAGACCGTGAGGAGGATTGTGGAAGCTTGCTGCATCCTGCACAATCTCATGCGCACCCGCTACCCAGTCTTGCAGAACAGGCTCGTGGACCTCCAGCAAGGCAATGGGGACATGGAGCCTGGGGAATGGAGGCAAGGGTGAAACCAGATAGACACTGAGGATGTGCAAGGCCCCAACAGAGCCTCACATGAAGGGAAGAAGCAGCGCAACCTCCTGAGACACTGGTGCAACTCCCCAGCTGGAGCAGTGGAGTGGCAAGACAGGATGATAGATGATTAATGGATGCTTCCTTCAGCCTGTCTCATCACACGGATGAGATTCGGCCATGTTTGTTGGGTGGGCCTTTAATAAAGGCATTTAATAAAGAGTTGTGTTCATGTTGACATGTGTGGATGATTGATTACATTATTATTGATAATAAAGGGCCATAGGTGTGGCACCTGGGAGGGTGGACCATCCAGTCCCACGATGCTTGCACTGGAGGTTTATCTATCCCAGAGCTATTACCCATCCCAAAGGTATCCCTGCCCATCCCACAGCTATTACCCATCCCAAAGGTATCCCTGGCCACACCACTGCTATCTCAACCCATCCCACAAGCATGCAAAGGCTTAAACCATTTCTAAAAGTTTCCACCAAGACTTTATTAAAAAAAAGAAATGAAGCAAGTGTGTGAATCAAAGATAGACTTTATTAACAAGAAGCTATAAAACAAAAATAAGTCTCTGGCACTCCTCTTGGTCGCTCAGTCTCAGGGGTGAAGGGTCCAGGTGCTGTGGAGGTGGCTGGTGCTGGAGTGCTTGTCTGATCCCCCGCATCATCAGCTCCTCCAGAAGCAGAAGCAGCAGAAGCGCCAGCCCCAAAAGAGCGAGCCCGTGCTGCAGAAGCCCCAGCAGAACCAGAGTGAGGGCCAGGGGGCAGGATGGTAGCCCTGTCCCTCTTGCAAGGGCTGGCAGCAGATGGCTGAGGCTTTCTGTTCTTCCCCATGGTTGTGGGGTTGCTGGCTGGCAGGGAGGCTGGCAGGAACCAAGGCTGGCAGGAAGGCAGGCAGGCAGGCACCAAGGCTGGCAGGAAGGCAGGCACCAAGGCTGGCAGGAAGGCTGGCTTGCAGGCAGGCACCAAGACTGACAGGAAGGCTGGCAGGCAGGCACCAAGGCTGGCAGGCAGGCATGAACCAAGGCTGGGAGGAATGCATGTACCAAGGCTGGCAGGCAGACATGAACCAAGGCTGGCAGGAAGGCAGGCACCAAGGCTGGCAGGCAGACTGGCTGGCAGCAAGGCTGGCAGGCAGGCAGACAGCAAGGCTAGCAGGGAGGCTGGCAGCAAGACTTGCAGGCAGGGCAGGCAAGGCTGTCAATCCGTCCGGCAGCAGGTCTTTCCTCTGAATGGTGACCTGCTTCCGAGCTGCTTCCCTTATATCCGTGGGGCTTATGCAATGCATCCTCCCCGCATGCGCAATTAACGCCAGGTATCCGTTAGGCTTCCACTGTGCATCCGCGAGGCTTCCGCTCTGCATCCGCTGCATCCGCTTCATCCGCTGTGCATCCGCTCTGCATCCGCTGTATCCGTTCCGCATCCGCTTTGCTGAGGTCCCCCGGAAGCCTTGCGGATGTGCCATCCGCTCTCATCTGCTTCCATCCGCTAGGCTTCCGTTCTGCATCCGCTTTCCATCTGCCCTGCGTCCTCCCCGCGTCCGTTCCTTTCCGTGTTATCCGCTCCGGTTATGCAAATTTTCGCCCCTTCTGAGAGCGGATATCAACGGATGGAACATTTTTCTCGTCCGTTGTGTCCTTTTTACTAACGTTTTGCATCCGTTGGGCAGTGTGACAGGGCCTTAAGTTATGGTTAAGTAGCTCTTCAGTCACCTGAACCGTGAGATGGATGGCAAATAAATTGGATGGATAAATGATTGGATTGATGGAGCGAGCAAGCAGTGGAAAGTCAACACAGTCCTAGGCTGCATGAACAGAGGAAAAGCATCAAGATTACATGAAGACTTTATAATATCTTGGTAACACTACACTTATAATATTATATCCAATTTTGGTTGCCACGGTATAGAAAAGACATTGAGACTCTAGAAAGAGTGCAGAGGAGACCCACAAAATTGAATAAGGGAGCTGGAGGCTAAAACATGAAAAACAGTTGCAGGACTTGGGTATGTCTTATTCAATGTAAAGAACTAGGGATGACATGATAGCAGTTTTCCAATATTTGAGGGGCTGCCCCAAAGAAGAGGGGATTAACCTATTCTCCAAAGCCCCTGAAGGCAGGACAAGAAGCAATGGATGGAAACTAATGAAGGAGAGACGCAACCTAGAACTAAAGAGAAACTTCCTATCAGTGAGTACATTCATCAGTGGAACAAATTGCCAGCAGAAGTTGTGAGGGCTCCATCACTGGAAGTTTTTAAAAAGAGATGGGACAACCATTTGTCCAGGATGGTATAGATCTGTTGCTTGAGCAGGGGGTTGGACTAGAAGACCTCCAAGGTACCTTCCAGCCTTAGAATCCTGATTCTAATTCACTGATGGGGATTTGGTAGCCCCAGCTTTGTTTCCAGGCAGGGATAATTACAGATCTCAACATTTTTGCAAAGCTTAATCTGTTCAGCACTAACTATGGTTATTAGAGAGCTCTAATGGTCATGCAGCATTGCTCTTCTAATGAAGATTGCCTGTTGGCATCAAATAACTAGCCAGAGGGGGAAACCCCACAAGAATACACTTCATTCTGATAAATACAACTGGAATAACTTTTCATGCCAAAACTTATTTGTGTTCTTATTTATTTAAAGCATTTCTGTAACTGCCTATCTTTGAACCAACTTCCACTTATGAAACACGGTGGAACTTTTACAGGGAGAGGTTTAGGGTGTGTATGGAATGTAATCCAGTTCTCAAAGAGTTTATGAACTAAATTTCTTTTTTTTTTTCAGGAAGATCTCTACATTCCTCACACTGATGTTACTTAGTTGGCTAAAGGAGCTATCAAGCTCAGAGAGCACCAATAAATCCCCTGGTGTTCTCTAAGCTTGGTGTTTTTTTCAAATATTTTATTACTTGACTCGATAACATTATCACTTCCTAGTTGGGTAATACAGATTTGTACCAGATTAACAGAGTTGGAAGGGACCTTGTAAGTCATCTAGTCCAACCCCCCACCCAAGCAGACTCTACACCATTTTTGACAGATGGCAATCCAGTCTCTTCTTAAAAACCTGCAGTGATGAGCTGCCACAACTTCTGAAAGCAAGCTATCCCATGGGTTGATTGTTCTCACGGTCAGAAAATTTCTTTATTTCCAGGTTGAATCTCTCCTTGTTCAGTTTCCATCCATTATTCCTTGTCTGGCCATCAGCTGTCTTGGAAAACAACTTGATGCCCTCCTCCTCTCTGTGGCAGTCCCTCAAATATTAGAAGACTGCTATCTCCCCTGGTCCTTCTCTTCACTAGACTAGCCATGCCCAGTTACTGCAACTGTTCTTGGTATGTTTTAGCCTCCAGACCACTAATCACCTTGGTTACTCTTCTCTGCACTCTTTGTAGAGTCTCTATATTTTTTATAGTGTGGTGGCCAAAATTGGATATAGTAAAAAATATAAAAAATATCTACAAGAAAACTACTAAATTGAGACAGCAATTTAGACCTCAGAGTCCTTCTCCACAAACCCCTCTCTTCTAGCACTGATGTCACATAGTTGTGTCATCAAATGTGTGCAAGAAAATAACCAAACTCAGAGAGCACCAAGGACCCCATAGCTCCCCCGCTCCTTCCTCCTCCTCTTCTCCCTTCTAGCATTGAAGATGTTACCTAGTTGGATTATGAAACATTGCATGAAAACCACCAAGCTCAGGAAGCATCAAGGACCCAACAATTCACCCCTGAACTACAAATATTTTCTACTGAAACATCTTACACTTTATTTCATATCTGGCAATGTGTAAGAAAACACTCCTGACTTTTGCAGCTGGCCATTTGCCTCACCCCTCAGGCAAATTCACCTGAGTGTAGGATAAACTCCAGCTCAGAAAGAAGACACTTCAACAGTATCTCCTTCATTAAGCGACACTCTAGAAATCCAGTTGAAAACAAAATCCTCCTTTTAACTATATTCTTAAAAGGATTAAAAACATATGCAAAATACTATTTTTAAATGCAGTCACATCCTGAGCATCCATAATTCAGTGCCTGAATTGTGTAAAGATTCTTCTTCCTTTCCGCCAAACTCTGTTGACTTTGAATGTCAGAGTAGCTTTTTCTGGTTATTTTTCCAAAGTTGTTAAGCGAATCATGTGGTCATTAAACAAATCTGGCTTCCCTCATTGACTTTGCTCGTCACAAGCTGTCTGGGGCAATCACAAATGATGAACGCTGCAACCATCATAAACATGAGTCAGTGGCCAAACACCTGAATTTTGATCACGTGGACACAGGGATGTTTCAACAGACCCCGAGTATGAAGAACGACCATAACTTTTTTCAGTGCCATTGTAACTTCACTAAACAAATAGTTGAAAGTCAGGAACTACCTGTACGTTTTTGATTTTCTTTCAGATCTCAGAGTAAAGGTGTGTGTTTGTCTACTAGTGGACTTTGTACGAAGGCAAACACCCAAGCTACATCAGCTGCTGAAGTACAGGTAGTCCTTGATTTATAATGGATCTTAAAATTTCTGTTACTAAGTGAAACATTTGAATTTGTTCCCCATTTTACAACCGATCTTCTCACAGCGGGTTAATTGCATTGCTGCAGTTAAATGAGTAACACAGTTGTTAAGTGAATCTGGCTTTCCCTTGGACTTTTGTCAGCAGGTCACAAAAGGGGAATCACACTGCAACTGTCAAACATGAGCCAGTGGCCAAGGGTCTGAATTTTCATTGCGTGATCACAGGGACGGTGCCAAGGTTGTAACTGCGAAAAGCGGTCTTAAGTTCAACGCTGTTAACTTTGAATGGTCTCTAAATGAACTGCTGAAATTCAAGGACTGCCTATAGGAGCATAGCTCCACCCTCCATAAGAATTGGGTCCGTGTGTGTTTTGTTCCTATTTTAGAAGCCTGGACTAGAGGGCATGGCTGACCTGAGTTATGAGAACCGTAGCACCAAAGTTTTAGTTGAGTATTATGCTTATGGAACCAAAAGCAAATCATTCTTGTGATTAAACCTCATTCGTTGTTGTGTGACCAGAAGCACACAATTGTCTGAGGTTTGCTTGTATCAGTGAGTTAATTCAACCTTCTAAAGGGTGGGTGTGTTAAACTATGCTTCATGTGAGATAGTCCTCGAACTGACAATCACCAGTGAGCCCAAAGTTTTTGTTGCTAAGCAAGACAGTGGTTCAGCAAGTTTTGCTCCATTTAAAGTAGAAAACAGAAAGAATGGAATAGAATTTAGAATAACAGAGTTGGAAGGGATCTTGGAGGTCTTCTAGTCCAACCCTCTACTTTGGCAGGAAACCCTACACCACTTCAGACAAATGGCTGTCCAATCTCTTCTTAAAAACTTCCAGTGTTGGAGCATTCACAACTTTTGGAGGCAAGGAGTTCCACTGGTTAATTGTTCTGTCAGGAAATTCCTCCTTAGTTCCAGGTTGCTTCTCTCCTTGATTAGTTTCCATCAGCTGCTTCTTGTCCTGCCCTCCGGGGCTTTGGAGAATAGCTTCATCTCCTCTTCTTTGGGGCATCCTGAGATATTGGAAGACTGCTATGTCATTTGCTTGTGGATTCCTATATGTCATGGCAAATCTGTGCGCCCCAAAGGAAAAAAAAATACTGCTCTTTCCGATTAGCTGAAGAGGAAAACCCCATTTCTGAAGATACCCGTCTGCAACTTCCCTTCTGCAATTTCTCCTCCTTTGGGGCATTCATAGTTGTTGTTTACTTTTAAAAAAATCTAGAAACACAATCTATATGAAGCTGTTTTTTTTAAAAAAAACACCAATCTAAAAGCTGAAAAGCAACTAGTTTCAAATGAAGATTATTTGAGATTGTGGATGCAAAACTGTTCGCAGAAGGTAGCTAATCGCCAAGTTTTTAAAAATAGACAAAAAAATATGTGTCTATGCAATGGTTTAGAAGCAGTTGTGAACTAGGTATGCGTTCAAGTACTTTTACGTGTGTGTGCGTGTGTGTGTGCATATGTGTGTGTAGATAGGTGGATGGAGAGAATGATATGGATACCATGTTTCCCCCAAAATAAGACCATCTTATTTTATTTTTTTTGCCATCAAAAAAGGCACTAGGTCTTATTTTCAGGGGATGTCATCCACTGAGTACCTCACTTGCGTGCATTGCCCCCAGCCTCTTTTTCGCTGTCAGAGGCCTTCAGGAACTTCTTCTTCTGAGGCCAGCAAGGCTTCCCTGAAGGCCTCTGCAGCCAATAAGAGAGCTCTGGATCGATCCAGAGCTTTGTTCTCAGCTCCAGAAGTCTTCAGGAAAAACTTGCCAGCCGCAGAAGAAATGGGTTGGCAAGCAGGTGTCGGGGGGGTGCGAGGCCTGGCTACAACTGTCCAAAGGTAAGTAATAGGGCAGCTCCAACCCATCCCTAGCTTAATTTTTACCCGTCATTCTGGAGTGGGCAGGATCTTAATTAGGGCTTTGGGGGGGGGGGGTAGGGCTTAAACTGGATGCACATATAAAAAATAAAGCTAAGACTTACTTTAAGGGTAGGTCCTATTTTGGGGGAAACGGTATAGATATATACAGTAGATATATAGATACACACACACACCACACACATATGTAAACTTAACAGAATGTTGAAGTTGTGTTCCTGGTTCTCAGTGGTTGTCTTTAATGTCTCTCTTGAATTAACATGGTAGACTTTATAAATTAAAAAACGACAATGGAGGTCCCTCATTGGCTCAGCGCCGAAAACGGCATCCTTATAAAACCTGCACTTCTTAAAGATTGACCCAGAGTTTAGGGGCAGGGCAGACCTAACTTTGTGGATTAGGTAGAAGGGTCTGCGGTATAAATACATGTTGATTTTTAATTAGATCATTTTTATTCCAGGAAAGGTGACCGACAAAAATACCTGCACATACATGTACACAAACATGTGTGCGCATGCGCACACAGCCCCTGGGCTTTCATAGAAAGCTTGGCAGCAGCTGATCATATCAAGGAATCCTACCTTCCAGCGAAGTAAGAGAAGAAAAATGAGACTTATGGTCGGTCAGTCGGTTGGTCTGAGCTTGGGGCCAAAGACGCCACTGTTTTTAGGAAATGCAATAAAAAGGGTGCCAATCCTCACTCTATCATAGAAAGATCAAAGCAGGTCAACAACCACAACAACCACAACAACCCAAAAGAAATTAAAAAAAAAAACATCCCATTTTTAAAAATGTACAAAAACTTCTGGGAGACTCGACGGTTTCCCCTCCTTTAAAAAAAAAAATGTGTGTGTGTTTTTAAACCCCGAGTGGCATCAAAACCAGAAGACAGGAAGGTCCACAAATCCTTTTGTTTTTAAAAAAGGAGAGGAAATGAAGGCGAGGGAGGGAGAGGAGGAGGAGGAGGAGGAGGAGAAGAAAGTCACGCTTTCCCGAGGCTTTTCTTTTTCAGGGGGGGGGAAAAGCATCATTAGCTCCAGAGGCCAGCGTAATTCCCGTGGAGTCCGGAAGGGAGAGGGCCTCCTGCCACGAAAAGCTTCGTGCCCGACGAGTCGTAGCAGTGCGTGTAAACCGCGTTCGGGAAGAAACTGATGTCCGAAAAGTAATTCCTCCAGGTTTCATCATGATTCTGTCAAAAAAGGAAGCGGACGTCAGTTAGCAATGCAACCCACTGCCTTCCCAAGAGCCAGTCTGTACGGGCAGTCCTCAGCTTACGGCCCACAATTATTGAGCCCTTTTAGTGGCCACAGATACAGCCTCTCGCCAAGTTTGGCCCTGTTTTATGAGCTTTCCTGCCATCGTTAAGCGAACCACTGCAGGTTGTCAAGTTAGTCACATGGTCGTTAAGTGAATCTGGCTTCCCCTGTGGATGTGGCTTGATAGGTCGCAAGAGGGGATGACGTGAGCCCCAGGACACAACTATCATAAGTACGAGTCAATGGCTAAGCACCCACATTTTAATCATGTGTCAATGGGTTTGCTGCAATAGTTGTGTGAGAAATGTTCACTTTTTTTTGTTAGTGCCGTTACTTTGGTCATGAAACAAACTGTTGTAAGTTGAGGACTACCTGCATCTCCCTGGGACCAAGGAAGAAAGACAGGAGAAGCTAAACCAATTCCTGGTTTACCCCTCACTTGCACCAATTGTGTGTGGCAGCAGGAATCGACTGACCAGCTTGTTACCCAATGATGTCATGGGCTCAGAATGAGGGACTGGCCCGAAATGACAACACCCAGTTGGATTGCTTGCCTAAGGCGGGACTAGAACTCACCATCTCCTGGTGATTGGTCCAGATTCACCCAGTTAGCTTTCATGCCTACGGTGGGACTAGAACTCACCGTCTCCTAGTGATTGGCCCAAAATCACCCAGCCAGCTTTCATGTCTAAGGCAATACTAGGACTCACTATCTCTGGTGATTGGCCTAAGGTCACCCTATCAGTTTTCATGCTTAAGGCAAGACTAGAAGACTAGAACTCATTGTCTCCTGGTGATTAGCAGAGATCCACCCAGCCAGCTTTTATGAGTAAGCCAGGACTTGAACTCTCCATCTCCTGGTTTCTAGCTGGACCAAACTGGCTGTCACTGATTGAGTCATTGCTGGTGAAGTTTTGGAATCCATCCTGCCTCTGTTTCAGCTGACCAACCATCACTTCCACCTTGATAATGCAGACTGCCGAAGGACAAACCTACGCGCAGCACCTGGTTTCTAAGACTCTCCGTAGCGTGACGACCCCTCCTCCTGGCTTCACGGGGAGCCTACCTGAGTCTCCCAGTCTCCTCTTTCTGCACCTACTCACCAGCCAGCCTTTGCCGGTTGAGAGCTTGAGAATTTCACTTCCTGCCAATTTTGATCCGTAGAAATTCTGGGGCGGTTTCTCGTCCAGGAACCTCTGGGCTCGGATGTCGTAAAACAGCAAGGAGCCCTGCCCAGTCCCCACCGTGATGATGTGCTCGTAGAAGCTCACGGAGCGAATGCCTGTCGTGGAAGAGGGACGGAGGCATTAGGGGACACTGGCAACCAATCCCGGCCCTGCAGGTAAGTCCTTGACCTATGACCACAATTGAGCCCAAAACTCCCCTGGCTGCCTAAGCAGACAGTTGTTAAGTGAGTCTCACCAGGTTTTACCAGACTTAAGCAAATTGCTAAAGTCACATGAATGACGTGGTCATTAAATGAATCTGGTTTCCCCTCATTGACTCTGCTTGTCAGAAACTCCCCAAGGCTGCAAATGAGAATCCCCAGGATACTGCAACCATTGTAAGTACAGGGAAAGAAAAGGGAGGGAAGGGGAGATGGGAGGAGAAGGAAGGAATTTAGGAAAAGAAAAGAGAGAGTGAGAGAAGGAAGGAAGGAAGGAAGGAAGGAAGGAAGGAAGGAAGGAAGGAAGAAGGGAGGGAAGGAGGGAGGCTTTTGAGTTGGGGGAGGGGGGGAAGAGCTGGATCCCCACACATTTTTCATACCACACCCACGAATGTTCCCCGGAAGACATCCTTACCGCTTCCTCGCTCTCTGGAGCAGACAGACTTAACCTTGTGGGAAGGCTGTCGGGGGTCCAGGAGAGAGACATGGGCCTGAGACCCCACGGCATACACCGACCACTCCTGACCATAGGCCAAACACACATTTTCCCGACAGTAGGGTAGCTTGGTGGAGAGCAGCTGCAAAAGCCAGAAAGGGGGGGGAGAAACCTGGATGAACATTGGGGGACCCCACAAACCACTGAAAATCCAAAGGACATTTAAATAACCCAAATCAGAACCACTTCTGGATATATTTTATAGCTGGATGCCGTGGACACCCTCCATAGCAGAGATTTCACACAAGGTACGCAATCCGCCACACAACTGAGATGTAACCAGACCATGCAGGCTACTTTCCACAGACAAGAGTTGAGACTGACAGGCCTAAGCTTTGGCTTTTCAAACATGGCCACCTTTTTAAACTTCCTGGATTTCAATTCCCAGAATTCCCCAGACAGTAGCTGGCTGGGGAATTCTGGGAGCTGAAGTTAACAAATCTTAAAAGTTGTGAAGTTTAGAGACCCCCAGTAATAGACAAAGGATTGGCAATTAATTTTCCTGAGGGGCCACATGAAAAACTGGAACTCTTGTGGAGGGCCAAACCAATAGATCTGCAATAGAGGAAAAATTGGAGAGAAAAAAGTCACCTTCAAAATGAAAGCCATGCCATTGTGTTGTGTGCATGGTGTGTACATTTATTTACATTTGATTTTTAATTCCCAATTGATCTCACGCGGGCTAGACAGGGAGAGCCAAAGGGTCAGAGGTGACCCAGGGAACGTAAAACACCCAGGTCTATTGTTAGATCTCCTGCATGAGCAGGGGGCTGGACTAGAAGACCTCCAAGGTCCTTTCCAGCTCGATTCTGATTTTTTTCTGATTAATGGTATACCTAAATATTGGCACAAGTCACTATAACTTTCTACAGTAATTAAGTGACTGGTCATAACTCATAACAAGGAATACCTGTAACACAGACATGTGCATAACAGATCACAAACAATCCTTTGTTTAAAAAAGCACTGGATTTTAAATTGATGTCATGCATGTAACTTATGTCAACAAAAGGTTCCTTATTTTCTCCCTCGGAAACGTGTACAGAAAATTTCAATGGATGATGAAGCTTTACAACACAACAGAAATGTTTTTGAATGCACAACTCTGACCCAAAAATAATTTGGCCTGATTCCACTGTGCTGTCCTTATGCTTTCAAAAGAAGAAGAAGAAACCCAGAAAAAAAATTGTGAGTTCCCACAACAAAAGAGGATTGCATCCTAGATTAAGAAGCTGGAAAAGAGCTTGAATGCTCTTTGGAGCCTTCCAACCAAGTTGCCAAGAAATGCTAAGGTCACATGAGCCTCACAACCCCACCCCTCCAAAATGCATCCAAGGGTCAGCACAACCCAGCACAAAGCCAAGTTCTCCCTTACACCCAAACCAGGAAATTCTAGTTTTTAACCCGCTGTGTTCATAGATCTTGTGAGGAATATGAGTCTCCTAATAGGTATTTAGGTTAGAAATATGAAAACCAGGATAAACATTTTAGTACTATCTCTTTAAGGGAATGCAAGAGCATGCAATTGGGTGTGGTTTCTCAAATGGCCATAAGATGGAACTAGAAACCTGGTTTGTCTTAGTCTCAGAAGAGAGTGTATCTCTGTTTCCTTCTGTTGGAAAGTATTGCCATTTCTTCTAATTGACTGATATTACTGGAATTTAATGTAAGTCTGATACTGAACTGTTTTTGACACTGGAATTTGATATTTGGTCATATTTGGTCCCTGGATTGAAAACTGACTGATTTTACCTGTGAATGACTTTGGACTGCTTATTTTGGACTTTGCTTAAGCCTTTCTGGAAGTAAAAACCTATATTTACTGTACAGTGTATCTGTGTACTGTGTGTGTATTATTCAAACACTACTCTCTATATGTCTCCCTGTATGCGCTCATTCTCCTAATGGGTAATTACCTCAACACTGGTTATGGGCCCAGGCCATACCAGGTTCAGATAGCTGAGAGTTAGTGTGAATGCACTGTATACAGACAGCTGTTTACTGTTTAATTGTGGTTTACTATCCTGGTAAAGATGGCACAAGTCACTTCAACATGTCTATCACTGATAACCCGGTTGGATGGAACAAACTGTTTCCTGGTCTATGAAATGCAGTCTACTTCTGCGTATAGAAGGTTTATGGAATGTCGTTCAAGACTTACCAGATGTAAATGCTTGGGATCCAAATAATGAGGATGATGCCAAGAAACTTGCTGACTTTAAACAGAACAACGAACGAGCTCTTTGTATAATTGGACTGAGTGACCAGCAGCGAATCCATATTCATGGAGTAGAGTCTGCTGCCAAGTATTGGGAGAATTTGAAGATTTATATTCATGACAGTGTAGGTGCACACATACATCTTACACGTAAACTGTTTAGAGCACATCTTCTGAAAGGTGGAGATATGTTAGCTCATTTGAATTTCATGAAAAGAACTTTCCAAGAACTACATGAAAAAGAACTGATATTTTCAGAGCTGCATCAAGTTTACATCATTCTTTCCTCATTGGATGAAAGTTATGATGACTATGTATCTTCACTGGAAGTCCTGCCCAGAGATAAACTGACATTGACTGACATAACTGGAAGGTTGCTAGAGGAAGCAAGAAGACGGCTGGATAAAGACCAACTGAGGAAGGAACAACCACAAGAAGAGAATTTGTCTTCAACTGCCTATACTGTTAGGAAATGTTTTGCTTGTGGAGCAAGAGGACATATAGCTAAATTCTGTAAAAAGGGAAAACAACAGCATACTGATAAACACCAGAAGGCCAAGAAGAATGTTAGTTTAGCTATGTCTAACAATTCAATTGTAAACAATGATTTGTGGGTTGTTGATAGTGGAGCATCGCAATGCATTACTAAAGATAGAAAAAGGTTTGTAAAGATGTCCACGAGTAAACAACATGTATCATTGGCAAATGGATGGAAGATTAAAGCATCAGGTGAAGGTACTGCATATTGCTCTTGTATAAATGAACATTTAACTATGTTATATGTACCTAAACTGAAATTTAATTTGCTATCAGTAAGGGCTTTAGTTAATATTGGTTATGTAATAACCTTTAGGGGAGATAACTGTATAATAGAGAAAGAGGGTAAAAGTGTTACTGCTACATTAGAAAATGATTTATATGTTATACATGATGATCAGCTGAAGATGGCTAACTCAGTTTATAACAATGTTCAGTCACATGATGTATGTATACATTTTCTACATAGATGTCTAGGGCACATTAATTTCAAAATGCTCAAGCAAACTGTTGAATTGTCAGAGGGAGTAAAATTGAAATCCTGTAGCAAGTATTTACACTGTAATGCTCGTATTCAAGATAAGAGTAAGGTTACTCCTGCAAACAGACTGAAAGGGTTTAAGACCAAAGAACCTTTAGAGGTTGTGTTTGCTGACATAATTGGTCCTAAGAAACCAAGTTTAGGAGGTGCCTGCTATATTTTGAGTATTATGGACCATTACTCACAATATGGCTTCTGCTATTTTATGAAGAACAAAACAGAAGTATTCCAACATTTATTTAACTGGCTAAGGTTTGCTGAGAGAAAAATGAAAAGGAAAGTAACTGATTTCACTGATAATGGGACTGAATTTGTTAACAAAAGATTCCAAACTATGTTAAAACTGGCTGGCGTTGAGCATAAACGTTCTGCACCTTACAGACCACAACATAACTCTTTTACAGAACAAAGAGGGCAAACATTACAAGCCATGGCTCGTACTATGTTATCTGATTCAGGTTTACCTGAAACACTGTGGGGTGAAGCCATAATGTATAGTAACCATGTTTTGAACAATGTAAATACAACAACTGGAGAATTGCCATTCACTCATTGGCATGGCAGAAAACCAAATTTAAGTTATTTACACACATTTGGAGCTCCAGCATGGGTGCATATTCCCTCACAAGTAAGACTGAAAGGGCAACACAGAACTAAGAAATTATTTTTTGTGGGTTATGAGGCCAACCATAGAGCATTTAGATTCTGGGATCAAGGCACAGCTCATGTTTACTGTAGTGCTAGTGCAAAATTTCTTGAGCACGTTGGGTGGGATAAACTGGAACAGGAATCCAGCAATGATATTATTATTGACACCCAAATAGTCCCTAAAGATAAAATCAGAAAACCACAAATAGCCATTAAAGAGGAAGAACAGGAGGAAGTAGAAGAACAGGCACAGGAAGAAATAGAAGAACAGGAGCAGGTGGCACAGGGAAGTCCACCAGTAAGCCCTGTATTACCAAGATGTTCAAACCGAGTAACACGACCACCTGATATCAGGCTAGTATTGTATGCCAAGTGAATACAGTTCCAAGTAATTATAGTGAACTAAAACTGTATCTTGCTAAGGATCAGGCTGCTTGGCAGAAAGCAATGAATAAGGAACTGGAGTCATTAAAAAAATTGGATGTATAGGAAAATGTTAAGTTACCACTAGGTAAACATGCCATAGGATGTAAATGAATATATAAATTAAAGACTGGTGTAGATGGGACTGTTACCCATAAAGCCAGGTTAGTAGCACAAGGATTCAATCAGACAGCAAATGACTATGATGAGGTGTTTGCACCTAGTCTGAAGGCTACTACATTAAGGGCAGCATTAGTGTGGGCAGCTAAAGAGAAATATATTGTAAATCATTTGGATGTAGAGACAGCATATCTGCATGCACCGTTGCAACACACTATATATTTAAAGAAACCTTTAGGTATCAAAACTGATAATACTGATAATAATTATTGCTGGAAATTGAAAAAGAGTCTTTATGGTTTGAAGCAATCTGGATATGAGTGGAACCAATGTATAGTTAAAGAATCAATTAAAATAGGCTTTGTAGCTGGCATGGCTGATCCATGTTTGTTTAAAAGAGAAAGTGATGGTATGATTTCATTGTTACTATTATTTACTGATGACATTGCATTAATCACCAAAACGGAAAAAGAAGCTACTGAGATAATTTCACTATTGGAACATAAATTTAAGATAAAACAGTTAGAAGAAATAAAACATTATCTTGGTTTAAAGATAGACAGAACTAGGGAAGGATACAAGATCTCACAGGCAGATAAAATTAACCAATTACTAAGGTTTTAAAATGGAACTTTGTAAGCCTGCTTAGACACCAATGAGTCAGGAGTTTAGCCACAGTGATATTCAAAGTCCTATTTTTGATAAGAACATTTATCAGTCCTTGATTTACAGTTTATCTTATCTCAGTAATTGGTCAAGGCCAGATATTGCACACAGTGTTAATCAATTAGCTAGATTTAACGCTGAGCCAACTGAAAGGCACTGGCAAGCTGCTAAACATGTGTTAAGATATCTGAAACAGACAATGCATTATGCATTGTATTTGGAGCCAAAAGATGAGCTGAATTTGACTGCATATGCTGATGCAAGTTTTGCTACAGACACAAATACACGAAAATCTACATCGGGTACTGCTGTATTATTGGGAAAAGCATTGATTGGATGGAGATCTATTAGACAGAAATATCTAAGTTTGTCAACAATGGAGGCTGAATTCTCATGTTTGTCTTTACTATGTACAAATTTAGTTTTGTATAAACAATTATTAATTGATATGGGAATTAATGTAACAGATCCTATTGTTTATGAAGATACCCAATCAGCAATACAGATGGCTTCAAATATTGCTGTTAAAATAAGAATGAAACACACAGATTTAAGATATGTAAATGTGAGACAATATGTGCAAAGTAAAATGATTAAGCTAGAATACTATATGTCAGAAAACAATATAGCAGATCATTTTACAAAGGCCCAAGGCTCTATAAAACAAGGCTAGCTGTGAAGATTGTGGACTTAAAATGTAAGGTTGTATATATTTTCTTACCGAAAAGGGAAGAATGTCAGGAATATGAGTCTGCTAACAGGTATTTGGGTTAGAAATATATAAACCAGGATAAACATTTTAGTACTATCTCTTTAAGTGAATGCAAGAGCATGCAATTGGGTATGGTTTCTCAAATGGCCATAAGATGGAGCTAAAAACCTGGTTTGTTTTTGTCTTCGTCTCAGAAGAGAGTGTATCTCTGCTTCCTTCTGTTGGAAAATATTGCCATTTCTTCTAATTGACTGATATTACTGGAATTTAATGTAAGTCTGATACTGAACTGTTTTTGACACTGGAATTTGATATTTGGTCCCTGGATTGAAAACTGACTGATTTTACCTGTGAATGACTTTGGACTGCTTATTTTGGACTTTGTTTAAGCCTTCCTGGAAGTAAAAACCTACATTTACTGTACAGTATATCTGTGTACTGTGTGTGTATTATTCAAACACTACTCTCTATACGTTTCCCTGTATGTGCTCATTCTCCTAATGGGGAATTACCTCAACAGATCTAACAGAAGGTCCTTCTTGTCCACCTAAAGGCAAGACAAAAAGTGATGGATGGAAACTAATCCAGTAGAGAAACCACCTGGAATAAGGAGGAATTTCTTGACAGCAAGAAGAATTCACCAGTGGAACAGCTTTCCTCTCGAAGTTGTGGGTGCTCCAACACTGGAAATTTGTAAGAAATTGGATAACCATTTGTCTGAAATGGTATAGGGTCTCCTGCTTGAGCAGGGGGTTAGACTAGAAGACCTCCAAGGTCCCTTCCAACTCTTGCTCTACTTATTATTCTATTCTATTCTATTCCTTATTCTATTCTATTTTCTAGTCTATATTATTTGTATTCTGCATTCTATTCTGTTCTATTCTCCTATTCTATTTTTTGTATTATATTCTGCATTCTATTTTCTATTCTCTTGTTTCTCTTCTCGTGTTTCTATTTTTATTGTATTCTCATCTCTTCTATTTTCTATTCTACTTATTCTTCTCTTATTCTTATTCTTATTCTATTCTCTATTCTATTCTATTTTCTATTCTGTATTCTATTCTATTCCCTATTCTATTCTTATTCTCTATTCCATTATCCTCTTGTATTCTATGAACTTCTGTGGGCAGATGGGAAGGGAGTTACCTTGGACAGCATGTGTTCTGCTTTCCAGAGGTGGAAATATCCATCCAGAGAAACAGCTCCCAGCTCCTGGAAGAGAAAAAATATTAACTGTTCAGCCAACTGGGACGTGAAATTTTCCACTTGCACCCCTTAATAATTAGCCATTTTGATTTTTTTCTGAAAACAGAGGCTGAATTTACAGGCACGTGGTCCTCAACTTACGATCACAATTGAGCCATTGCTTCGTGAGACAGTTGTTCAGTAAGCTTTGCTCCCATTTTTTGACTCTCATCACAGTTAAGTCGCTGTGACTGTTAAATTTAGTCACACGGTCGTTAAGTAAATCTGGCTTCCCCACTGACTTTGTCAGAAGATCATCAAAGGAGATCCCATGACCCGGGACCCTGCGACTGTCATAAATGTGAACCCGTTGCCAAGCGTCCAAATTTTGATCACGTGACGAAAAAGTGGGAAAAGCAGCTTTCTTCCAGTGCCATTGTTACTTCAAACATTCACTAAAGAAATGGTTGTAAGTCAAGAACTACGGTACCAGTATTGCAGAAATCTTTAGATTGCTTGGTTTTGGCTTAGCACCATTTGAATGTAGCTATTATCATCATATCTAAATTATGGTTTACTGCTTAGCAGGGCACTAGGCCAGGATAGCTGTCATGCCTCTGTTGGAATCTGCTTCTGAGGGGGAGGTCAAGCAGATGACAGGGAGTGGGAGTGTGGCTTTGGTGGCTGTGGAGGAAACTGGGGAAGGGCACAGTCTGACTGGGCATTCAGAGGAAGATCCAGGGCCACCAACTCTTCATCCTAGGGCATGCAGGGAGGAGTGGAGAAGGGAACAACATGGGTTATGGGGGAGAAAAAGGCCCTGATTCCCTTCATTAGCTGCAGCTGGGAAAAACAGGATTTAAAAAGGGCGTTTGCATCCAGCTCCTTGCTGGAAGCAAAGCATACATTACATTCGTCAAGTCTTATCTGGGTTCTGGCTACTCCCAACTGTGGGTGTTTCATTATCTTTTGAAGTCTGCAATTCCTTATCCTGCCCTGTCTCGTTAATTGCTGCAGCGTGGTTTGTGTTGGTTTTTATTTATAATTTAGATGTACTTTCGGTTTGGACTGAATTTCTTCCCTTTAAAAACTGTTCTTGAGAGAGTTTTTTCTCCAGCCGATGATAACTGGACATTGGAGGCCAAGTTGGAAGTATTAAAGGGACTTTACCTACTTTTGTGGCTCTGTTGCTTTTGTGCCACGCCTCTTTGGGTCATCACAGTAGCTGTCTGCGGTCTAAACAAACTGTTGTTAGGTCGAGGATTACCTCTAGAAATACAGGGAGCCTTCGGCCTACAACAATTCTTTCAGTGACCGTTCAAAGTTACAACAGCCCTGAAAAAAGTGACTTATGACCATTTTCCAGAGTTACGATCTTTGCAGCATCCCTGTGGTTTGTGTGATCAAAATTAGGATGCTATGAAAATATCCAAAGAAAAATGAAACAAGTTATAACATGAATTGGAATTGGATAAGTTTAGTATTTAATACTAAATACATGTTGTCATATTGAGATGTGAAACCTGGAACCACACTGCTTGCCAAGTGAGAATTTTTTATTTTAAAACAAAAACAAAATTAGGGAGGAAATTGAACAATGAAATTACTAGGTATGTTGGTACTAGGTGGTTGGCATTAGGAGAGAGTATTGAAATGCTGAAAATAAGCAATGAAAGATTATGATTTAATGTGAACATGTGTATTAAGAGATAGAATTGGTGTTATTAATTTTGCCTATATTAAAATGTATGATATATTGATGCCACACTGTTAATGTATTGCTGTGTATGTGCAGATTGAAAAAAAAAACTTGATTGAAAAAAAAAATTAAGATGCTTGGCAACAGGCATGTACCTATGATTGTTGCAGAGTTCCATGGTTACGTGGTCCCCTTTTGTGACCTTCTGACAAAGGTCAATGGGGAAGCCAGATTCAATGAACAACCATGTGGCTTATTTAAACAACCTTGGGGACTGACTTAACTGAGGCAGAAAAGGTTGTAAAAATCAGGGATTCAACTCATACTTCTCTGGTCTTTTTAGAGTTGCCAGCAGAAAGGGAGAGGAGAGCAGTGTGGCAGCTTGGAAATTGAAAGTGCATTCCATAAATGTTTTCAAAGGTAGTCAGTAGGTGACCGAAGTTTCTGCCCTGAAAAATTCTAACTGGACAGCATGATTGATGACTCTGGGCTATGGATGTATTTCATTGGAGAATATGAATTATGATACACCCAGAGGGCTAGAGGGAGAACCAGGGTCAAGGGTGACAATGAATTATGTGCCTCAGAGTCAGCTACACCCAGGCAGTTCCAGTCATGTTAACTCCCAATAAATCCTTTTGAAGTTTTGGAAGTTCGGCTTGAGACTCATGATTTAATTGGGGGTAACTGCTGGAACCCTGACGCAGGGCAAAACTCACTTAAGAAATGTCTCACTGAACAGAAATCATCTTCTTTAAATGACCCCATCATCCCTTGGCAGGGTGGAGTCTGGGCACCTGAATGAAGCTGAGTATTTCCTGGCCAGATGCCCTTCCTGTCACCAATGCAGAGTTTTATTCAGCAGATATACTGAATATCTGCCTCTACCTAAGATTGAACTAACAGTCTCCTGATTGTGAGGTAAGAACTCCATCTCTAGGCCACCGCGCCACACGCTTAACAATGGAAACGTTGGGCTCAATTATGGTCGTACACCGAGGACTACCTGTCTCTCCATTTTAATTGCTTCATTGTCCCAACCTTGTTCCTGTTGTTGAAAGCAAGCGCCCGGACTTTGCAGTTGGCTGGGTTGGTGTTCTCCTTGGGTATGTCTTTCAGGGCCCTATGGGTGATGTGGGCATAGACGGGGACAGGTTGCGACAGGTTGCGCCTGGCGTCACTCTTGGCCAAGACTTCATCCGTCACTTCCCAGAGGCCCATTGAACCATCTCGGGAACCTGCCGGAAAGAAGCATGTTCAAGCCCACTTTGAAAGCAGGTCCAAGAAATGAGAATATTTGTTCATTCGTTCAGTTTAAAGAACAGTTGCTGGAATTGGGTGCATCTAGTTTAATGAAAAGAAGAACCAGGGGTGACATGATAGCAGGCTTCCAATATTTGAGGGACTGCCCCAAAGAAGAGGGGGTCAAGCTATTGTCCAAAGCACCAGAGGACAGGACAAGAAGCAATAAGGATGGAAACTGATCAAGGAGAGAAGCAACTTGGAATTGAGGAGAAATTTCCTAACAGTGAGGACTATTAATCAGTAGAACAGCTGGACTCTAGAAGTTGTGGGTGCTGCAACACTGGACGTTTTTAAGAAGAGATTGGACAGCCATTTGTCCAGAATGGCATAGGATCTCCTGCTTGAGCAGGGGTGGGATAGAAGACCTCCAAGGTCCCTTCCAACTCTGTTAATCCACAGAGGGAAAGGCAACTTAGAACTAAGGAGAAACTTTCTCACAGTGAAGGCAATCAAACAGGGGAACACTTGCCACCAGGAATTGTGGGTGTCCCATCTCTGGAAGTCTTTAAGAAGAGATTGGAGAACCATTTTTCTAAAATGTTATTGGGTCTCCTGTTTGAGCAAAGATTGGACTAGAAGACCTCCAAGGTCCCTTCCAACTCTGTTATCCTATCCTATCCTAATTTGTTGGCTGTCCAGTAAGTCTGGATGGCTTAGAATGTTAAAAAGGATAAAACTATACAAAACATGCATACAGTGTGAATAAAATACTATAAAAATATGAATACGATATGCTTCGCATAACAGGTTTTACTCTTATCTCTGGAGAAGGCAGAAATATTATAAGCTAGATGACAGATAATTGGTAGATGATAGATGAGATAGATAGATGAATGATATACTGTAGATAGATGATAGATGAATGAGATAGATGACAAAGATAGATGATAGATGAATGAGATAGATAGATAGATAGATAGATAGATAGATAGATAGATAGACAGACAGACAGACAGACAGACAGACAGACAGACAGACAGACAGAC